>JACEVL010000505.1:787001-1119501 GCA_020284085.1 Aporrectodea caliginosa
GGGATAAAAACATTGTAAATGGGGAAGAGAAACTTGTTTAAATGGGGACCAGAAACTCTTGTGAATGGGGACCACAAAACCATGCAGATGGATGACAGAGAACCGTCTGGATGAGGCCTGACAGCCGTGCAAATGGGACCATTAATCTGTGCAAATGGGGACCGCAAAGTCGGTGCAAATAAAGACCAGCCAACCGTGCAAATGGATCCAGCCAACTGTGCAAATAGAGCCAGCCAACCATGTAAGCGAAGTCCATGGAACTGTGTAGATGGGTAACAGACATCCATCCTGCACATGGGACAAGAAAACCGTGAAAATGAGATATAACCATCTAGCTGGTTGGCAGAATTACTATTATTGTAATGTACTTGTTAAACGCCACTGTCTAATGACCAATCATCCAGAGGCGAAAATCTATACGACTTTGGGGGACAGAGTACCTACGAGAGCCAGATTTTTGGGGGGTGAGGGCTTGTCAAAACTTTTGGGGGACTCTGTTCCCCCATGATTTACGCACTGCAATCATCTATCGATGATGCTGAGCAATTGTGAGCGAAGGACTCAAACCCGTACCGTCTGAGTTACAAGCGAGCGCTCTAAATCAATGGCTGCCGCGTTCCATGGTGCTAAGGCATGCTGCGTTTTGGAGCCCTGTGGACCAGCGGTTAAGAAGGTGGATTGCTACCACTGGGACGTTGATTCGATTCCCGGGTCCTCGGTTGGATTTGATGGATTACAAAGCGTCAGCGGTCATCGGCGTTGATGAGAATTCCGCTTCAGTTAATTCACTATACATACGCAGGTTGCGATCTGTAAGGAGTGACGGGAAAACCATGATAGGGGGGAGGGGAATGCCTGTAGTGACTGATCAAATGTATCCCACTGAGGATGGTTTGAAACCCATGTGAGGGGGAAGTTCCACCTCTCTCTTACAAATCACGCCATGCAGAAAGGCAGACACGGATGAAGAAACAGACAGAGGAAGAGACAGAAGGGCTTAGACGGACAGAGGGAAAGAGGGAAGGTAACCGAGGAGAACGTTAATTATATTTAAGCAATGGTAAAAATGGTAGGTGAGTGCACCAAAATATGATGCTAAAGTTTATCAGATACATTTTGAAAAGTAGGACAGTTCACAGAAATAGTTATGGGTATTCTTTCCCTCACCCCCCATAGAAACACGTTCCAAAATCCCAACCGATGTGGCCCACAAAGTGCCACATAGGCTCCATGTGGTGGGCCCACCGTCGTTCCATGAACGTCGCTATCTAAGTCGCTGGCGTTTACTTCACAATTCAGTTGTAGCAGAAGAAGAAGAGCAGTCCCTTGAGCTGGTCTTGAGGCAGCCACGGGTATGAACTGTTAGCCACTTCATTTTCTTAGCCTCAGCATTTGAGGGCGGATGGCCAGCCCTCTCCCTTACTGTTTCATCTTCCCACCAACACTGTATAGTATACTCATTATAGCTGAGTTGGCTAGGGGTGCAGATGGAGCAGAAATCTCGAACCAAATTTCTGCCGTGGCAGGATTTGAACCCCGACCTTTCGATTGACAGTCCAGTACGTATAACGCTAACCACTATACTATTGAGTACTGCTCAATTCGGTTGAAACTGTTGCAATTAAAAAAAAATGTATGTAGCCCTATTCGACGTCTTAGTCTCACTGGCATAATTTTTTTATACAGAAAGGAAGGCTGGTTTGTTGCTGTTAAACGTCGCTGTGTAATAACAAAGATGATGAGCGTCTTCCTCCTCCTTTCTCCAGGCTTGGGACTGGCACTGCCAAAGTACGAGCAGTGGCGGAGTTATCAGAAAGGAAGGAGGAGGAGAGTCTTTTCATTCTGCACCTAAGGCACCAATTTCCTGTCTCCTTCAACAGCCTAACGAAGTACTAATTAACTTTAAATTAATTAGAAATCATTAAAGGTGACTCGGACTAAGACTGTCCCAGAATCGTGGCATTCTTATTACGGGTGGCTCTGGATCCAATAAGAACCCTCATGACGGCAATTTCTCCCATATCCTTTGAGGGTGGCTGTTCCGGCAGTGACCTCTCCTGACCCTTTACCTTTGAATCTTGCCATTAAAGAGCTCCGTATGTGTTAAACGCTGGTAACCAATATCTTAAATACTGCCATCTTGATTCGTTGCAGATTACTATGCTGCTGTTCTAGGAGGAAAGGGAGGGAGGGTTGGTTTGTGGGTGGGTAGAGAGAGGGAAGCAGATGTAAATGTCTTACCCCAGGGCATGGACCCCTGCATAATAACCCTATTATATAGGGACCCATGCCCAGGTTAAGCATTCGTCAGCTCAGGCTACCTTTAGATTAGACTGGCCATAGGATGTCGAGAAGTACTTTTAGAGTTTCCTTGCAAGATGTTTTTGGGTTTCGTAAAAATTCTTGAGTTTTTCAAGAAAACCCAGAGTTTTTCAAGAAATTCTTCAGCTTTGTCACACATTCCAAGTTTAAAAAAACCAAATTCGAGACTTTTTGAGGAAATTACTATTTGCAATTTATAAAATCTTTAGAAATTCCTGAAGCCTTACTTAGACACGGCCATGCATATATTATGCAGGTAAAAATTAATTACCTTATGTATGACAGGTTTTGTAGAGTTTTGTCCGAACTGGTCCCAGATTATTTAGATTTTGTTTTTGCAGTTTTAACCAGAGTTTTTAAGCAGTAGCAACATAAGATATGTACCAGGTATCCAAACAACTCTGCTGGACAAAGTCGTTGAACGAAGACTCTGGTGGTTTAGACATGTAGTAGATCTTGAATGCCAGTTACCAAATCAGATTCTACATTACCTGTAAATTTCCGATTTGCATTGAATCTGCACACAATAGGCCATCTTGTTCTGACTCAGACAAAATGCCGTGAATTCAGCCAATATACGGACAGCCTTTTTGATACTCTAAAGATATTAGATACAAGAGAAGTTCCCGCTGACTGAATTCCACACAATGCACACTGTATACGCAAGATTCAAGAGAAAAAGAAACAAAGGCAGACCAAGACTACGCTGGATAGACAATATAAAATAAGGACATTATAGCATCACTTGGACTAACACTGAGAGCAGCAATGAACTTAAATAAATGACCAAGGGACAATGGAGATCAGTTATTCGTACCCATAACCTCCAAATGGCTGGCATCAGGAACTGATGATGATATTGAAAGATATTCTAGAGTCTAGACAACACAAAATGAGGACATTGCACTAACATTGAGATGAGCAATGAACGTAAATAAATGATCGAGAACAATGGAGATCATTTATTCGTAACCATCGCCGCCAAAATTAATGGCTGGCATGTCAGGAACTGATGGTGATATTGAAAAGATTATATCTATATACACAATTCTCTGGTTTCTTTACACTAAATTACGTTAAAGTTTGAATTACATTCGACTGTTACAAAGTCAGATTGTGAATGTCTTGCTAGTCGCGGAATGTGTTCCTGGGAACCGGTTTTTCTGCGCCTTTTGCTCTTTCTGGAGATTTTTTCCGGCTCGTCTGAATATTTGCCGCTCAGCAGCAGACCCAGAGATTTATGGCTAAGCACCGACTGTCTGCAAGTGTAAGACGATGCCGATATCAGGTATAGGCACAGACCTGAATAAGCAGACAAGCAGGCACAACAGGCATACAGACAGACAGACAGACACACACAAGCAGGCAGAATGGCAGAGGCACATATGCAGACAGGCTGACAACGTAATTATACAAGCATGCAGCAGTGACCAAGTGCAGACAGACAGATTGACAGATAGACAGACAGATTGCACAGATAGAAATACAGACAGATACACAGACAGACAGAAGACAGACAGATATGGACAAAAGTAGGGAAAACCTCAGATGACAAAGGAAACAGACAGATATACAGACAGATAGACAGATCGACAGACGCACAGACAGATAGACAGACAGACAGAAGACAGATAGATGAAAGTCATGAAACATACATTTTTTGTGTGGAAGATGAAACATACATTTTTTGTGTGGAAGATGAAACATACATTTTTTGTGTGGAAGATGAAACATACATTTTTTGTGTGGAAGATGAAACATACATTTTTTGTGTGGAAGATGAAACATACATTTTTTGTGTGGAAGATGAAACATACATTTTTCGTGTGGAAGATGAAACATACATTTTTTGTGTGGAAGATGAAACATACATTTTTTGTGTGGAAGATGAAACATACATTTTTTGTGTGGAAGATGAAACATACATTTTTTGTGTGGAAGATGAAGCATACATTTTTTGTGTGGAAGATGAAACATACATTTTTTGTGTGGAAGATGAAACATACATTTTTTGTGTGGAAGATGAAACATACATTTTTTGTGTGGAAGATGAAACATACATTTTTTGTGTGGAAGATGAAACATACATTTTTTGTGTGGAAGATGAAACATACATTTTTTTTGTGGAAGATGAAACATACATTTTTTGTGTGGAAGATGAAACATACATTTTTTGTGTGGAAGATGAAACATGCATTTTTTTTGTGGAAGATGAAACATACATTTTTTGTGGATGAATGGACGTTCAGAAGTACAGATAGACAATGGGGACGACAGAGTCGTAGTCATAGAGAGAGAGAGAGAGAGAGAGAGAGAGAGAGAGAGAGAGAGAGAGAGAGAGAGAGAGAGAGAGAGAGAGAGAGAGAGAGAGAGAGAGAGAGAGAGAGAGAGAGAGAGAGAGAGAGAGAGAGAGAGGAGGAGAGATAACATTATCATCAAACTGAAGAGCAATCAGATGTTTTTAAGTTTTTGACATATGCTGATAAGATTAATAGGAGTTGGAAGCATGCTGCGTTTCAAAGCAGGAGGAGGTAGAGGAATAAGGGGAGAAGGAGAAAGAGGAGGATGAATAATAATAGGAGGAGAAAGAGGAGGAGGTAGAGGAAGAGGAGGAGAAAGATTAATAGAGGAATAGGAGGAGGAGAAAGAGGGGAAGGCAGAGTAATAGGAGGAGGAGAAAGAGGGGGAGGAAGAGAAAAGGAGAAGGAAGAGAAAGAGGAGGAGGCAGAGGAAGAAGGAGGAGGAGAAAGAGAAAGAGGAGGAGATAGAGAATAGGAGGAGAAGGAGGAGAAAGAGGAGGAGATAGAGGAATAGGAGGAGGAGGAGAAAAAGAGGAGGAATAGGAGGAGGTAGAGGAATAGAGGAGAAAAAGAGAAGGAGGCAGAGGAATAGGAGAAGGAGGAAGAGGAAGGTATAGGTGAATAGTAGGAGGTAGATTAATAAGAGAAGGCGAAAATGGAAAAGGTATACAGGGAATAGGAGAACTAAAAGGAAGAGGGAGGAGGAATAGAATGTGAAGGAACAGGAGAAGGAAGAATAGGAAAAGGAGGAATAAAAGGAGCAGAAATAGGAGGAGAAATGGGAAAAGAGAGGAAGGGTAAGGTGAAAATAAGAATGGTGATTATTGATATTATTATTATTATTATTATTATTTTTACTATTATTACGCATTTATTAATCCCACTATATTTGACGACCAAGCATCAATAGATGGTGATGAGAAATTATGAGTGATGTTCTTGCTCAAGGTCCTTACTCACCAACCGTCTCAGAGAAAACTCGAACTCGTATTCTCGATGTTACAAGCCAAGCGCTCAGCCAATGGGGTATACCGTCCGTCTCCCAAGAGATTAGTAAGAGAAGCCCGATTAGGGGGAAGAAGGGGAAGAGTAGTGATAAGTACTCTGGTAGTGCCAGTCCTAAGCCTGGAAAATGTAGGAGGGCGACGCTAATCATCTTTGTTATGACACAGTGTCGTTAATCAGCAACTAACGGTCATGATGACGAGGAGGAGGAGGAGGAGGAGGAGATCAAATGAACTTACGATTACAGTAACAAATACCGAGAAGATGAGAAGATGAGAGCAAGAGGTGATGCCGACAAACGGCTAATTCTAATTCTTACCGATTAGCTAAACGATTTGTCTAGTTCTAAACGATTAGCAAATTTCAGTAACTAATTCTGGGTAGCTAATTGATTAGCAATTTAACTAATCGATTAGCTAATCGATTAGACAGACAAACGCTAATTCTAATCGAATCGATTAGCTACAAGATTTTTCTAATTCTAATCGATTAACAATATAGCTAATTGTGCCCATCTCTGTAAACAAAGGGAAGATTATGAGGAGCGGGAGGCAGACTAATGGATGGAAGAGGAGAAGAAAGAGAGGAGGAGGAGGATTTGAACAGGAATATTGTGAGGAGTGAGAAGGGAAGTGAAGAGAAGGAGGATGAGGAGAGAGTGATGGAAATGAGAGAGTATATTATGGATAGAAGAGGTGGATAGAGTAACCGCCTGCAGTGGCTTCTATCACCACCTGAAGTAAGCAACCGTTTTTTGTCCCTGATTTATGACTCCCTTCCACGGCCAGGCCTCCCCTCTTCCCCTCTCCGAGATCCAATATTGTCGATGTTTTAGCTCATTTCTGATTAGATAAAATGTGTCTGTAATATTCATAGGTTTCGTCTGCTAAAATATCATCAATACAACTTCTATTTATGCGAAGATTTCTTTCATCAATCCAGTTTCCATTTAGGCAAACAGTTACAGTGAATTACTTTCATCAATCCAGCTTCCATTGTAAATTGACCATGTACAAGGGATACCAATGCAATGGTAAAGTTGTTCAATGTACATGTATAAGCATGCGAGTCAACGGGTGCGAATTAAGTAGATTAAAATCTCGCATTCGCAATCGCCGAAATGCAACAAATTCATCAATCTACTCAACTTTAGTCGAGCATTAATGCATTAGACCCTATGGCATGGAGAGGAGAGTCGCTCACAATACGATAAGCATCGTAAGGTTCAAGCTAAAACAGACTCGTCTGCTTAGAAAATCTAGAAAGTAGAAAGTGTGATAAAAATTGAAAAGTAACAGTTCCCCCCTGTTTTTCACTGGGCTCAACTTGCGCACGCCCTGTATAGGGATAGAAGCCCCTTGACTAATGGTTGGAAGAGGAGAAGAAAGAGAGGAGGAAGATTTGAACAGGAATATTGTGAGGAGTGAGCGAAGTGAAGAGAAGGAGGATGAGGAGAGAGTGATGGAAATGAGAGAGTATATTATGGATAGAAGAGGTGGATAGAGTAACCGCCTGCAGCTGTCGCGTTCCTTCAGCACGGAATGAAGTAAGAAACACGTTTTTTTGTGTTGATGTATGACTCCGAGAGAGAAATCCTAGGAAGGTGTTTTCTAGGTCACGTGCTCGTCTCTCATTCCATGTATACGGATTCCTCTATACCCTCAAACCCCCAGGGGGGTTTCAGTCTCCTGGAAATTTTATCTGATTCAATCAGGGTCTCTTATATTAATCGTCCATTCCAAGCGACGTTGCCAATGCAAGAGTCGTTTGCGCGCGCGCACACACACACACACACACGCCAACACACTTCACCAATTATTGATTATGATTTTTATTTCAGCCATACTGAAATCCGATAGAACTGTGTGTTTGCATATGTGTGTTTGCGTATGTGTGTTTCTGTGTGTGTTTGTGTGTGCGTATGTGTTGTGTGTGTTGCTTTGTGTGTGTTTGTCTGTGTGTGTTTGTGTAATGTACTGTAACAGAATACTTGCATAGCGGGTCTTAAGAGCCTCTCAGAGGCGCTGCAGCGTACGCAGCTATCAATCACTTGGAAAAAGATGTCTGTGTGTCTGTATGTGTGTCTTTGTGTGTGTCTTTGTGTCTGTCTGTTTGTGTGTCTTTGTGTCTGTCTGTGTGTCTCTGTGTCTGTTTGTGTGTCTTTGTGTCTGTCTGTGTGTCTTTGTATGTGTCTGTTTGTGTATGTTTCCTTGTGTGTGTCCGACACTTACATTATCACTTGAGGCGACCATCGATTGTTGTCTGGGGCATTTTGTTAACGGCGCTAAAGAAATCATTCGATTAGGTTAGATAGTGTTTAGGCGAAATGAGTGTGTCACACATTTTGGAAAGATTCTTAAGTAATCTGAATTTGAAGAAACATTGGACTCATTATTCTGTGTTACTTTAAGTTCACAACAGTCTTGTTGGCATACTGGCTTGACAGTCCAGAGGCTGTTGGTTCAAATCTGTGCGAGAACAGACAGAAATTTGAAAATAGTAACCTGAACAAATGCGGCTGTAAAATGAGTACACTGTCACTGGCTGCATACTGTTGGCGGTAGTAGATCGGGTTGCAAGGGAGAGGAATGACCGCTTTGGAAGTCCATGTAGACATGATAAATGAGGACATAAAAATCCCTTTACTTAACACTAAGGGGAGCAGTGGACTTGACAAATGACCGAGGACAATGGAAATAGTTTATTCGTACCCATCGCCGCCAAATGGCTGGCCTCTGGAACTGATGATGATGAGATATCTAAATAGATGAGCGTGTCTTTCTAAGACCTGCTAAAAGATAAACAGTGACTGGACTTTCCTTGTAATCGCCTTTTATATCGCGAATTGTGTGAGGTATTTGTTTGGACCTACCCATCAGCATTCCCAGCACAAAGGTGTGTAAGATCTGAGGATGAGAATTCATTAAGTAAACATCAGAGTTTATGTAAATATAAAAATAGGGAGACTACATGAATTATGTTCTGCTAATTGGCATGGCTTTGTAATTATATTCACATACCGTTTGTGTTTGTGTGTGGGTGCTTGCGTGCGTGCGTGCGTGCGTGTGTGCAGCGTGCGTGCGTGCGTGTGTGTGTGTGTGCGTGTGTGTGTGTGTGTGTGTGTGTGTGTGTGTTGTGTGTGTATGTGTACGTGTGTCTGTCTCTGTATGTCTGCTCTGTCTCTCTGTCTCTTTCTCTGTCTGTCTCTCTCTGTGTCTCTCTGTGTGTGTGTGTGTGTTTGTGTGTGGGTTCTTGCGTGTGTGTGCGTGTGTGTGTCCGTGTCGGAAGATAAATTGTTAACTACCAAATAACTGAGACGGTGGTATTTATCTTAGATGCCTGTACATATCGTATGTATATACATGCAAAGCTATGCTATATATGACTTGTGTATGTAGCCTACGCATATCTGCAAATAATGTCATTGAGTTTAATAGCTGGCAGAACGTATGATTGAGTTGTTTATCGTCTTTGATATTTAGGGTAACGTTCCGTTAAATTCTGGCTGCAACGCTTGAGCCACTCAGACTATTCCTTCCTCCCTCTCTGTCTGTCTCTGCTTCTGACTGTCTCTGTCTCTCTCTGTCTGTCTGTCTCTGTCTGTCTGTCTGTCTCTGTCTGTCTTGTCTCTCTCTCTCTGTCTCTCTGTATCGCTGTCTGTCTGTCTCTGTCTGTCTGTGTCTCTGTCTCTCTCTGTCTCTCTCTGTCTCTCTCTCTCCCCCTTCATCCCTCCCTCCCACCCTTTCTCCTTCCCACCCTCCTTTCTTTCCTCCCTCGACGGACCCTAAGCTCCCACAGAGCAAGTCCTTTCCAGCCAATTTCATCGACGTTTGACTCACGGTCGTGCGTCCCGGCGGGCCATCTCATCAGAGGTGCGTCTAACATCTTCTTTGAGTCGGTTCACGGGCTACCGAGGGCCCTCTTCTCGGCGCCCGATCCCATCGTGGGCTCGCCGGGTGGGACCACCCATCGCAGGCGGCAGGCAGATGCACAAAACCTTGCCAGATGGCAGCAGTGTCGGCGACTCCTCAGATGCGGCAAATTTTTCTAATTGGTTTTGCTGATCGCAGACATCTGCGATTAGCCGTGGAGCTATCGGGCCTGAATTTGATCATCCAGCAATCGTCAGGTGGCGCGGCAGACGCCCGCTTGAGCGCCACATATGGTTGCAGTTTCTTGGGATATATATCGTCCATTAGCACTGGCGGTCTCTCTCGCTAAGGCCGGGGTGAAACCAAATCGGGACCGGGTGAAAACTGTTCCGAAGAGTGTTGTCATTGGTTGTTCTTTTGGGATTATTTGCTGCGGCTACGTTCATCATATTGTTTTGTCCTAATTATAACAATTTATCTTAATTATTATTGAACGATTGTCGTAACAATTTGTCCAAAATTTGTGCTATTTATTGCGACTACATAATAGTTATTCTGAGAGAGGCGCTATATAAATCTTTAGATACAATACAATACAATAAGTAGGCTAGGATGCCTTGTTCGAATAATGTCTGGTCAGCAAATGCTCTACATAACCTTACATTTTAAGTATCGAGCATTTATGCTTCTGTTTTCTTCTTACCAGTTATATTGTTTCTTATAAAATTTTGCTATCAAGACAACACAGTACTTTCACAATATAATCTTATGACTTCTATAGCGCCTTTATTACAATGTCCAAGACACCAGTCAATGGTCGCACAGAGTAAAATCTCAATCAAGACTCGTAATTCCTAGAGCCAGCTTTCCATGCACATCATATGGAATCTATATATAATTCCCATATGGTAATAAAGGTTCCTATATAGGCTCCACATTGGCATGCTGGCAGGACGTCCGGAAAAAAACAGGTCAAAATCCCATAGTACTTCACCAACTCCTACCTCCACTCCGACCCCTCTCCTTTCACCAATTAAGACCTAGAGCCCAAAACCATAATCACCCACCCAAAGACAACGCTCAGTTTATACCCAGATCCTTATATAAAAATATTTATTAGTTTATTTGTAAAATTTTATAATTACTTTTACTTATCCATTATCACTCATGTTAGCATTTCTGCGTTTTTGTCAGATTGCTTTTAAAACGAATATAACATAGATCAGAGTTACCAGAAAGCCTGCAGTCTTTAGCCGCTAGGGTGTTGTGCAAAAAGCGACCGCAATAATCCGGCACCATCTTGGTCTCGGTACCGATCAGGCAACACACCGGCGAAGCTTCACTCAGTGCGAGGATTCCGGGATCTGTTCGCGGAGTGGGGGGAGGGGGATTTCGACCCATCCGAAGCGCGGCGTCTGCACTCTCTAGTCTCATACGACGTACGGTTGCCGTTTTATCGCTTAAATATTATCGTTTGCAGACGTGTCTTACACGTGTACACAGGGTCGTAGTCATGGATGTTATCGCCAATCTGTTTGTTTTCTATCGTCCAATATTTATGTCGCGCCGAGTTTAACGGCGTTATAGTGACCCCGTGTTATGGGGTCAGCGCTCCTCACCATGAAACGCCTATAATTGTCAATGCTCAGTGTGTATGTATGTATATATATATATATATACATATATGCTTTTAACAACCTCGCAAAGAAGCTATAACACGGCTATCTGACTGCTCTAAAAAATGTGCATCTTAAAATATAATATATATATAATTATATATTATGTAGGCCCTATACATATATATCAGTATGTATCTGTCTTTGGCTCTACTATTAGAGATCTAGCAATCAAAAGACAGTTGAATCATGTGATCATACTAGTGCGATTTTGAGAGCTCCTGTTTATTGCTCTTATTTTTTTACAATGCTGATACCTAATGAAATCAAATCTAATCTAATATTCTTATCTAATTGAGAAATTTCTACAGCACTATTTTTATTATAATGCTGTCCTGAAGTGGCTGCTTTCTGCAAGCTTTATTTAGTTATTCTATATTTATTAAGTGCCACGATCTAATGACCAAGAGTCAAACCCTGGCGCTGAGAAATGGTGAGTGAATGACTTGCTCAAGGTCCCAACACAGTAACCATCTCAGAGAAGGAGGAGGCTCGAACCCGTACTCTCCGCATGACAAGGCGAGCGCTTTAACCAATCGGCAACCATGGGCGTATTTAGGGGGAGTTTTAGGGATTCAAATACCCCCAAAAATAAATTACCGAGAAATGTTTTCTATGCATATTATGTAAAATACCAAAAAAACTGAACTTTTTCGACCATTTTCAATGGAAACCCCCCGCCCCGAAAACTTAAAACCCCTCCGAATTTTTTCTGGCTACGCCCATGTCGGCAACCGTATCCCACGGTGATTTTATCAGTTAGAATGGACTACGATTTCAGCCCGAGATTTAAGCTTGTGTTGTTCGTTATGCTAATAATGGCCATTTCTCCATGGCAAAACAATCATTGGGTAATATGCGTAATCCAAGAAGATTTGTTACATTAGTACGTGTCATTACCCGTCATTAATTCTAGGCGAGCATCATGCGTATATCCGATCCGCTGTAGCGAGATGGAAATTGGGTTTCTTTGCCAACGGAAGTGGGTAACCGGATGGGGTGGGGTGGGGAGGGTAAGGGGTGGGGGATCTGACCGCTATGATAGGGATGAGTCATGTGTACGCGGACTGTAGTGGAAGATGGTCAGCCCAGACGTGACGAGATGATATCGTAACAAGTAGTGCTTCAGAATTCAGATAAATGCTGACCTCTTTACCGGCGACTCGCTGTGCATTTCCAATTTCCCGTGTCTACTGCGAGCGTGGAAAATTTCAAAGTAGTCTGTGGGCTGTTTAAACCGCAGGGGTTCCTGCGTTTGTTCGTGTTTTTAGAATGTTTTTGTGTCTGACCTGTGCTAATGAATGCGGAATGATTTATATCCAGAGTCGCGAGTAAATTCGCGTATTCGTCATTAAAAAATTCTTGCGATAATGGAAAATCCGACGCATTCTGTCGTTAAAACTGTAGCTTTGTGGAAGGAATTTTCGTCATTTGCAGATCTGTACAAAGGTTGCGAGTGTTAACCCGCGGCTGACTGTTACTTTGTTGCGAAGTACTTCTTGTGCTTTAAATAGAAAGGAGGAATGCAATCTCGAAGTGCTTGATAATGTTGTAATTATATGTAGAGATAGATGGATAGACTGTGGTCGTTGATGTAGGTAAATGTCTGATGCCTATGGATGTAGGTGAATATCGCGATCAATTTTACACAGCCATACAGCTAAGATCAGTGAGGAAGGACTCTGAAACCTTCTGTCCTACAGTGGCTGCTTTCAGCGGTGGTGGTGATGGTCGTGGTGATGGTGGTCGTGGCGGTAGTAGTAGTGTTGGTGGGGATGATGATGACAATGCTGCTGCTGCTGTTGATGGTGATGATTATGATGATGACAACAGTCATGATGATGATGATGTTGGTGGTGGTGGTGGTGGTGGTGGTGGTGGTGGTGGTGGTGATGATGGTGGTGACAATGGTGATTGCTTCAAGATATCTGGTCAGAGCGCCCAATTCTTTGTCTCAGCTGAACTTTTGTTTTATATGCACTTCGAATCAAATGAATTTTAAGCCCAGAGTCGGACTTCAGAGTACTACTTGTTAGAGACTATTAATTAATTATCTAAATACATAGATCGTATCCTCGTAACTTATTGCTAGGTAATAACTTCCTGGTTTAGACTATTCCCCCATTGGTTTTGCATTGTCTCCATACATTTCCCTTCTCCCAATAGGTCTTTAATTCCCTCAATGCTTTCAACCACAAATTCCAATCCAACATGAGTAAATTCCTTTAACATGTTACTTGACCTTAACTGCTTCATATTACCTTAATTCTTGCCTTTATTTTCCTTGACCTTTGACTTACCTTAACCTTAACCTTAGCCATAAGTTAACCTTTACCATAACCTTAACTTAACCTTTGTAATTAACCTTAACTTAACCTTTACCTTAGCCTTAAGTTAACCTTTATCTGACCTTAACCTTTATAATTAACCTTGACTTAACCTTAACCTTAACTTTTACCTTTATCTTAACCTGAACTTAATTAACCTTTACTTAGCTTTAACTTAACCTTTACCTTAGTCGTAAATTAACCTTTTACCTTAACTTGACCTTTACCGTAACTGAACGAATTTCTTTTCCAGTCATTCGCGAAGAATTCCGCGAAATTCCGCAGAGCCGCGAGGTGGCCGTTGGCATGGAAACGGTCTTCAGCTGCCGGGCGCCGAGGGGGGAACCGGAGCCAAAGGTCAAGTGGAAGAAGAACAGCCGCCCCCTTACGATCGCCCCTGGTGACCACCGTGTCTACTTCGACGAAGCGACCGGCAGCCTACACATCCGGGCCACTCAGAAGGACGACGCAGGGCCCTATGTCTGCGTCGCCTACAACGTGGCAGGAGAAAGGGAGAGCACAGCGGCCAGGCTGCTCGTCAGAGGTAAGATCAGCTGGGGAAGTATAGTCCAGGCAATTTAAAGTTAGACCTGGGCAAAATTGCTTTGGAAGCTTTTAAAACGGTCTCCTGCTCAGTTTCTATTGCTGAATAACATATTCAAAATCCCACCAAATCCGACCACGGGGTCACCCCCCAACAAAATGGATTTTATCCAAGATGGCGGCGCCAAAACTCAAAAATAGGTATATCTCAGCTCATAGGTAAGCTACAATAACAAATGAAGGTTCGATTTTAGCATTTTCAAGGTCAAGGAATCGATTTCTCACAGTGGCAATAGTGTGGGAATGTTACTATCCAAGATGGCGGCCAATATGGCTGCCAAAACACAAAAATAGTAAGTAAAAAGCTCAACTGGGAAAGGCTTTCATAAGTAAAATGCTGAACTGGGAAAGGCTTTCATAAGTAAAAAGCTCAACTTGGAAAGGCTTTTATAAGTAAAAAGCTGAACTGGGAAAGGCTTTCATAAGTAAAAGGCTCAACTGGGAAAGGCTTTTATAGGTAAAAAGCTCAACTGGGAAAGGCTTTTATAAGTAAAAAGCTCAACTGGGAAAGGCTTTTATACGTAAAAAGCTCAGCTGGGAAAGGCTTTTATAAGTAAAAATTCAACTGGGAAAGGCTTTTATAAGTAAAAAGCTCAACTGGGAAATGCTTTCATAATACATGGCTGAGCTCAGAAGCCATATTTGCTGTTGTGAGTTAAGTACAAGTCTCAACTAGTGACTCCTGTAGTCATCTGAACAGTGCTTGCTAATGATTTAATGCCTGCAATCTCCAATCTGTCGCCTATCCTATGAAGTGGCGCTATATAAACTTGTGATTACAATTTACAGTTTGTGATTACGATTACCGATGACCTGTTTATTCTACGTGAACTTAGCACCATTTACTCAACAGCATAGGCAGCCCTTTTGCAAGTCCAGAGGGGGAGATTGGCCGAACCAGTGAGGGTGGGGTCGAAATCCTGCCCTACAAATCGCACTGTTTACAAAAACGAGGAAGTAGATGATTTTGCCCTGGGGTGTCGAACGCCCATGTGCCCTCCCTCGCTGGAACTGTATACCGTAGGCTCCTCAGTTTTACGAGGTTCATAGTAAGTTCTCGGACTTTGCCAGGTCGTGTTATGTGGTAATATTCCGCCTGGTTGAGGGCTGTCTGGTAAGACAGGTTGAATAGAGAGAGTAGGAGATTGAAAGCAGTTTCTCTTGTATTTGCCTTTATCTCAAGGGTTTAGATGTGCGTTGCACCACCGCCTGGCAGACAGGCAGACAGACGCCCTTTGGACTCCAGAAAAGACTTGGCCTCTTCCTGAGGTCGCTTCCTTATCTCGCTTCTTGGCTATCTTTACCGGTTGGTGCAGTGATAAAGTGTATGATGCACTGTTGGTGGATGTGGGATTGTGAGTTCAGTTTCAAGATGCGATAGGGTTTCAGCCAGATAACAACGTGTCACAGGGTTGCCACGAATACTGGAAAGTCATGGAATTAGACTTTGAAACATTTAAGGCCTGGAAAACAGGTGGTTTCTAAAAAAGTCCTGGAAAGTCATGGAATTTGAAAATAAATAGGTCATGGAAAGTTGTGGAGAATGGAAAGATCATTAACATTAGACATATTCCTAATAGCATGTGTAAATTTCAATGAATATTACTTCGATAAAACAATTAGAAAGTAGGTCCTTTTTAGCCTAATATTAATCTTGAAGTCAGGGAAAGAGGTCATGTAAAGTCTTGGATTTTTGTTTTATTAACTTTGTGTCAACCCTGGTGGCAGTTGATGATGAATATTGGGAACTAAAGCAGCTGTAAATTAAAAACACTGCAAATAGTTTAGAAATATGACATTGTAAATGATACTGTCAAAGTTCTGCTTTTTGTCCTAATCATCATTATCTTCTTCATCATCATCATGTTATCTTCAGCATCGTTTTTACTTTCCTACCACTATTTATTAATTAATTGATCATTTTCGTCATCGTATTCTTCACTTCTTTATCATCACCATCATCTTGACAGTGTTATGAGACTAAGTGTTTGACTTAATCATTCAACTTCCTTTGGAAAGGGTTGCTTTTTATTGTAAGTTTTTAAGCTCTGATCACACACACACGCACACAGCACACACACACACACACACACACACACACACACACACACACACACACACACACACACACACTAACGTATCAGCTGAACAAACATGTTTTGAAATGAGAGGAAGCAATAAAGAAGGAAAAATGGAATCCCCTCCCCACCTCTCAATATTTGATGCCAGCTAACATAATGGGTCATAATATTAATCAAATCAATTATAAACAAAAGCAATTCAGTCTCTGTCATCATGATGGCTACACCATCCCATGGTTGTCATGGTTTTACCATTTTGGTTTACCTTTAATTAGTTTGTGAGCAATGTTGTCTTAATTTTCAACTTAGGCAACCCGACCCGATTGGCTGGGTTCATGTTGCTCCGGTCCTAGTAATGATTTACCAGTATCTTCTTATATTCTTATGTTACCATATTTCCTGCCGATGGTGTCTACTGGTACCCTTGTCTGCTTTCTTTCCATTAATTACTATCAGGGCTCATCCCATAGAATGCTTTCTTAGGAAGGGTTCCAGCCATTCATCATTTCTGGATAATTTTTGCCACATTCTGGGCAGCCATGACTCTCTCTCTATCTCTCTCTCTATCTGTGGTAATAATTATTGGTTATTGCCACCATTAAGGCTCCTATTCCCTCCCAGCGTAGGTGGCGAATGGGGAGGTGCTTGGGGAATGGGGAGGTGTTTGGGGAGACGGCCTGAATGGTGGTAGAGGGTGAGTTCCGGAACTGAACTAGGAATGTTGAATCAAATTGCCAGGATTCAACTACTTGATGGGTATGCCTGCCCCTGTGAGCGAAAACTGACTAAGGCTGAAGTAATTGATATTGCTCTAAAGATACCTCCCTGATTTGCTAAGAAAGAATCTTTGCAATCTTTGTTTTATATGGTAAGATATTTTACAGTTTTATGAGGGGGCTGTAGTAATTGCTTTTCCTTGGAATACCATTGTTGTTGTTATTATTATTATTTTTTATGCCCCAAAGTATACAGGATCCCTCAGGGACTTGAACATTAACTATTGTAGAAAATAAACTATTTGGAATGCGACTTGATTTTCTTTTCCTCTGCATATGAGAGCGGATAGCCAGTCCTCTCCCTCGCCGTCTCATCTTCCAACCAAGAGTGTATGGTCAATGTACTCATTATAGCTGAGTTGGTTAGGGAGTGCAGGTGAAGAAGAAAAAACATCTTCATATAAAATTCTGCCCTGGTGGGGTTTGAATCCCCAATCTCTCAATTGACAGTCCAGCACGCTAACAACTACATTATTGGGCACAGTGAACTTTCTGCAAAATGAATGCACTAACCATACAACGTTAATGGGGAGATGAGACAGCGAGGGAGAGGACTGGCCACGTGCCATCATGTGCCGAGGCTAAGAAAAGGAAATCATCACTGACATGTCATACCCATGACTGCCTTTTGGGGTTAGCCTAAGGGAATGGGAACCTTATAGCATAATATATAATAATAATAATAATAATAATCTTTTCTTTATTGAAGCGCCTGACAAACGCACTGCACTGTACATTTACATGTTATGCAATTTAAATCTTAACTACTAACAGAACAGACAGCCTGACAAACGCACTGCACTGTACATTTACATGTTATGCAATTTAAATCTTAACTACTAACAGAACAGACAGCCTGCAATACACGGCGCTAATAGCAGCCTACAAAGCATATCCGCCCAACGGGGGCTCGAACTCGGTACCTCTCACTCTCTGTGCCAGATGTTATCCAATGCGCTATCGGGCCCCCCCCGATATCAGCTTCAGTTGAAACTTGAAGCAAGCATGCAACATCAGCAGTCACATCCTTGAGCAACATGAAAGTGTGTGTGTGTGTGTGTGTATGTGTTGTGTGTGTTTATATATATATATATATATATATATGTGTGTGTGTATGTCGCATTCCAAATAGTGTGCATTCAAGTCGCATTCCAAATGTATTATGTGTTTCTGCAGATATGTGTGTGTAGATGCATATGTGTATGTATGCATGTATATATGTGTATGTATGTTTTTGTATGTGTGTATATATGTGTATGTGTGTATATGGGCATGTACATGCTTGTGTGTGCATGTGTGGGTATGTGTATCTTCAGATATGTGTGTATGTGTGTGTGCATGTGGGTATTGTATTGTATAGTATTGTATTTAAAGATTTATATGTGTATGTGTATCTGCAGGTATGTATATGTATGTGTGTGTAGGTAGGTGTGTGTGTACGTATGTGTAGGTCAATTTGTCTGTCGTGGGATTCCTGATTTCCTTATTAACAGCTTCAGTGAATCAGTTTATGGGAGTTGACCCCAGTGTCTTGGCCCACCAACCAACTAACCTTCCACAAGGAGGGGCGTGTCAATTGTCTCCAAATGACCCCATGACCTATGCACTCTGTGACAAATTTACATATACAACATGCATTTGTTTGTTTTTATGTGGGTGGGTGAGTGGGGAAGGAGAAATGGTTGCCAGCTGTCAGGGACTGTTAGGAGTTCATCCAATTTAAAATGACATGTTACAACTGCTAATGGCTCCCTACCACAGATTTAATTACTGACAGACAAGGGAATTCTCGGTCTATTGTTTGGACTAAGCGAATGCCAATGAAAATAGCGGGAACTGATTGTTCTAGTGCTTGGAATGGTTCAGTGCCAATGGAATAATGGGGTCAGTGTTCCCTCTAAGTTGAAAAGCCAATGCACCGGATTTTTCTGAACTTTCTGAACTTGGAAGACAAGTTGAGACTGTTTTGATGCATTTGTACAGTGTGAAGCTATCAGAAACAGAGGTAGGCCTAGACTATGCTGGATAGATAATATAAATGAGGACATAACATCACATGAACTAACACTAAAGGGGCATTGCATGGACTTAACAAATTACCGAGGACATTGGATATCATTTAGTCGTACCCATCGCCGCCAAATGGCTGGTGTCAGGAGCTGATAATGATGATGATCATGAAGCTGTAATAACTCTGCCGCACAGCTTAGATGGAACACTATTGTGGTTGATGCTAAAATCACAACCACAATCAGTTCGTTATGCTCTGTTGTTTATGAAATTTTTTTCTTGCTTTCCCCAAAATTACTTGACCTGATTGCAGCTTGGCTTTGGTGTGCCATCGGTTGATGCCTTGTGCTTTAGACACCGGCGCAATAGAAGTTGCTAATTATTAATGAAAATAAAATCACAGCCTCAACGAAATATATTTCAATATTTCTGTATGTTCAGCGAAGTTATACAGTTTAAGGCGAATCCACAAGGGGACAATCAGGCCAGTCCCACTTGATTTTGGGGCACATAATTGTGTTGCCCCACCGTAAACATGCTCGTTTGGCTGAGTGCTGCTCTAGTGAACTGTAAAAAGGAATGAAAAATGCAGGAAACTGAAATAACAGATTAGTATCTGACTTTAAAGGGAATTAGTTGAACTGAATTCGAAGCATGCCTTACTAGTCATTGTGCAAATGTCCTTGTGTCATTCTGTAGGGCTCTGTCATGCACACGGCATTAGTTTCCTGCTTAAGCAGATATCCCTTGTTGGTACAAATACCCTTTTAGCTACGAGCCATGAATCAGTTTCCAATCTCTTTCCCGATTTGAGAACTGTTCCCCAGCATACCCCTTATCTAAAAGTTTTTTCTGTTGTCTTATTATTCACCAGATAGTGCCAGCATTCGGTATAACGTGCCTATAACATTCTCCGGTCTGCTATGCAAGGCAATGTGGTTGTTTCACCGACTCGGAATTCTACATTCCAGCATAGACGTTTTGTGTTGTCATTGGCCCATCCTCCTGGAATAAGTTGCCCAACAACCTGTGACATGAACTCCTCAGCCTCTCTTTCCCCCTTTTCCCCCTAGCGTTTGAAGACCAATTACAATTACAATTAAGGCTACTGTTATATGGAATTTATGGATGTTTGTTTTATCTGAACAGAGAAGCCAAGAATCATCGGCAGTCCACAGGATGCCGTCGTGAAGGAGGATTCCGATGCCCTGTTCGAGTGTCAGGTGGTTGGAGATCCGAATCCAGCGGTTCTCTGGAGGAAGCAGAGTGGCCAGATTCCACCAGACAGGTGTGTGATAAACAGTTTTCCAGCAATCTTATCTAAGATGCTTACCATGCTTGACAAAAGAGTTACCGGATGCCGGGAGTTGGTTAAGTCGGGCCTTTTGTGGCTTCGTGTTGTCATGCTGACAGTTGCCACATTAGCTATGATAGTGTTAAAAAACGAAGTTATTACTGTTATGAGGCCAATTCTCACTTTATCTTTATATTATAATCTGTGTTTTGAGAGGTACTTAGGGACACTGCGTAAATATTGAGGTTTCAGATATCTGAGATATGTCTTATCGGAGCAACCTTGTTCGCTGGTATTTTCGAATCTGCTGCAGCTTTTGAGATGAGCCGAACATTACGTTACAAGTCCATTATGCTCTTGATGCGGAATCTTCAGTTCTAAAGAGACCGGCATAGCCTCAGGAAATTCAGCGGATGAAGATAACGGTCGGGTACTTGACTCAGCCTAGAACGAAGGGAGTGGCGGTTGAAATAACCTCCAGTTTTATTGGTACCTGGGAAGTCTTTGCCGCGTAGTACTCCTCCTACTCGGCCTACCAGTTTAATAGTTGTACTGTTTTCCGATGATGGGGTAAAGGAGCCAGATTCCTCATCCCCCTTAGGACGACAACAGAGTTACTGTCTTCCCCATATACCCTGAGGGGTTGTGTTATCAGAGGGGCAGCAGTGGAGGGGGAATGGACCATTTGCCCACTTACTGACCGTGAGAATTTCTGTTTGGGAGAGTGGGAATGACCAGTCTTATCTAGAGGGAGATTGTAGTTTAAAAGCATCTTCGATGGTAATAGGTTTGAAGTAGCTCGGTAGCCAAGCAGCTTCTCACCTTCCGACCTCTGAGACCCTCGTATGATTCCCGACCCATCGTGTGAAATCAACAATATTATAACAAATGACATGAACTATAATAATACTGCTAAATAATCTAATCTAATCTTAGAACTTCGAAAGCGCCATTATGATAACGCACTAGGCATCAGTCGATGGCACTCCAAGAGAGAATAACTATCTGGTCGAATCCGAGGTTCAGTCCTACGAGATAGAAAGAACGTTCAATCATAAAACGTCTTTAGTCTAGGACAGACAGACAGATACTTAGGACTCCGCAGAGTGAACAGCATGTGGATGTCTACTTCAGAACCGTTGGCCAGCAGCAGAAAATGATGCACTTTATGCCAACTGCCAAGCGCAGTATTCACGTGAGGTGTACATAATAATAAATAATAATTTTTTTTCTTTATTGAAGCGCCTGACAAACGCACTGCGCTGTACATTTACATGTTATGCAATTGAAACAGTTCACAAGAACACAAATGACAGAAGACATAAAGCTTAACTACTAACAGAACAGACAGCCTGCAATACACGGCGCTAATAGCAGACATGTCCGCCCTACGGGACTCGAACTGGTACCTCTCGCTCTCTATGCCAGTGTGTTATCCAGTGTGATTTTCCTTACAGATTTTATTTTAGTTATAGTTATAGTTATAGTTAATGATTTTTTATTTTAGTTATAGTTATAGTTATAGTTAATATTACGTTTTTAGTTATAGTTATAGTTATAGTTAATGGATTTTTATTTTAGTTAATTTTAGTTACTACTTAGTTACAATAATTAAGTCTATAAGCAAAATTGTGCGTATTAAACGCTGTTTCACAATTTACTCAGAGCTATGAAAACCTTTGAAGCATGGGTACAGTCAGCTTCATGAATACACGAGTTTCCAAAGTAACTGACAAATTTCACAATAAAAATTTCGCATTTTTCGTTCTCATTTATGTCGAATCGTCCATATTGCACTTCCTATTTTTATTTTTTGTATTAACGAAAATAAAGATGAATTTTCGTTAGTGTTATTTTCGTTATAGTTATAGTTATAGTTAATGATATTTTTTAGTTATAGTTATAGTTATCGTTAACGAAGTCATTTTATTTTCGTTAACGAACATTTTCGTTATCGTTATCGTTAACGAAAATCACACTGGTGTTATCCAATGCGCTATCGGCCCCCCACCCATGGCAAGAGAGAGACAATCAGAAAACCTAAGGGAGTGGCGCTAGGTCTGAGGAGTAAGCATATGCATGCTGAAGGTATTATTAGTTGACGAGTTGAGTGTTTTATAGTCAATTGCACCAATTTTTAAATTAATTTTCTCAACAGTCAACCGGTGCAATGATTTAATACCTGGTGTAATGCGTCATATTTAGAAGTATATGTAATAGTAAGAAAGTTATTACTATTAGGCCTAATATTTTTATTAGTAATCGTTGAGTTGTTGCTATTAGCATTATTGTGTTCTACCTAATTCTTTTTCGTGCATATGTATTAAAGAGTGATGCTACTTGCAGAGTGCTATTTCAAATTCTTAAGGTTTCTTTGAAGTGGCCATGGAAATACTTGCGACTGCAAACTATGGACAGCTTTACTCCGGGTGGTTCCAAGGTCTTGACTCAACGTGACAGCTATTGTGATAGTTATGTTGATTATCTTTATCTATCAATTAAGATCAATTAGTGGGTGTGATTCTCGGATGGGTCATGAACTGAGATGGGGTCACTGAAGATGATATCATAACTGCCGATAAACTAAACAGGAAATCGCTTCCAAGAATTAAATACGGGCATCTGCAGTTTAGTCACGCATCGATCTGTCCAAAAACCTGTCATGCCATTGACGTATCGCGAATTCAAACAGTGGGGGTCAAAGTTGAGGGCGAAGAGTGGAAGAGGGGGAGGATACGTCGTTAATGGGGTTCGAAGAATACCCCAGTGTCTATTGAGTGCCAAATTTCTTCCAGTGGACTGCTAATTGACCGCCAATACCGCAAAGTTACCGAGACTGACTTGCTATGTTTGTAAGAGACGTTCTGGTAAATTCTCGTTGCTGCGGCAGTTTCGCTGAATCAACGTCAGTCTGCTCCTCTGTTTGCTCAATAACTCATCGTTCGCTCCCCGCCAGACAGACCCGCCTCTGTCTGTCTTCGTGTATTTACTGAATAACTCATCGTCTGAGATGGGGAGCTGTCCGTTCCACTGGGCACGTCGACCCCCTTCCCCCACCCCTCCCCCCAGTGGTGTAGGGGGAAGAACAAGAAGAGACTGGAGTGATAGCGATCTGAATATGACCTTTGTTTGCTCTCGCTTTATGGACGTTGCAGTTTTATCTCGGAACTATCAAATTAGTCGGCCGTTGAATGGGTCATCGGTGGAAGAAATCGGAAACGGGCAAAGAATGGCCAATGTTTTCTCTAATTGCGCCAAGTGGCTGAGTCATGACGGCGCATGTTAATTCAATGGCTAGACCGCCGGACACAGTCGGAAATACGAGCTTAGGAGAAAACTACAACTCCGGTAATGTCCGTATACTACTCTGGTAGTGCCAGTCCAAAGCCTGGATTAAGGAGGAGGGCGGCGTCATGTGCTGTGGCAGCCATAAGATGTCGTTAAACACTAAACTACTACTGGAGATAACTGTGTGGGGTGCAGTGGCATAACGAAGGGGGGTAGAGGGGCAAGATTAGCGTTCAGTGGTACACAGTACTATGACAAGAACGGTTAAGAGTCAACAAGAAACTTAATAAAATACAGCCCGTAAAAACAAAGTTTTTACTATATCCATCTAGTATCCTATAACGTGTACTCTGAAAATAGTCCGCGTTCATTTTGCAACATAGAATGCGTTTAATGAGGCAGCGCACCCGTGTCTGTTGCGGCCAATGGCAACGCTGGCCAATGGCAACGCTGCGTTTCGGAAAAGGGGATTCCCGATTCGAAAAGTTTAGTCCCCGATTCTATAAGCTAGCCTTTTTTGGGGAGCTGAAATTTTGATAGAATGAAGTGTGTGCGAGGGCGAGTCTATCTGCCAAGTTTCACGACGATTGAATGATTGTAAGTGATCGAACTAGTCGTCGCAAGATTTGACTTTTTAGCCTGTGGCTCAACCAAGCAAGCAAGCAAGCAATCAAGATTCCCGCAAGTTAAACTAGATGGATAATAAAATACAGCCCGTAAAAACAAAGTTTTTACTATATCCATCTAGTATCCTATAACGTGTACTCTGAAAATAGTCCGCGTTCATTTTACAACATAGCACGCTTAACGAGGCAGCGCGCCCATTATTGTTGCAGCCAATGACAACGCTGGCCAATGGCAACGCTCCGTATCGGAAAAGGGGATTCCCCGATTCGAAAAGTTTAGTCCCCGATTCTATAAGCTAGCCTTTTTGGGGAGCTGAAATTTTGATAGAATGAAGTGTGTGCGAGGGCGAAGTCTATCTGCCAAGTTTCACGACGATTGAATGATTGTAAGTGATCGAACTAGTCGTCGCAAGATTTGACTTTTTAGCCTGTGGCTCAATCAATCAAGATTCCCGCAAGTTAAACTAGATGGATATAAAAAGAACCAATAGTAAAAACAAAGTTTTTTACTATATCCATCTAGTATCGTATAATCCGTCATATTAAGCAGTTACCTCTACAAATATATAGCATTTTACAACATAGCGTCCGTTTAATCAGGCACCGCACCCGTTTCTGTTGCAGCCAATGGCAACGCTGGCCAATCACAACGCTCCGTATCGGAAAAGGGGATTCCCCGATTCGAAAAGTTTAGTCCCCGATTCTATAAGCTAGCCTCTTTTTGGGGAGCTGAAATTTTGATAGAATGAAGTGTGTGCGAGGGCGAGTCTATCTGCCAAGTTTCACGACGATTGAATGATTGTAAGTGATCGAACTAGTCGTCGCAAGATTTGACTTTTTAGCCTGTGGCTCAATCAATCAAGCAAGATGCAAGCAATCAAGCAAGATTCCCGCAAGTTAAACTAGATGGATAAATAAAATACAGCCCGTAAAAACAAAGTTTTTTACTATATCCATCTAGTATCCTATAATGCTTATGAAGCAGTTACCTCTACAAATATATAGTCCGCGTTCATTTTACAACATAGCGTCCGTTTAATGAGGCAGCGCACCCGTATCTGTTGCGGCCAATGGCAACGCTGGCCAATTACAACGCTCCGTATCGGAAAAGGGGATTCCCCGATTCGAAAAGTTTAGTCCCCGATTCTATAAGCTAGCCTTTTAGGGGAGCTGAAATTTTGATAGAATGAAGTGTGTGCGAGGGCGAGTCTATATGCCAAGTTTCACGACGATTGAATGATTGTAAGTGATCGAACTAGTCGTCGCAAGATTTGACTTTTTAGCCTGTGGCTCAAACATTCAAACTACAAGCAAGATTCCCGCAAGTTAAAGTAGATGGATAAAAAGGGGCGCAGTGATCAACTCTTGCGCTGGGCGCTGAAAACCCTTCGTTACGCCACTGGTGGGGTGCCATGCATGAAGAAGAAGAGCTGTTTTGTAAGGCTGCGTTAAGCGGCAGCCGTTTGTGGACTTAATTTTATTGTCACACCCTCTTGGCATGTGATGACGCGGGGCCAATCCTCTCCCTCGCCTCTTGATCTTTCCACAAACACTAAGTGGTCAGAGTACTTATTTTACAGCTGAGTTCACTAGATGGCGCAAGTGGAGCAGAAATATCAAAACACCTTTGTACTATAGCGAGGTTTTAACCCCAAACCTCTTGGTTGACACTGCAGCATGCTAACGACTATTGTTAAATGGCGTTACCCCTTTTTCAAATACATATGTACAAATACGCTTATCAGGAAAATAAGTCTATTACGCCAACGGCAGAAGACAGGGTTTGTAATGTAATTGTATTTGAACATTTATTTAGTGTCGCTTCAAGAGCAAACTGATCAGGGGTGCTGTGTGAGTATGAACTAGGGGCTGGATTTTCTGCATATCATGGCAGTTGGTTGGTCCCTTTCCCTTGCATCTTATCTTACAGTAGGAATTTGATGAACTCGGTTGATAACTGGGTAGCTGGAGTTCATTAGGTGACAGCAGTCTTACAGGAATCTTTAAATATCTTTTGCTTGGGGTTGGATTGGTATCCCTGATCACTGATGATTTTTGACGGCCCAACAAGCCAAGTATTGGGAATATACCTTAAGATATTCGTATATACAATGCTTATATCGGCCTAACACATAGGTAGAGAATTATATCTATATGTACAGTGTAAACTCATATACCTGCTTCCAGTTTACACACCATTGTGCTCAACACAAAGTGGTGTTATGTCTCCCAAAGCTATGAACTTAACGTGCCATAGTAAAACTGCAATCAGCTACTAGCATAAATTATATATATATATATATATATATATATATATATATATGATTTTTTTATATTATTTAGTAAAATTAAATTGCCACCAGGGCAGAAATTTGGTTCAAGATTTCTGCTCACCTGCGCCCCCTATATAGCCAACTCGGCTATAATGGGTACACTGACCTAGTGACCTTACGTTGTCGGTGGGAAGATGAGACGGCAAGGGAGAGGACTGGCCACCCGCCCTCATATGCCATGCTCAGGAAATGTATTTGCTAACACTTCATACCTATGGCTGCCTCATCTTAAGGGACTGCTCTTCTTCTTCTTATGTAGCTATGGGTGGTAGAGTATATGTTTGCTGATATTTTTTATCATCCATGTGAGGTTCATATTTATTTTTATATGTCTGCTTGCGTATCGGCATACCTAATCGGTTTATATCTATTCCAAATATGATATGCAGAGAGAAGTTTTGTCTAAGAAGTCGCGGTTTATCCTGTGTTGGTTTCCTCGTTTCCGTCAAAGAATTTGCTGCAATTTTCTGGTTCAGACTTCAGAGGCGTGCTATTGATTCTCTTACTTCGCTTGTGTTGATAGGCTACTACAATACTTACTTTGGTTTATCAGTTGGCTGTCTGGACCCTACAGTTATCAGCAAGAAACTGTTTCTTATTTTATAAGTAAATGCATTGTATGTGTTTTTATATACTAAGTGACTTTATGGCCTCGACCCTGTTCATTTTTCAATCAATGGGGTGAAATTCTTCACCACCCCTGCCCATTTGAATGGGACCCTGATATTTAAGGTCCCCGTATATGTATGGACCGGACTTCACACCATGGATGTAAGTCGTGCATAAATATACACTTTTATATAGTGACCATATGGCTTTGACCTGTTCATTTTTCAATGAATTGATCAGGTGAGATCCTTCACCACCACTGAACATTTGAATGGGTGCCGCTCCACTTAGGGTCTTCATGTAAGAACACCATGGACCATGGTAGCCCGAGATTCAAACTTCTCAAATAAGCCACAATTGGGAGGCAAATTGGGATGAACACACACACACAGGGGTGCATGGGTATGTAAGTAAGTAAGTAAGTATATCGTTTATTATGAACTTTATTGACATACGCTCTAACCATCTTTTGAATATATGTCCTATGTAGCTTACTATGGAAGTTCTTTGTGGACATGACATTTGGCAAAAGCATTTTTCTGACAGTGGATGTATTTCTGGTTGGCACAGGTCTCACATCATGAGCGACAAGAGCCTTAGAATCCAGAGAGCCCAAGTATCGGACGAAGGAGTCTACATCTGCAAGGTGGAAAACTCCGTCGGAATGCAGGAGGCGGAAGCAAGACTTACAGTGCACTGTAAGTGGTCGCAACCCGGAATTTTCCAGCTTGCATTGGGTTGTGGAGTGTGGTTGTGTGGACTAATCAAAGGAAGTGAAAGAGTCATGCCCAAGTCTTAACTGCTGAGCGCTAGGTTCAGTTGGAAAAGAAATCAGAATCTTTGGGTAGCTTAGTGACCAAAATGTTATTACATCTGTATTTCAGCTTTATTATTTGGATTCAAACCCAGCACGTAATGTAAAGTTGACAATTGTATCCATGTATATTATACATATTATATATACATATGTATGCAATATATATATGTATATATATATATATATATATATATTCATACATATATATATATATATAATTATATATATACATTCATATACATGCACTGTAGTGTGTTTCAAGTGTCTCGCAAAAGAACTGTGCCGCCGCCTAGTAGTGCTACTGTTAACAACAGCAAATAATGTCCTTATGATTCGGAAGAGTTTCCACAAGTGGGCTTCTGCACACATGTAGAGTCCAGCCAACAGTGTCCCATCGACAGAGCAGTTGACAGTTGACAGAGTGCTCAGAGTTTTCGGTGTTGCGATGAGGATGAGTGATGATGAGTAATGATGACGGCCAAATGAAGTGCTTAGCAAATGGTTACCATCGCTGACTGCCACTCCTTCACAGCCAACAGATGTCTGGTATTTATTTGCATGTTGGGTAAACTGTTTGCTGAAGGGTTTGTGTTTGGCACGACTGCTCTTCAACCCAAGTGTCCTTCAAGGCTTCAACCCCAAACCTTTGCGTAGACAGTTGTTGCTTATGCGAGCGTGTCATGAATCACCCCATTGCCTTTACTTGATTGATTGATTGATTGATTGACTTTGCCTAGCTTTCCCTTAATTATCAGTTGTAATTAGTAACTTCTATTGTGCCTGTTTGGGATGCGGTAGCATAGCGGTATATTCTGTGCCGTGTAACCAGAGGGTCACAGGTTCGAATCTACCTAAAGCCACTGTGTAGTGACCTTGGACAAGTTGCTCACACATGATTGTATGTGAGAAAGGCAACGGGAAACCACTTCACTCATCTCATCCCCGGATGGCATAATAGCCCAATGGACCTGCCTTCGGGCAGAGTACTCGTTATCATCATTGCGCCGGTGTCTAATGCACAAGGCGTCAGGCGATGGCGCACCAATACCAAGCCGTTATCAGGTCAATATCCAGAAGATCAGTCTGTAAGAGGCAGCCTTTGTTGAAAATAAACAATTTGAAGGAGGCAAGTGTTAAGAACGAAATGACACAAGCAACTGAGCAGAGCGCACAGACTCAGAGAGAGAGAGAGAGAGAGAGAGAGAGAGAGAGAGAGAGAGAGAGAGAGAGAGAGAGAGAGCAGCTGAAAAAGCTCATTCACCATGAACAGTTCTTGATTTAGGTCTGGCCATGTAATGGGGCATGGACGAATTGAAAACAACGCCTAAGTTACGAGCAGCATCTGCCAGCTCAACGATTGACTTACCCATTTTCAATTACTTAGGCTGATCAAATTTTTAAAGTTGCTGTGGAGTTCCGAGTAGCAGAAATTCAGTCTTTGATGGGTTGAGGAGTTTACTGGTTGATATCCTAAACTGTACACATCAAAGACAGCATTCAACAGCTGCAAATGAAATGTAGATTTGAGTATCATCAGCATAGAAATCCCAGCAATGTTCCAAGTGGTGTATAGTGTAAACAAAAGAGGACCAAGCACAGAACCCTATGGAACACCACAGTGTGTTTTCTTTTTATTTATACAGCGTCCGCCGTCGAATACCTACTTACATCCTAACAACAGGCCCCTTCTTAGCGGGACTAGTCCCTTTTGGGTGCCTTTTGTTCTCACTGACAACAACATCCAATTATGTTTTGTAACTACCTGTAAACATACAATCTTGTGCTATGCTGCTACTCATTTCTATTTTTTGTACTTTATTTCACCTGATTGTGTGATTTGTTTTTGTTGTTGATTTGGGATCAATAAATTGAATTGAATTGAAAAATAAAAAAAATAAAAAAATCCAACAAAGTAACTAATCTATCTCGTGCCTCGGTGAGTCGCTTCGTGTGAAACATGTTTACAACATTTGATTTTGACCCGCATTCATGTACTCTGGTAATCTATAAAGTTTTCAACACCCTCTCTTTTTAACAACAAAAACACTGGATCTTACTGCATTGGTGATATTTTGGTGCCTCAGTAAGTCATGTTGCGTGATCTTACTTTACATATGGAATTACATTTCACGTGACTTGTTGTTGTTGATCTTTATGTAGCTCCTCCGAAAATTGTAAAGTCGCCAAGGAATATGGCAGTTGGCATTGGACGCCAGGTCTCGTTTCTTTGTGAGGTCACAGGCAACCCTTCTCCAACGCTCTTCTGGAACAAAGATTCCAGCCAGGTATATAGCTGAACTTTCATACATGTGTTAAGTATTGCTCTAAGTACACAAACCCAGATGACTGGACTGTTGTCCTTCGTTGCAACTGCTCAACACAAATGACACTTTTGGCATTGACAACATAAACAGCCAGCAACATTATTCCGTTAAAATCACATGATGATGATGACGATGATGATGTGATGATAATAATGATGATGACAATGATGAAGATGACGACGATGATGATCATGATGAGGGCAGTGATGATGATGTGAAGATGATGATGATGATGATGATGATGATGATGATGATGATGATGATGATGATGATGATGATGATGATGATGATGATGATGATGATGATGATGATGATGATGATGATGATGAGGGTAGTGATGATGATGTGATGATGGTGGTGGTGGTGATTTGATGACGACGACGACGACGACGATGATGATGATGATGATGATGATGATGATGATGATAATTGTTGTTATTTTTTAAATATAATTTTTTTATTGCTGTTATTCTAATATTTCATGTATTATTAGCATCCTCCTAAGATAGCATACATGTTACCTACTTGGGTCTTTGAAATTACTCTACATTTCTCTATCTGTTGCTGTAATTTTGTTATTTGTTTCTGTTCTTTTCAAGGTATTCATGTTTCCGAATAGCAACGACGGGCGAATTTCAGTAACTGAAGATGGTAGACTAGTCATTAAATCTCTGAAAGTGGAAGACAGTGGTGAATATTCTTGTCAGGCAATTAACCTGGCTGGCAGCGTGGTTGCCAAGGCAACGCTACGAGTCCGAGGTGAGTGATGTTAGGCAACAATTTGTTTACAAGGATTGTTTACAGACTTGCTTGATAACCATAGGCATAACTCTGTGTTGTGACGGTGGTCTCTTTTCAACACCAGTTTCAAAGTGGTGGTGACAGTCGTCACCACTTTCTGGCCTGGTGCTGAAGTATATTTTTGCAACGTGACAGAGTTGCCGGTAATTTGCTTTGAAGCAGTTCAAGCAACGACTGATATAATGACGGTGTATTCTTGCATAGGGCCTACTTAATTGTCATAATGCTTCAAGCCACAAAGTTTAAAGCTGGAGATTGGTCACCTGTACTTTGTGGGGATACGTTTTGCCCTTGTTGATAACCTTGTGTTAAGTGGAATTGTTTGTCTCATAAGCTGTTACACTTCATCATTTGATTGTTCTTTCAGTTGTCTTTGACCCTTGTTTATTTTCATCTATGCATTGTTGTTTGCAAAGTGTGGGTCTTTGTCTTGCATTGATGAAGATTATACTTACCCTATACATACTACTTGCAACTTAGCTTCCTACTAACATAATTACTGGCATTGTATCACACAAATTTAGTTACTCTTCAACATTTGATTGTTCATTTGACTGTCTGCGCTTTGTTTACTTTCGTTTATGCATTGTTGTGTGCCAACTGTGGGTCTTTGTCTTGCACTGATGAATATTACGTACTTGCTGCTTAGCTTCCTTCCCTACTTACTTACTTATTATCACACAAATTTTGCAATACATACAAAATCAGACGTGAATGTGAATATTGTGTGCAACTAGTTATTTACTGGATAGCAGTGCAGTGCATTGCTTGTATGTTTGCTTTCTTACTTACCTATTTACTGAACTATTGAGATACTAGCCACATTCTTGTTACTGACGTATCATCCAAGCTGTAATTTTCTTGTTTACTCTGCTGTGGTAGCCGATGATTCTCGTCTACCTCCGATAATTCAGCATGGTCCTCAGAACCAGACACTTCCGCTGAACAGCATTGCAACGTTGTTTTGCTCCGTCTCTGGAGATCCAGTTCCAAAGATCCTCTGGCTGAAAAATGGAAGAGTTCTACCAATGCCCGATTCCAGATTCACGATTATCGACGGCGGAACACTTCAGATCTCAGGTATTAATAGATAATTATGCAGATACAGGTGTCTACAGGTTTGATCCTGTAGCGTCCTATATATAGTACTGATGGGCGCCTTGCCGGCTGCCATGCAGTTAAATTCGACTCCTGTTCAACTTGTTATCATCTGTTCCTACTATATCATGTAATCATACTGTTGTTTGTCAGTTTGATTTGGATTAACGGAAATTTATTATTATTTTGTGGGATATTTTGCACTGGCTTCCCATTCAGCAGCGTATTCAGTTCAAGATCCTGTACTGTATGCGAAATTGGCTCTGCTCCATCATGCCTTAGGTCTTCTGCATTTTAGTCTCCTCGGTCCTGGGTTGTGGCATCCTTCAATCAGCTGCCCACGGACTGCTGACTGTCCATCATATACATACTACTACAGCTCAGTCCAGAAGCTTTGCCTATGTTGGACCCACCAGCTGGAATCGCCTTTCTCAAGCTCCTCAGTTTGTCCCTTCCACAGTTTTGCAAGCACCTCAAGTATGTTTTATTCGACAGTAATTTCTCTAGTTTGGGTCGGGAGCGCCACTGATGAGTTTTCCTTGAAGTGGTGCTTTATGAATATCGAATTCAATTACAATTACAATACAGTGTGGACTTGTTAACGTGAAGTCATTGGAGCACATGCCTTTGGACCCAGCGCGTAAACAAGGCTACATGTTATAAAAGTGAATAATAGCATTCTTTTATGGTGCACTAACCATCATCAAACATCAATTTTCGTTTATTAGATAGTAAAGCTGACAAATACGCAACTTTTTACATAGAACTCGTTTAATCAGTTTTTTTAATGGTCAATTACGTATGGTTTAGGTATAGTTTTGGGCATCGTTCAGGATATGGAAATTGCATTGGAGTTAGCTGTGAATCTAGACGATGTCAATATATGTTTTTAAATAAAACTCTATATATATAAAGTTGCGGTCATCCTTAACAGGAGGGGAGAAACCATGGGGTAAAGGGCAAAGCTCATAGCCAATGGAGGAGGAAATAGTTGATGTAACATCGTAATTTGGCTTCTAACAATTTTTGCAGATTTACGTAGGATGGATTCAGGTCTCTATACATGTCTGGCTTCCAGCGAAACTGGAGAAACCAGCTGGAATGCTACAGTAAACGTGGAAGCTCCCACCGACTCAGCAATCGTATTCCATCGCTCTCCGCAGCTCTCGGCCTTTCCAGGCGCTCCGTTGAAAGTAACTGTTTCCAACATCACGGAAACGACTATGCGGATCAGCTGGAGACCCAGCGTCAACTCTGGTGCTTTGGCTGTTACGTCGTTTCTGGTGGAATTCTTCAGTTCAGATACTGGAGAGGTAAGTGTCATTTCACTGCCTTGAAGTTATTTATTTATTAAAGTAAAAATGAAGCTGTTGAGGCCTAGTTGTAAGTTTATAAGTAGATTCATCTGAAGATGCATTGCTCGTGAATAAGTTGGTGCCCTGTGCTTGGATTTCAAGTAGTACACTAGAAATTTGGAGTTTTCAGTTATGACTTGTTTATTGTTTAACGACCTTTGTTTATTTGGAGTTTACATTGATTGTAATTTAATGTACTCAATAATTTTTATGATGCATTTTAAGAACTTTGGAGATGTTGCACAGTGTTAACAACTAGTTATTTGTTTAATTTCATATGTGGGAAATAAAAATACTTACGAATTAATTGCCAATAATTTAAGTAGTTGATGATGATGATGATGATGATGATGATGATGAATGACGACAGTTTCTACTTTCTACAGTCCCGGATTTTACAGTTACGACTTGTTTATTGTTTAATGACCTTTGTTTATTTGGAGTTTACATTGATTGTAATATAATGTGCTCAAACATTTTTATGGTGCATTTTAAGAACTTTGGAGTTGTTGCACGATGTTAATGACTAGTTATTTGTTTACTTTCATATTATGGGATATGTAAATACTTACTAATTAATTGCCAATAATTTAAGTAGGCCTAGTTGATGATGATGACGATGATGATTATGATGATGATGATGATGAAACAATTTCTACAGTGCCGTAACACGGCACATGCCGTTACAAGGGCGCTTTGACACAATAAAAAACTTAGTCAGGATACGCTAACTGAGTCTTCAGTCTGGACTTAAATGACTCCAAGGATGTTGCTTAACGTATTACAAGTAATAACTCATTTTCATTTGTCTTTTATGTGAAGGGTTGGTTGGTGGTGACTGATTATGTTCGGGACCAATCAGTAGTTGTTCAGGATTTACAACCAAATACACATTATGTCTTTCTCGTCCGAGCACGAAATTCACATGGATTCGGTCCACCGAGCCAACCATCAGTGCCTGAAAAAACACTAGGTGCTTATTATTGGTCATACTGTTACATACTTCTACTCAATTTTTATCATCATTCTTACTTAGTTTACTGTACTCGTTTTGGACCATTCTTACTCAGTTTGGACCATACTGTTACATGATGTTTGACTCAGTTTGGACCATCATTTTTACTCAGTTTGGACCGAGGATAGATGGCGCACCAAAACTTTTATGATCATATGATCGGTTTACTCAGACCATCATTTTTACTCAGTTTGGACCAAAATTTTTTCATTTTGGACCATACTTTTACATGATATTTTACTCAGTTTGGACCATCACTCTTTCACCATTTCAAATTATGTGTGTTATGTAGCATATACAATAGAACCATCCACTGGACGATACTTGATGTAGAATCCCTCGACAAAGTTCCAGTTACGAAGAGCTGAGAGCTGTGGCGAATGGTGAGGATATGATTTGACCGGAAAGTTTCTCCGATACCATCATTTTTACTCCGTTTGGACCACAGAAGCTACTCAGTTTCCTTTGTAACTTTTTAATGCGCAACATCATTGGAATTTTCCACTGGATGATATTTTCCAATGGCATTTGGGTAATACATTACATATGTAATACAATACATAGAATAGTGTGTTGAAGTTTTCTCTTAATATGTAGATTGTGTATTAAGTCAGATCTTGCAATAAATTTAGCTGCCATTTCGTTCTTCTTATAGGAGATAACATAGTATTGCCGATCACAGTGGTACCTACTCTGGACCTGGACGTGGTATCGGAGAAACTTTCCGGTCAAATCATATCCTCACCATTCGCCACAGCTCTCAGCTCAACAGCCGTCAATGTCACATGGAAGACTCTTCGTAACTGGAACTTTGTCGAGGGATTCTACATCAAGTATCGTCCAGTGGAAAATTCCGATGACGTCGGGAATTCCCAGCGTGAAGAATACATCGTTGATGCCATCAACTCAAACATGGCCGCCCAGTATATTCTGACTGGTCTCAAAAAGTTCACTTGGTATGACGTGTGCGTTCAACCTTTCTACCGATCCGTCAAGGGCAGCACCAGCAACACGGTTCGCGTTCAAACGCTTGAGGATGGTAGGAAGTTTTCTCAACGAAAATTATTTGCATGTTGTGGTCTGTCTGTTTCGACAGAAGCTGCTTTTCCTTTGTAACTTTTTAATGCGCAACATCATTGGAATTTTCCACTGGATGATATTTTCCAATGGCATTTGGGTAATACATTAGTATGTGTACTGGCTTCCTCTCCTGCAGCAATTCACCTGCAGAGTCTCTGCCCTGCTGTGGCGCTGTATTCCCGTTCCACTCCTGTATATCTGAGGGAGCTCTGTCGCTCCACCTTGGGCATATGGGGCTGCTGCTCTGTTCTCTCTTCTGTGCAGGGTGAGCTTCTCGTCCCCTACGTAAGTACCTCTATCAGGAAACATGGTCCTTTTTCTGTCGTTGGCCTGTCAACTTGGAATGGACTGCCGCTGGCTCTGCGCATGCTGCCTAGGGTTTTCTCAGATTCTTTCTACTGCAATCTTAAGACTATTCTTTTCAGCCGGGGCTGGGTTTGGAGTAGAATAGATACTTTGAAGGGACACTATATAAGTTGTCTTAATGAATGAATGAATTCTGCTGGCATTTTTGCTTTTCTGTAAAGTTTAAGCTACCATGTTCTAGTTGAAAAACTTCTTTACCTTCCTTAAAGAAATGCCTTGAAACTCACCATTTATTTTTTGACTTTAAACATTTAGATATGGTACTTGTGAATGACTTGCTGTGCCTCAGATTTAAAATTTCTGTGTGATATTGTGTGCTTTGCAAGTTTCATAGTTACAGTATTAATAGCAAAAATAATAATGGCGATGATGATGAAAATAGTGTTGATGATAGCAGCAATAATAATAATAATATTATACTAAAGGTAAATATCGCAATAACTGTTTCCGGTCTGGCTCATTAACTGTCTTCAGAGAATATTTTAACTCCTGAGGGATTAATCTTACCTCAAGTAAAAAAAATAATAATTTACTCAATTTGAAATGGATTCCATTAATTTTAAATAAATATTTTACTGGCTAATAGAAACTGCAGTATCACACTGCTTGACAACCTGCATCATGAACTCAACAGCCTCTTCTCTTTGCCTCTTTCTGCAAACGCTTGAAGACCATTTTCTTCGATCGTGGTTTCATTGTGTTCAGTTCGGAGCGCCTCTGATGAGTGTCTCTCTAAGAGGCGGTATATAAATTCGCAATTACCATTACTATTATGATGCATAAGTACTTTGTTTATTGACATAATCATTACAATGTTCTGAAGAGACAAATTCGTCTTTGTTTCCAGTTCCTTCCTCATCCCCAAGGAACGTTCAAGTTCGAGTGCTTGATAACAACACGCTACAAGCGACTTGGGAACAGCCGCTACCCGATCAACTACATGGCAGGCTGCTAGGATACAAGGTCTTTTGTACACAGTTTATCTGTTTTATGTAAAGTGCTCTGTTGTGTGATTTTATATACTGTGATTTGGCTGGGTGTGACGTAACACGAAGTAATACTGCTGTGATGTCCGTCTGTTCAGCGCAGTGTCAAGAGCACAGTTCCCAATACTCGGATGAAAGACACATGTGGCAACCTCCGCCCAAGACGTCATAACTTTGAACTGCCTGCTAAGGACGTGAAGAACTTTATCCCTCGTGTACTTTACAAACGCTTGCCCTAGGTCTCACCTGACTGCACACCTGTCTGATTTTTTGGTTTGAATTTGATTTCATTATTCAACATATTTCTATTGTAACTGGTTGCGGTCTGTCAACCTGTCAGAAAATAAAACGAATACCTATCTATCTATCGTTGGACAGGGTGAATGGCTCGATGCCTACAGTGTTTGGTGCCAGTATTTAATGTTTAACTTCAGCAAGATAGCAGGCTGATGAAAGGCAAAGTTTAAAAGTATGTACGTACGTACATACATAAACAAGTATATAGTACTTACATACATAAAAAGTATATACGTACTTACATACGTACATAAGTATATACTTTTTTACTTTGCCTTTCATTTGTCATCAGCCTGTTATCTGTCAGAAGTTAAGTATTAGATGCTGGCACCAGAGGCATTAAGCCATTCACCCTGAAATACAAAGTAAAAAATTATATGTATGTATGTGTGTGTATGTGGTATGTATGATGATATGCAGATTATGTAAAAATATATACTTATGTATGTATGTACATATGTATATATTTTTGTATGTATGTTTGTATGTACATATCTCTCTCTTTCTACAGCACCTGTTGTAACCTCACAGGAATGCCAAGATTGCTTTCCACCTTTGCACAATGCCATGTTCTTTGGCCTGACCCTTAGCATTCCGACATGGCATCAACCCTAACCAAACAACCTGTCTCTTGCATTGTAGACTTTATATAGCACCAGTAATCTCGTTTCCCGTCACAGCTTTTGTTTGACACTGGAAAATTTCAGAAATTTACATTTACTTCTTCATTACATTACATTTACAGAGTCTGTAACTGACCTGTTCTTACCTGTGTGTAGGTCTATGTTTATGACGAGACACGGCTGATTCGTGAGATTCAGGTCAACTCTACAATGGAATCGGTTGACGTCCATAACCTGGCAAAGAGCTCAAAGTACAGCGTACAGGTGTCGGCATACAACAAAATGGGCGAAGGAACAAAGAGTGAAACCGTCCATGCAAGTGAGTTGGCGACTCTGGGAAGTTTTGTGCTGAGAAGATGCTGCAAAACTCATGCTGTTATTTCAAACTAAATTATTCATTCATTCATTCATTCAGGATATTTATATAGCACTCTTCAAGATAACTACTCAGAGGTGCTCCCGACTCCAGCACGGCCAAAAAAGAACAGTTTTCAGGTTAACATAGAATAAGTCAGAGAGCGTTCTGGGAAGCAGACGCAATTCCAAGGGCAGCCCATTCCAGACGGTTGGGCCCACCACTGAGAAAGCACGATTTTGCATAGCAGCTGTGCGGGCAAACGGGACTGTGAGCAACCCCCCTCTCAGAGGAGCGAAGGGAGCGACTACCCTGGGCGCCCGATACTGGACGACAGAGGTCCCGCAGATAGGATGGGGCAAGGCCCAACTGACATCGCCACACCAGGGAGGCGATCCTATACGCAATGCGCTGGCGGATAGGAAGCCAGTGTAAGGTTTCCAGCATGTAGTTGGATACATGGTCGAATTTGGGTATTCGGCCAATAAGGCGCGCCGCAGAGCGGAGCACCCGGTCGAGGCACGCCAACCGACAAGACGGTAGGCCGGAGTAAAGAGAAGAGCAGATGTCAAGTCGAGCACAGACAAAGGAATGCAGTAAAGTGGTTGCAGCACTGGGAGTCAGCGACCGTGCGACGGTGCGAAGCTGACGCAACTGGTAAAAGCAATTGCGGCTAAGACTATGGAGATGAGATGAATTATATCTGCAAGGGCCAATGCCAGGCCCTTGCTGATATTGATTTTGGAAATGAATTAAATGCATGTATGTATGTATGCATGTATGCGTGTTTTTATGTATGTTTGTGTATGTGTGTGTATTTAGGTATGTATGTGTTTATTGTAATTGTAATTGTAATCTGACATTTATAAGGCACCACTTCATGAATAAACTCGTCAGTGGCACTCCTGACATGAACCAGTGAAATCACTGTCAAAATATGGTTAAACTCGGCTGAGAGGCTTCTTGAAAGAGACATCTTGAAAAGACACTACATAGATTGTATTCGATTGAATGAATTAATGATTTAATTTATTAATCGATGGATGAATCAATCAATCAAGCAATGAATCAGTCGATCAATCAATGAACAGATGATTGAATGAATTAATCGATGAATGAATGAATCAATTAATCAGTAATTGAGTGCTTACAGTTCCAGAGTTTCTTGCCCCAATGTTGTGCTGAATTCCAAAAGTTCGTATAAAGAGTAAAGATTTGAGGCCCAATATTGCTCGCCCAGCCCTCTGTAACAATCGTGACCGGTTCTTTCTATGGTGCCATTAAATGGCATTAAAAGGTCATTTTGTCTGTTGAACAGGTGAACAGAAGCTGGTCAATGAGCCATGGTTTCTGGCAACTGTGATTGGGACGGTGGGTGGCATCCTCTGGGTGTCTCTCTGTCTCTTTAGCTTGGTCTTGTATCGAAAGCATAAAGCTCAACAGAGACTCAACAAGAACGGGTCTGTGGCAGGTCAGTCATGTTGCTTTCTTCGTTGTCAGTTCATTCTGCTCAGTCGCTTTTTTAGTTTCGTTCTCGAATTAAGACTTAGATATTTCAGATTGCTTATAAATCAATTTATAGGCTGCCTCTCTGTTTTAGTGAACCGATTTTCTGGACTTCAACCTGATTATCGCTTGGTTTAGGTGCTTAATAGTGTAGTGGTTAGTGTGCTTGACTGTCAATTGAGAGGTTGGGGTTCAAATCCCCCGCCAGGACAGAAATTTGGCTTGAGAGTTCTGCTCCATCTGTGCCAACTCAGCTATAATGACATTGATTTATTTTAGCAGTTGATTTCATTACACTTCAACAGCAATGGTTACATTGCATTTACAGTATTTTACATTACATTATGTCAGTAGGGCGTGTCGATTTTGTCAACTTTCAAATTCCAAAAATGACTAGTGCTAAAAAGTTGTGACATGACTTAGTAAGTAAAAAGATATTTTTGTAAAATTAATATTATTAAGTTTTGCTTGGTAAATAACATGTTGAAATATTTACTTTTTTAACGTTTTTTGTGAATTTCCAATAATTCTTAACTTGTCTGATTAAAAGTTTTTTGTGGAAAAATATTTTTTTAAATTGCATAAAAATCATTGGAGATGATTGCCAGATACTTGCAGTTATATAATATACTAATATTATTTTTATTATTTATTTATTAAACTATATTAAACTAAATTGCGCGCACACACAAATATAGGCCCTTTATATTATTCACTAATGTCGTGCGATAGCTGTATTTGCTTCTTTCGGAGGTTGAAGGATCGTCATCAGTGTCTGGAAAATTATTTGTCCGTCAGTGCTGCTACTACTTCCATCCTAACTAGTGGGAAAATTGCCCACAATGGCTTCTAAAAAGATAAGAAAAGATAAACTACAAGTCTCTTGTCTTCATTCATACAGGCGGCTGTGGTGATGGCAGCTGTGGCACGCAGGCCAACACCATATCTGGTGCACTGCATAGCAGCATTATGCATTTCTAATATGTTGTACTCTGTCTTTTGATTAGACGTGGAAGGCATACTTGGTTTTCCTAATACCAATTCATAGCATCCATCATTTCCATCTTGGGCATCAGCTATTTGTTCTTCATTTTCATAATCAGATAACATTATTTCATTTGATGGCATTTAAGCATCCTGCTTAATTCTCTGCTTTTATTCAGCAAGCTCTGTTCTCTCGTCTTCTGCCGCTTCCGCCTTTTTAACCTGTCTGTTATGCTCTGGCAATCTAGTAAGTCAACCTGATGTGGTCCAATAGAACTAGTCTTTTCTCTCTGACATTTAATGATAGCAAGTTCTGTCATAGGGATCTTCATCTCCTAAGGCATGTATGCACAGTTGATGTGGGCCTCCTTCCTGCAACCAGCATCTGCAGGGTAGCCTAATTTGCAGGAAAGAAAAATGTTGCACCTGCAATAATTGAGGAGGTCAAAAAGTTTGTCAAGTTTTGACATCTGGCTTTCCTCTACAAAGAGATATGTCATTGGCCTTGCTCCCAGCTATCTTAGATCTTCTTTAAGATTCTCATTTGTGAACTTACAATGAGGCGACAAAAGAGCTCTTTGCCAGTTCCCACTTTTCAAGCACTTTTGGGTAAATGTCCTTTGCAAGACTGTCTGCTGAGTAGTTTCTGACATCCTCGCCACTTTGTGTTCTTAGCAGTATCCCATATCTCATAATGTCTCGCAGAGTTGGCAGTTCATCGGGCAACAACTCTCTACCACTTTCAATTAGGTTGCTCCTATGGGCAATAAAGTCAAGAGGGCCCAAGGAAAATAATGATTAAATCCCGGGTTCAGGAATTTGATGGTCTTTGTCAGAAGGGTGAAATTGACTACATCTTTTTTGACGACCGTGAAGATACAACTAAAGTCATACTGAAAGCAGACAATTCAGATCAGCAGTTGACCAACATCATCAAAGAGCAGCATTATTCTGTGTGCATTGAGCTAGGTGGAAGATATCTTTACCACTTTGCTCGGGAGAAAGGCTCAATGAGAAAAAGCCAGTTGAAGTTATTGCTAATAATCTGGTAGATTTCACGAAGAAGAAGGGCACTGATAAGAATACAGGTCATTGGAGGTGATTCTACAAATGGTAACACCGGTTGGGGGTGGTTCCATGCACTGGGTAGAGCTTCCATGCACTGGGTAGAGGTTAAGCTTGGTCATAATCTGATCTGGTTGGTTTGTGCCCTCCACACCAACGAGTTCCCCCTGCGACACTTGATCACAGCACTCGATGGGAAGATCTTGTCTAACAACAAGTGGACAGGTAGCATTGATAAGATGCTAGAAACTGCTACAGAACTTGAAATTGGACCTTCATTCACCAAATTCTCAACTGGAGAGCCTTTTATTTCACTGAGTGCTTCGTCGCTGTTGGAGATGATAGACTGATCTGACAGAGAATATGAACCTCCCTTGACATGAAGACTTACTACAGTGGAACTAAAGAAGTTCATTGACGAACCCATGCAAGTTCCACAGTGGCCTTGTCATGCTCAGTCTATACATAAGTGCGTGAAAGAAGTCACAGAATCAGCAGGAAGGTTGAATACACATGAGAAACGTGAGGGCCACATCAGAGGCCAAGAAGCAAGTCGGTGGCTGATGACCAAGAACGAATCAAAGCAAGACTTGAAGAAACTTGATGCTTAAATTTCTTATTAACTAATGTCATCACTTTCTAATGTTGCTTTATAATTACAAGGTAATGTCGTACGCTTTTAGGGTGTGTCTCATGCAGAGAAACTAAAATTTTAATAGCGTTACCTGACATTTTACGAAGGTAAAATTTGAATTCTTTGGTTTTTCGAGAGCAGTTTATATGCCTTGTAATCAAACAGAGATTTACCAAGCTAGATGTTGTCTGATCTCAAAAATAATGGCAGATTTGAATTCCTCACACCCAAAGACATATTTTTAAGACCCAAGACTTTAAAAATTGGAAAAAAATTAATTTTACCCTCAAATTGACACGCCCTATTATGTCAGTAAGAAGTTACGTTGCACTACAGCAGAAATATTTATGTTGCACTTACAGTATTTTACATTACACTACATTATTAAGAAGTTACATTGCACTACAGCAAAAATGTTTGCAGTGCTCTTCTGTACCAAATAACACTACACCAGAAAGTCATTCGAATACTGTATTTGGCCGCCATTTCAAGAACTGCATTTAATTTCGGTCGTATTATAAGGAGGTAATTTTCCGTAAGTGAATTTAGTTTGCAATCCATGTCCCAAAACGCATTATACCAGAATATGTTTTATAACGAAACATTTTATATTTACATGACACTTTTAAAAATAATTCCATTACACAACAGTAACAATATGTTTACTTTAACATCTACTGTTCTTTGTGATGTTATAGTGTCCAACACTAAAGCCTCGGACAACTATCAGTAAGTTAAACAAGATTTTTATGTCTTTATTATTTCACAAGCTTCAATCCATTGGTGATTTTTCTGTCTTTCTTGTTGCTACTCAGTGACTCGTTAAACTCTAATTCAACAGCAAATATATCGCCTAACTATTTTGAACAGTCAGAATCACATTTGTCTTATGCCTCAGACTCAGATATACCCACCTGGCACATATAATAAAGAGAATAAATAAAATTCCTTTGCGACTGATCTGAATAGGCTTCATCCGGTCCGCAGTGAAGTTCCATACGCCACTCATAACCATCATCAGCTGGTGACGTCATCATCGTCTCTGATGCCATGCGCCTGTAATCAGACGCTCGTTTCATCATGCTGCTATAATGAGTCGCTCAGTGACGGAGAATACAAAGTCAATGGAGACCAGTTGTCAACAAATCACACATACTACACACGTAAGAAGTATTTAGAATGCATTAAGTATGTTGCACATACATGAGAAGTATTTCGAATGCATTAAGTATGTTGCACCCACGTAAGAAGTATTTCGAATGCATTAAGTATGTACATCTTCTGTTGTGGCTAACTATCCACGCCTCGGATTAGGCATTTCGGTGTGACATAAGAAGTATTTCAAATGCATTAAGTATGTTGCACATACATTAGAAGTATTTTGAATACATTAAAGTATGTTGCACATACATAAGAAGTATTTCAAATGCATTAAGTATGTTGAACATACATTAGAAGTATTTTGAAGTACATTAAAGTACTGTTAACCATCATAAGAAGTGATTTCATCATGCATCAATTATGCCATGCGCCTGTAAAGAAGTATTGTGAATGCATGCTACAATATGTTGCACACACGGAGAAGACAAATTTCAGATACATTAAATATGTTGCACACACATAAGCAATATTTCGAGTGCATCAAGTATGTTATTCGTACTGCGCTATGTAACTATCTCCTTTGTATCTGTACTCTAGAAGTCCAGTTGCTTTTCTTATTTCATTTTCAATTTAGAAGACTGATATTTCTCAAGTTACTTATTTACCAGTCTGCCTCTCTGTCTTTGTGGACTGATCTTCTGGATGTTGACCTGATCATAGCTTGGGTTTGGTGCACCATTGGTTGATGCCTTGTGCTTTAGACAACACGGAGTTATAGAGTTATTAATTATAATTATTTTGAAGAGATTATTTACAGGTTTGATAAACCTTTATTATATTTTCCATAATGGTTCTTGTTAAATCCAGTGGAAACGCCGACTCCTCAGATGAGTTCCGACCTGAATCATGGCAAACCGTCCTACTGTGGGAAGAATTTGCCCGTTGTGACCCCATACGCAACCGTTCCGATGGGCAACTGTGGCGTAGAGAACCATCCACGAACACCAGATGGCGTCTTCCGGCCGATTCTAGGTGGGCCACCTGATGTACGCGAAAACTGGACTCAAGATATCGACTCAAGCCAGTACAATTCGAGTTATGAAGGTACGTGAGAGGGACTACTGATGGTGTAATTTCTGTTCCCCAATGTTAACGTCATATTGTATTGTATTGTATTGAATGTGAACATTTATAAAGTGCCTCTCACAGTATGGACTATTCAGAGGCGCTCTCAGTGTAGAAGCCCCACGTCTTGAGGGAACGAGCAGATGAGGAGGGAACCCAGACTAGCTTTTCAGAGGAGGCGAAGGTCATTCCAAGCAGAAGGGCCCACAATATTCTCAATGTCTTCATACGGTGAAATGTGGTGAGATGTAAAGTGCTCTCATTTGCAGTCCCATATATTGGCCCATGTGTGGGATTTGTGGATCCATATGGGACTGAATGTTGGAACCTCTGACTGGAGTACGGAATTAACGTTATTCATTGTTTATCTTTTAATAGTATTTTTAATACTTATTGCTAGTAATATACAATCGTTGCTTAGTAGTTATTTGTTCATATTAGTAGTCTTGTTTACGTTTTTCAGTTGAAATGTCTTCCATCAACCAATTATGTAAACAAACCAGCTTGTTAACACTGCTAGGTTCTAATGAGCATCGTTTGAAATATGACCAGCTGAGCCAAAAAGTCTCTCACCTTATTGAATATAATAAGTGGTCTTCAATTAATTTCTAAAAATAAATTTAATCGTTAAAATGATGATCTCAGGCAACGAGTACTTAATTAACAATTAATCAATTAATTTAATCGTTAACTTAGAACTGCAGCACTAATTATATTACTGTTGTGTTTCAGATGGCATGAATCGAATGATGCCAGGCCATCAGCATCCTACGATGATGAAGCAGCCAGTCCTCTTCCTTCCCCCTCCACCTGGCCACCCTCCAGCCGATGAATCCGGTCACCAGGCTCCGTGGATGAATTCAAGGATTCAACCACCTGTCTACGACCTGTCCGGGCCTCTCCATCAAATCAATAAAAGTCACAATGCCAAGGTTTTGCCAACCCCACGAGACAAAAATCTTGGCACAGGACAACAGCTACCGGCTAACAGGTCTTCATAATTAAAAAGATGATGGTGGTGGTAGCGATGGTGGTTGATGAAGATGATGGTGGATGAAGATGGTGATGTAGTGTGATGGTTTTGATGAAGATGGTGGGTGATGAGTGAGATGGTGGTGATGATAATAAAAAAATTTTTGGTGATTATATGGATGGCAGTGGTGTGATGGTGATGGTGGCTATGACAATGGTGTTGGTGGTGGCAGTGATGATGATGATGGTGGTGGTAGTGATGATGATGATAGTTCTGTTATTATGCATGCAGAGTCAATAAAATCTTAATCTTAGAACAGAACTGAACACCGTCAAATCTGTCAAATTTTCACATTGCCTGTGAATGTGAATGATTTCAGAAATGTTGGCCAGAGGGAGGCACAACCTCTTCCAAGATACACCATTGACTATTCACGACCTGGTACCAAGGTCCAGCCTCCTCATCCTCAGGGTCCCTCTGGTCATCCGGGCTTCCAGCCGTCCGATTATGCCATCAAGCCAGGCCACAGGAGGCCGCACTTTCCAGAAAACAATGCAGATAAGGACATCTCACCTGGTTAGACTATGACTTATCACTACTCAATTATATAGACTATCTTAGTATGTGTGTAGTACCTTAATGTGCATATAGTACTTTACTACGTGTATTGTATGTCCACATAATAACTTAGTATGCATGTAGTACCTTAGTATGCATGCAGTACCTTAGTATGTGTGTAGTACCTTAGTATGTGTATAGTATAGTAACTTAATGTGCTTATAGTACCTTAAGGTACTTATAGTACTTTAGTATGTTTATAGTATCTTAATGTATATGGTACTTTAGTATGCGTGTAGCACCTTAGTATGTGTATAGTAAGTTGGTATACTACCTACTGCGTAGTTTCTGCTAAAACAGAAACTATGCAGTCCGAAATGGAAAATGCACAGATATTGTGTGATTTTTAACATCTTTAATAATTGAGGAAGAGCTGTCTACTTGAAGGCCTATTTACTGACTGATATCTCAATATTTCATATGCAATCCTCCAACTCAAATATTCATATGCAGACCTCCAGCTGCTGAGTCCAATTTCCTTCTCTACCAAAATTTTCGGTGATTTGCAAAAGCATTGTGACAGTAGAGAAATGCTCATTAGTGTTGATCACTTTGATAGTAGCATAATGTTGATTAACGTTGATCACTTATTGATCATCGCTCTACTCTATCGATGCAACTTGGCCCAGAGACTCTGAAGTCTGAACATCCATGCCATCTTCAGCTGTCGACAGGAATCCGTTGGTTTGTTCCACGTGTGTGCGTGGGCCCACCACTGATGGCTCGTTCAGCTTACTGTGCATTGTTTTGCTAACTGATGTAATATATTCGTTTGTAATGACATTTAACATCATATAGGCTAGAGCAGAGAGCGCCTCTGAGTAGATATCTTGAAGGGGTGCTATATAAATGTTCAATTACATTACTTTGACAGTAGCATAATGTTGATTAATGTTGATAACTTTGCCAGTAGCATAATGTGCTGTACAGTTATGCAAATTGTGGTTTTGGTTACAGCAAATACCTAAACTATCAGTTTCAAATGTGAAACGATTGAACCAGTTATTCTCTTTTTGAATGTAGTGTTTGTAGTCAACTAGGTATCAGGTCTATCCTGTTATCATATGTTTCGATTGATTGATTGATTGATCGGTGCCAATAGGTTATGGATTGATTTCTTGGACTGCTTATGCAGATGATAGTCATCCATACATCAACGAACCGAACTACTCCGCAGCCAGCTCCACGAGCTCCACTTCTGCCGTGGATGTCGAATCGAAGGATCCGGAGGACTTCTCACCACTTCCACTTTCAGGCGGCTCTGCTGACGGTGAAAAAGGTATAATCTGAACGAGATGTAACAGACCAGTTCTTCGTGCAATACATTACAATACAATTGTATTGTATTTCATTATTTATAAAATGCTTCTCATAGCATAAGCCTTTCAGAAGCGCTCCCAGTGCGAGTTACTCCAAGAGAAAAGGAAGGTTTAAGGTGAGAGAAAGAGGTAGAGATGCTGCCAGAGAGGATTGTAGAGTGTAGAAAAGGAGGAAGTCCATTACACAGAGAGGGACCTATACAACTGTACTTTGATATTGCCCTCCTTCCAAGTTCAGAAGTGCACACACGACGATGTCGCAGATACAATTATATTGCAGAGCAATTGTGAGCAAAGGACTTGCTCAAGGTCCCTATGCAGTAACTGTGTGTCCAGGTGTAAGGATTGCAGTGGTTTTTAGCCAAACGCTTCTTCTTTAGCTTCTTCTTCAAAAGCTGCTTCTTTTTTAACCCAGTTTTTTTACTGTTGTTTGTTCTGTGTATATATGTTGGGCACAGGAGCAGCCAATTGGTTGGAGTGCTTCCCTTGTAATACGGAGATTATGGGATCGATCCTCCTCCCTTGAGATGGTTAACGTGTAGGGACCTTGAGCAAGTCCTTTCCTTACAATTGTTCAGTGCCTACGATCGATGGATGCTTCTTGGTCAGTAGATGGTGGCGCTTGATAAAAATAATAGTATTATTAAAGGCATTGTTGGGTCGTCGGCACAGAAGCAGTACTAGTGAGTTAGAGTCAGAGTCAGACAGACACAGAGATAGTGGATTAGACAGACGAAGACACTGACCATTGCCCTTTGATGTCGATCGCATGCCTTATTTATGATCTGAGATCGTGCCTCACGCAATTGACTCTGTCGATCGATGTTCTGTTATTTTTTATGGCCAGCTTTGTCTGCAACTCTCCGTCATTTTACTTTTGGTTTTTTATTTATAGCCAGTATTGTCTGCAACATACCATCGTTTTTTATTGCTTATTTACAGCCAATATTACCTGCAACCTACCATCAATTTATTATATATTTCTTATCTGCTGCCAGTGTATTATGCTACCTACCATCATCGTTTTTGTTTTTCTTATTTACAACCAGTATTACCGGGGACCTACCATCATTTTGTTATAATTTTTTTTATATTTCTTTGTTGTTCCCAGTATTATGTGCTACCTACCATTATCATTTAATTTCTTTACAACCAGTATTACCTGCAACCTACCATCATTTTATTTTATATTTCTTATTTATTGGGCACCAGTATTATTTGCAACGTAAATGTTTTATTTTTTATTTCTTATTTATGGCGAGCATTATCTGCAGCCTACCATTGTTTTATTTTTTACTTCCTATTTATGGCCAGTGTTATCTGCAACCTAAAGTCGTTTTATTTTTTATTTCTTATTTACAGCAGTGTTATCTGCAACGTATACCATCATTTTATTTCTTATTTACGGCCAGTATTATCTGCAACCCACCATCATTTTAGTTTTTCGCGACCACAGTTCACTGGATATCCCTTAACCCTTTTACGACATTCTGCACTGGTTTCCCAGTGACTTTAAGTACACTCTCATCATTAAAGGGTTAATGCCACCTATTGCCGAGATTGTGCATGATATGTTAAATGTAATTCTAACAGTTCGTGTGTGCTGTGATGATTTCAGACTATAGATACGCTGAGCTTTGTCCGCCACCCTCAGTTAACAAGGGAACCATTCACAGCTACGACGAAACTACCGCAAACAATCTGAAAAATGCAGCTCATGACAGAGATACCACCGCGATGGTGAGAATGAAACCAGTCGTTTGATTTCTCAACGCGAGTCAACCACGATATGAACATCTAACACCCGCTGCCTCTGTCTCAGTAAACAGCATTTGTACTGCATCTGGCATCTTTTGGTGTACATATTATATGCGAGAGATGAAATGTTTTGCAGTTTTTGTGTACATCTGTGTATGATTAAATGCTTGTAAGTTTGATGTACATATGTGTGAGATGAATATGTTTATAATACAGTATTTTAAGTTTTCTTGTGTTGGCAAAACTTATTCAAACTATATTCGGACTTCAGCCACTGATTTTTAAGTCTTTTCAGCTCTTCTTATGTTTGGTAAAATTTGCTGAAGCAGTTTCTGGACTCTTCCTAATTTTAGTTTAATGTATTCTTCCCTGTTTTTAGTGAATGTATTCGAGTACGAGTTATAGAAAATTGAGTGACACACAATGTATTTGACCTGTTATTTATTGGCAAAACATTTTGATATTTTATCTGACTGTTAAAACTGATAATCTTCTAAATTGTTATATATTTGAGCCAAACAAAAGTGGAGATACCTTTTCAGATGTGCAGATACAACGAAAACCATAATTAACCTTCTTCGAATTGTTGAAGTACTTGGATTTGAATCTTTAAGCACCACAGTAGTACCGAAAGTGCTGACGAAATCTACCGTTTGGCTCCACCATTGCTCTGACAATGACCTTTGTGCTGCCTGTACATGCGACTGAATGTCTTAACCTTTAACTTTTGTGTTCTGGGTTGAAATCCTGTTTCTATATCTTTCTCAAAAGCGGTTATTGAATTGTCATCTATACAAACAATATGTCACAACATATAAGTAAGACTAGGTGTCACGTATAGTCGGATTTATTTTGTCCTTTCCACGTTTGCGAGGGGTCATTGGGAAGACCAGGTGGAAGAGAGCAAGTATGAGAGGGAGGGAATAGGAAGAGGGGAAAGTGTTCATTGGGCATCTGACTCAAGCTGACACCAGTACTTTAAAATTTAAAGTCTTTAGTGAAATAGCACTTTATTGAACACATCGCAAACTACTGGCATGTGACACAATTTCTTGCATGCTTTTTTCAGACGTCGACCGTGTGAGATTTCCAGCACACGTGGCCATTGTTCGGCGTAGGGTGGAATACTTGTGACACTGCTGTCGATCTGTGAATATAGCTGGCTTAACTGCTTGGTGATAAAACCACTGCAAATGTCTCATGAAGCCTGATGACCGCACGACCTATTCGTGACGTCGTGTGGTGTTATTCTGTGATGTTGTTGCAGACACTTTGGCAGTCTACTAGGAGCAAAAGCTGATTTGCTGTGCTTTGTGATGCAGGTAGAGATTTGAGAAGAGGGGATTGTCTGAAGTCAAAGTGTGGCAGATTGGACTGTTCGGTAGTGAGCTGTATCTTAAATCCAGCGATTGCAAGTTAGCGACTGCTGAATTAACTCTGTGTTAACAACCCTGGACAAGTTGTTTGCATCTTGTCCCTCGGATTCAGTTGCACTGGTTGTGTGTGTATAATAAGTGCAATAGTTGGACAAATACTTAGGTAGAAAACAATTGGGCCTGGATGTGGTATTTAGAGGATCACTCATTGCAATGATGCTTATCTGTGAAACACAGGTATCTATGTACCTCTGAAACGCAGGTGCATCTGGCAAATTTCACTGTGCCTTTTTAGAACCTCACAGTGACACTGTTTGATCTCCAAACCAAAGGCCGCAGGAAGAGAGCTTATTGGAAGGTGCATGCAAGGCCATCTCCAGTTTATGCAGAGGTGCAAAGTTAGTTTCTTCTCGAGTAGAAAACGTGGTGTTCCATAAGAATATAATTTGAGTTGACTCTGTAGATATAGGCTCTTCAAGCTTTCACCCCTTGTCATATGTGCAACGTTGCAAGCATAGTTAGAACCGAAATGCCCCTGCTTTCAAACCCTGGAAGTGAACTCGTATCCTTTCTTGGCTCATTTGATTTGTAATCTTACGACAACAGTGGGCGGGCAAAGTGTTGTCGTGAGAGTCAGGCAAAATGTTAGAGGAAAAGAACGTTTAGTTGCGGTGTAAATCTTTCGGATGACTGTTGAAACAGACACTGCAAGAGCTTTTGCTGATACCGCCACAATACCTCATACAGGTAGACAGTCATTATAAGCGAATGCTTACCTGACATAACTCTACAGTTTCTGTGCGTCTTGTATAGCAAATTAACTAACTAACTGTGATCATAAAGATGACAATGTCTGTAGTGTTGCTGCTTCTGCTAATAATAATAATAACAATTTTAACAATAACAAGAATAACGATAACAATAGCAGTAATAAGAATAATGAAAACTTTTTGTTTTGAATGTAAATTGATGCCTGTGTTACTGTACATAATGTGTTGCTATATTTGTTCAATAACTTGTTATCTAACCTTTGACCCTAAGACTTGGGTCATCAACTGATCCTTTATGTAATTTATTTAAGCATAATAAACGTAATTAAGATGAATCCGTTGTTTGACTCCTATTGTGTTACTGGTATTGTTGAGTTTTTCTTTAACACTTTAACGACGAGCTGCATTGGTTTCCCAGTCACTTTTAGTACACTCTCGTCGTTAAAGTGTTAACTCTCTGCAAGTGTAAAAAGCTTGTTCAGAATGACTTTAGAACAGAGTGAGAAGTTAGTACAATGCACCAGGCTTCAAACCCTGGACACTTGGTCAAAAGGCAAATAGATTAGCAATCTACCATCAGCGTAATCAATTGCGTTGGCGACTTTGCGTTAAAGACTTGTGTGAGGTTTGTACAATGATCGAAGGCATTCCTAAGTTTGGTCATATATATCCAGGTTCATATGGGAGAATCTGCGCTGAATACCTATACAAAAGCGCATTGTCTCTTTTCCGCAAACACTTGAAGACCATTTTGTTCGATCCTGGTTTCATTGTGAGATTGGCTGGGATCGCCTCTGATGAGTCTCTCTTGAAGTGGGTCTATATAAATTAACTATTACAATTACAGTGTGACCATCATGTCATGGGAGGCCAAAAGCTGCACTCTGTTTTGTACGATGTATTATGCATATAGGTATGTATGTATGTAGGTATGTAATGTATGTATGTATGTATATATGTGTATGTGGATAATGCATATGTCTGAATATGTATGTAGTACCTTTATATCATGTACAATGTATGTATGTATGTTTAAATGTATGTTTGTATATAAGTATGTATGTTATTTATATGGTACCTTTCTGTGTGTATGTATGTATGTATGAATATATTTATGCATCTGAATATTTATATAGCACCTCCAGATTACCAGAAAACACTCAACGAGTCAACAATATCGTGCTGAATGTCTTGTAATGTAAAAAAGGCGATCCGTACTTGTTTATGTTGTAACTCTAATACGTATTTATAGCACAACTTGATTGATTAATTTAAACCATTTATTGAATCACCGAAACAGCTGTTACAGACATTTGGATTAGGCCCTTGAAGAACTGAAACTTATGTCCTACTGTTGAGGCGTCAAAAGGACAAAGGGTTAATGATCGTTAGACCAGCTTGATTCAGTGTTGACCCTTTCCTGGTGCTTATGTTACAGGCTATTTTGGTCTTTCCATTAGACACTGTGTTTACTGGTCACAGTATACCTCGTATGTATTACCTAAATGCTTGCTATAGCTCCTTTTACATATCCTACATCCAGAAGCACTATCCGGCCTTATGGAATGACCTCCCCGTTCTATCCGTGCTAAAATATTGATCGGGACCTCTTCCATTCACAGCTTAAAGGTTTTCCTATTCCCTCGTGGCTCCCAAATTGAGATCGCCTCTGAATAGCTTAAACTGTAAAAGGCGCTTTAAAATTTGCAAATACAATACAATACAATACTCTATTTACACTAGCCTCAGTGGAGTTAAAGTTCAGTAGGGGCACTGAGTTCATCTGTGAGTTCATCTGTAAACAGCTCTATAACGTTCTGCTGATAAGAACAGTCGCCGCAACATTATACAAAAGCAGGGTCTAACACCGTAACACGCCATTGTTGCATTTGTCATTGTGTACGTTAACTGTCGTGACAGCCAATTGACTGAGGAACCTAACGCAGCTGAAGCCAGGGATGGACTCTGGATTAACGGATGCGGGTTAAATCGAGTACAGATGCATCGGTCTTGTTGGCCAATTCGAAAATGGACCCCTCTGCGTGGAATCCCGGCTGAATAAAACAATGACTGCCTGCTACTACACTGAGCAGGACACACACACACACACACACACACACACACACACACACACACACACACACACAGAGAGAGAGAGAGAGAGAGAGAGAGAGAGGAAGAGAGAGAGAGAGAGAGAGAGAGAGAGAAGGATAATTTAATGTAGGTTCGAAAACAGAAATGCTAGCATGGTGACGAAATATTATATGCAATGAGAAACAGAAGTAGGCCGAAGATAGCCATGCAAATTGAAAGGTAGAATAGACACCTGTTGACTTATTATGTGTGGGTGTACAAATATTTGCTCTTTGGAATGAACTCCCGAAAGATCTCTCGGCCAATTCGCTCATCCCCTCTCTCGCCTGTCAAAGTGTCAATCCCAGCACTACCTCTGCTTGCTGAAGCCTGAAACTGAACTCTTCAAGCTATCCTATCCTATCCTGATTCTCATCTATCCCATAGATTCTAATCTATCCTATCCTGATTCTGTTCTATCCTCTCCTGATTCTATTCTATCCTATCCTGATTCTCATCTATCCCATAGATTCTAATCTATCCTATCCTGATTCTGTTCTATCCTCTCCTGATTCTATTCTATCATATCCTGATTCTAATCTATCCTATCTTGATTCTCATCTATCCTATCCCATCCGGATTCTATCATTCTAGTCTATCCTATCCTGTTTCTCAGCTATCCTATATTCTATTCTATCCTATCTTATCCTGGTCCTATTCTCTCCTGATTCTACCATTCTATCCTTTCCTTATTATCATCTATCCTATCCTGATTCCAGCATATCCTGATTCTCATCTATCCTTTCCTTATTATCATCTATCCTATCCTGATTCCAGCATATCCTGATTCTCATCTATCCTTTCCTTATTATCATCTATCCTATCCTGATTCCAGCATATCCTGATTCTCATCTATCCTTTCCTTCTTATCATCTATCCTATCCTGATTCCAGCATATCCTGATTCTCATCTATCCTATCCTGATTTTGTTCTATGCGATCCTGATTCTATTCTATCATATTCTGATTCTATTCTATCTGATTCTGATCCTGCGCCATTCTATAACCCCCCATTGCCATTGCCAACGAACTCCACTGTCTCCCCAGCTGACTCGCCGTGTTTTGACCTAGTTCCGAAACTGCGCAAACACTCTGGCTATAATTGCGGCCTTGATTTGATATAGCGCCCGTTCTTTAGCGTGGGTCTCTGACGTGTTTTTCTTGTGTGCTCAGAAATTAATTGCAAAGATTTACATTTTCAATTTAACGTTAGGTCTACATAGTGCGCAATCGTGTCTAATTGCTATTATATTTAACATGTAGAAAAATATTAGATTTCGACGTACATGTACATGTATGTATGTCTTCTGAACTAAGAGACAGAGAGGATGGATGGATGGATGGATGGATGGATGGATGGATGGATGGATGGATGGGATGGATGGGTGGGATGGATGGATGTATGGATATGATGGATGGATGGATGGATGGATGGATGGATGGATGGATGGATGGGATGGGATGGATGGATGATGGATGGATGGATGGATGGATGGATGGATGGATGGATGGATGGATGGATGGATGGATGGATGGATGGATGGATGGATGGATGGATGGATGGATGGATGGATGGATGGATGGATGGATGGATGGATGGATGGATGGATGGATGGATGGATGGATGGATGGATGGATGGATGGATGGATGGATGGATGGATGGATGGATGGATGGATGGATGGATGGATGGATGGATGGATAGATGGATAGATAGATAGATAGATAGATAGATAGATAGATAGATAGACAGACAGACAGGGAGACAGAGAGGAAGAGGGAGGAGGGAGGGAGGGAGGGAGTGGAGGGAGGGAGGAGGGAGTCAAACATATAGACAGGCAGGCAGTGGTAATAATGCAGGCCTATGTGACAAGTTTAGTGACAAAGGAAATTCGTTGCGACACTTGCAGACAGATAATTCAGATCCTGTTATTTACTGGAAAAACAGTTTACGCGTCTAAGCCATTTCATGGTCGTCGAAAGTAACCCGTTCCGGACAATTTTCGATGAGGGTTCGTTGACCGTAAAACCAACATTTCATTCTAGTTTCAATTGCTGTCAACAAAACATCACGACGTATGACTTTGCTGACGCTGGATGGACGAAATTGCGCTTATTCGGCTTCAACTGGGATAATAATATGTCCGACATAAATATATGGTTCTATATCCGTTACTGATACATGTACGTGTCGGTGTAGGCCTACATATCGAGTTTGTTTAGTAACATCGCCTAGAAAATACCAATCGTTCATCAATCGAGAAAATGTCATCACAAGCTGACGGCTGGGACAACCTTATAGAATAACACGATGAAACTCAAAGCAATAGGAAAAATAAACAGCAAGAAAACTGGCGATAACAGTGGATGGTGAAAACTGCAGAAGGCTTTTGTTGCTTCTTTGTGGAAGTGACAGTCATCGTCTCAAAGATACTATAGTCCTCGGTTGCCAGATTCTCTATTCAAGGGAATGACAAAGCATGTCTTGCGGATGCAATGTTATTGTAATTGTAATCTGGAATTTCTAAAGCTTTACTTCGGTGGCGCTCCCGACCCGAACCAATACATACTCCATGCGCTTGCGAAACTGTGGAAGGAACAAACTGAGCAGCTCGAGCCGCAGCTCTTGAGAATCGTAGTCGTAATCGTATTACCGTAATCGTAATCTCCAAACTTCTAAAGCACCATTAGAAAGCCAAGCGCAGGGCACCAGCTTATTCACGAGCGCTGAGAAAGGCGATTCCAGCTGGTGGGCCTAACATAAGCAAAGCTTCTGGACTGAGCTGTAGCAGTTCGAATACCAGGGACAATCAGGAGTCCATGGGCAGCCGATCACAAAGGGTGCCACGTCACGGGAACGTCGAGACAGAAATCCCTAAGGTTTGATGGAGCAGAGCCAGCAACAATTACGCGTAAGGGTCAGAATCTTAAACTGAATACGCTGCTGGATGGGGAACCAGCGCAATGTATCCTGCATAAAAGAAGCTATATGGCCAAAACCTGGTAATCGAAATAGGTCTGTAGTAATCGACTTCAGAGAGAGAGAGAGACTTAGCGATTTTCTGGACCGGGATGATCCTGCTGTTCTTTCACTGTGGGGGAAAAGAAGCATAGCAAAGTGACTGGTTGAAGAGGTAAGTAATAGGCAGTGTAAATCTAAGGGTCGCTCCCCTTAGAATCCATGGGTCTATCCAGTGGCGGCGCCAGACATCTTTGTAACCAAGGCATAACCAGGGCAATCATACAAGTAACCAGTGTTGGGGCGATTTATGCCTCAAATAAATTCTCGGCAGGGCAAAAATTCTGGCAGGGCAACGACCAGGGCAATGGCTTTTTTACCAGGGCATTTGCTCTTGCTTGCCCTGGTGTAGTGCCGCCACTGCAGGGTCTATCCCATCCAGGCCACCAGCAGTGTGCCCATTTTTGCTAATAACTTAAATGCTTCATACTCTTTCAGGAACGGTTTGGTATTGTCAGCGGTTGAAAGTTTTCTAGGCGGCGAGGAATAATCCGGAGCTTATGAAATCTCTCCCTATATCTATAGTAGCCTACAGGTTAATTAAGTGAGTGCAGAGATAAAGATGTCGCTATTTGTGTGCGCATTGTGCTGCCTGTTCCCTTGCAGTGTGTTAACACAGTTCCATAATTCCCGGCAGCCTCGCTCAGTCCCTTCAAACATACGGCTGTTCCTGCGTTGTCATTAGGCTGTTTATCCTTACAGTTAGAGCAGCGGCAGCCTCAGCCCGCCCCTGACGGAATAATTTTGTTTCTTCTTCTCAGAAGATGTTATAATGACGGGCGTCATCAAGGGAGGGTCTTTGTCTTTGATTGTGATGGTTTTGACCGGAAACAACGCATCACAAACAGCCGTCATGAATGCGTAAAAGGCTTCAAAGAAGGCAGCAGTAGCAGTTGTAGTGCATCCAGTAATTAAATCGGAAGCGGTTGGAGGATATAGATAGATTAAAGGCAGAAGAAACCTCTCAACCAAAGGAAGAGCCGCATCCGCCGAGCCGTGAGCAAAGGCCTGGGTGTCGTCTGCATAGCCTACTGATGGAAAGCAACACCCATAGGAAGGATAATCCGTCCAAGGTCGGCAGCATACAGAATGTGTAGGGGAGGGGCCATGACAGAGGAACCTTGAGGAAGGCGAAAAGGAGTGCTTGGACCAAAAGACACAGACTGGGAGCGGTCCGAGAATAAGGACTGAAGCGAAGGGCAATGTCGCTAATTCCATAAGATTTCAATCAATACAGTAAGGTGCTTCTGCTGCATGCGTCTTATGTGCAACACGTTTAACGATCGAGTCTTTCCCTGAACATTGTACTTTCTCACATTCCGTTAGACGTGTATTTTATACGTACAACTGTGTGGTTGTGTGTATGTGTGTGTGTGTGATTGTGTGTGTGAGTGACTGTACATCTTGCAGTGTATGTGACTGTGTGTGTGTGTGTGTGTGTGTGTGTGTGTGTGTGTGTGTGTGTGTGTGTGTGTGTGTGTGTGTGTGTGTGTGTGTGTGTAATGTAATGTAATGTAACAAGACATTTATGTAGCGCCACTTAAGAGTCTCACAGAAGCGCTCAAACGTGTGTGTGTGTGTGTGTGTGTGTGTGTGTGTATACGTGTGTGTGTATACGTGTGTGTGTATACGTGTGTGTAACATATATTATGTGCATAGCATAAACATAACATAACATAAACTTAATAACAAAGGTTTATATAGGTCTATATATATATTCATTCTAAACGTCTTATAGGCACACTTAAATTCACACAAAATTATTATTAGATTAAAAGATAATATAATATATACATACACGTATTATATAATATATTATATATATGATTTAAATTGTGTTTGATACACACACACACACACACACACACACACACACACACATATATATATATATATATGTAGGCATATATATATATAGTCCGTTTTATATATTATATAAAATCAAACGTGCATCGATCATCCGCACCAGTTAACCAATAAAAGCCTAAATATGCAGATCTATAAAGTTTCAGAAACAGAAGATGCATTACTATTTGTTTTGCGGTTTATTTCCATTTTTGACAGTGACGACTGCACAAGTTCCCGCCTCTTTACAGCTTGAGCTCCCGCCGTTAATGGTCGTCTGCTTTTTCGGTCGCGACGTCACCGTGAAAGGGTTCTTGATAAATTACGTCACTTGTGTCAACTAATCCCGCGCAGAACCCTCCCCTGCGAACACAAAATGGCCGTAAGACGCGTGATCAATCCGGACGACAACGAAAGCTCCGCGAACGTTATTTCCGCGGACTTATCCGGTTCTGTTTTTTGCAACCGGGTCCCACGAGTGACGTGATTCCATGGGCACGATGTCGCGAGCGGTTGTTTACGTAATTCTAAATAATTTCCTTGTCTACGGTGGGTCGTGTCGGTTCATCCCTAAAACTTACAGGGACCTCTATTATCGCCCGTGCGCCGGTTGCGTGACCCTAACGGCGAGGTCAATGATTGTGTAGTTTAATAAATCGTTGGGACAAATTTGGCCGACTGTCCTATATGCCGACGGATGTCGCTAGTAACAGCGATTCCGTGCATGTTTATAGACAGTAAGTGTTGCGCTTTGTTGGTCGGCAGGACGCTTTAAAGTAGGCTATTACAATATAACGACAAGAGTGTGCTAAAAACGACTGGGAAACCAATGCAGCTCGTCGTTAAAGTGTTAATGGTCTATATATATATATATATATATATATATATATATATATATATATATATATATATATATATATATATATATATATATATATATATATACAATACAATACAATTAGACATTTATAGCGCGCTTTAACAAGACAAGTCTTGCACGAAAGCGCGTTTGCGCTGTGTTCTTAGTCATAGTGTAATGAGAATAGATGAGTTTTTAGTTTTGATTTAAATTGCGTAACAGATGAACATTGACGGATTGTAGCTGGGAGACTGTTCCATTCTCTGGGTCCAGAGACAGCAAAAGCACGATCTCCAAACTTCCTCTTGGTGCGAAGAACGGTAAAGTCTCCTCGTGTGGCCGATCTGAGTCCTCTAGGATTTGAAGCAGAGCATGGCACGACCATGGATTTCATATATGAGGGTGAGGTTCCAGAATGGATATGGTACATGAGGAGGGAGATTTTGAAAGCGATACGGGCGCGAATGGGAAGCCAGTGTAGTTGTTGAAGAGATTGTGTGATGTGGTCTCTGGGACCAAGGTCTTTTATTAGGCGAGCTGCGGCGTGCAGAACAGATGTTAGAGGTTGTAGCGTTGATGTGGGAAGACCAGATAGAACGGAATTGCAGTAGTCGATGCGAGAGATAACAAGGGCTTGAGTAAGAATACGGAGGCAGGTTTCATCCAGGCAGCGCTTCACTTGTCTAATTCGGCGAAGGTGGAAATAGCAGGCTCTGGCAATGGAGGAAATATGTTGAGTCATATTTAAATTGCAGTCTAGCAATACTCCAAGGTCGCGAACCACTTCTGAAGGTGGAATCGAACAGCTTAAGTCAATGTTAAGTATTTTCAGTGATTTATCATCATCCAGATTGTTCCGACGGTCGAACCAAATGAGTTCTGTTTTAGTAGTATTTAGTTTCAAACGCATGGAAGCACACCAGGATTGAATATCACGGGTGCATGCTGCGATTTTGGTTTATATATATATATATATATATAATTGCAATTCAGTCAATACTATTAACTGAATAGTCACAAGCAGTGTTCACACTTGTACACGCAAGCTCCCGCGACACACAAACCGATGGCGCACCAAAACCAGACTATAACCAGGTCAACGTCGAGGTAAGCCGAGTTTAGAATGAGAGAAATATGGAAAGGCGGCGAGTTGAATCGATCACGATGAGATTTAAGAAGATTTAAAGTGTTTAATACGCTACTGCACTGAACTGGAGTGCTTTTTTCTAGAAAAAAGGTTCCAGAACTAAACAAATTCAGAACAATTATAGTGGGCATATTTTATGCTAATATTTCTATTTGATATCAATTTCAATAAACACTGAAAACACTAAAATTAGATTAAAATATATAATTACTTTTAAATAATTTTCTATAAAAAATTTAAATTAACTAAGCTTAAATTATTTTTAATAGCTGAAAAAAGGTCCCGGAACGCCGTTCCCGCGTTCCGGACCGCTCCGGCTGAAAATCACTGCCTTACTGCCATGATACAGTCGTGTTAAGATTCGCCCAATTCAAAAGCACGAATTTTGTAGACGATGAATTTTCATGAATAGCAATCATAGCACTTTTTTACACGATAGGCTTATTGCGCAGCGTACAAGACATAGGCAATTTGATCTTATTAACAGATCGATATTGTCAATGCATTGTGATAGTAGACCCTATAAGCTTATTATTCTAGCGTTTTTTCTTCTGTCGTCTGCAGTGAGTACCGTATAATTGCATTCGTTCCGGCTGTCCGCCCAGAGAAGAACGTCCACCGGAGACAAATAAGATCGAACCGTAAGTCGTCTGGTTATAATTTCTGGATCATTGCGTTCGATTCAAGGCACAGCTCGAGCGGAAAGAACGTACCAGCCGAGCGTCATCTAGCAACGTGTAATCGACCTCCTATACGACATTTGTCTCCGCCTCCCTCTTTCATTACCCCTCGAGACCTGTATTTGTTTTCACGTCTAGATCATCTATTTCTCTCTCTTAATATTTCTTTCCGTTCGCCTGGCTGTGCTTTTCCGTCTTCAGTCGATACGATCGAATTTGTCTCCCACGCGTAGGCATAGACCGTCGTAGTTTTCATCGCGTCTTGCTTTTATAAGTTTTCTTACATAGTGTTGGATAGTTGCTTTTTGAAAGTAAGAACTTACTAGAAAAAGTAACTAGTTGTTTACAAATTGTTACTTTAGAAAAAACTAGTTAACAAATAGCCTAGTTACTTTAGAAAAATAACTATAGTTGACCCAAAGAATTTGCAGGTTGAGGATATAGGGTTCTATGACACCTTTAACAATAGGACCCTATTAAAAGCGCCATAACGGACCTATGGATTGGATAGCCTATATTATATAATTATAAACGATGCGAACATTATAATAAGGGGCCTAGGTTGATTTAAAAGCAACGCATAGTAACTGAATTTGTGCATTAGGCCTACTGTTACCTTAGAAAAATAATCAGTTACCGCTCTACGTTATATACTTTTGGTGAAAAATAACTAGATACCCAAACAGTTAGACCTACCACACAAAATAGTAACTAGTTACAATAACGCGTTACAAGTAACGTGGCAACACACGACACTGCCTAACACTGCCTATACACCGTTGTATGACCTCCATAATCTGCGTCCAATTGCCTGAATTTGTCTCAAAGTAAGCTTATTGTCCGCGATCAAGGCGTTCCGAAGGCTTTTTGCGGAGGTCGGGTTGAGGTCCATCCTGCCATCAATCTCACGCTCGAGCTTGGATATCTTCTGGCACAGGAGGAAAAATCCGCCAAAACCTTGTTGGCGGCGAAATCCCAGAAAAAGCGTTTGCCTTGTTCAGTGTTCACTGTTCACTGTTGGTTATTGGCTGGAGAATTGCACGCTTAACCTTATCTGACAGCGGGAAGGACAGATGATGAATATTCATTACCTGGAAGATTAATCATACACCGCTTGGACTATATTTACTATGGATATACTTTACGGCGGTAAAATATATTATTGGGATATAATTATAGCCCAATATGATTTGACAATTTACCTGCGTGAAATATGGGCATATAGCCTATAAACAAGCCTATAAATATTTGTCAGTTAAATCCTATTGTGGCGATCATGGGTGTATTTGGGGTTGTTGTTACGGGTTCAACCCCCGCCCCGAAATAAATTGCCGAAAACATTTTTATTTGCAAAAAGCTAACTTTTCAAAACTGACCCAGTACTCTGCCACCGTGTCCAATGAAACCCCCAAATTGCTTACTGGCCACGCCTCTGGTGACCCAAGTTCAACCTTCGCCCTTCGGAGCCACCCACATTTCTGTTCCTTATAGTTTTGACGTCAAATGGCCGTTCCTTACTTACTATCTCTACCCATAGTGTCCATTCCTTCCAAGGAAGGTTCAGAGTTGGTCGCCTTCAGAGGGAGGCAACATCATAAGCTCTGTCTCGGGATCCACCTCCGCCACTTCCGCAATTGCCAGATGGGCAATGTCCTGAGAATGGCCTTTTCTCAGAATGGTGTTCGTTCCTTTACCGGAAACAGTCGTTCCCCTTTGTCAGCATTTTTTGCAGATAGCCATCTTGGTTCCTAAATCGAATGTTTTAAAAATATTCGTGTAAACGTGCGTTTTATAGGCATATGCCTATTACTATAAAACTAATAATAATAATTATTATTAATATTTTGACCTAGGATACTTGTAATCCCTCAAGATTTCAAAATTTATTATTATTATAATTTCTGCATGTTGGCACCACCAGGTCCACCATCTACTGACAAAGTATCAATCGATGACGCTGAGAAATAGCGCGTTAGGGGCTGGCAGAGGGATCGCTGCACCATGACCGTTTCCATGGAGACAACTCGCCAGAAACCGAACACTTCTCGTGTTGTCAAGGCGATCGTTCGATCCGTCTGTTGACAACCGTATATCGCACCAAAGGGAGATACATCATAGAACGATAATTTCATCTACGAAGATTTATAGCCACTCCAGAACTGCAGTCAAATGGCACAGTAGGCTATACGAAAGGGAACAGGGTCGTCGCGCACTGTTAACATCTGCTCCACGCTGCTATACGTAGAGTGACAGTCAGCTCTATTGAAACGCCAAACATTCGTCGGATAAACTCTGAATTCTTTAGTTATTTGCATATATATATATCACACATATATATATATATATCGATGAAGTAGATCAATAGTGCACTGAGAGTGTCTTAATGTTGATGGGGTGATTGAGTGCTATAGATGCTATAACTATATAGTTTGTATACATGTATATATTCATTCATTCATTCCATAAATTTATATAGCGCCCCTTCAAGAGAACTACTCAGAGGCGCTCCCGACTCCAGCACGGATAAATAAATATATATTATATATATACATAAATATATATTTTTATATATATATTATATATAGGGCGTTTGTATAAGCCATAGTTATAGAATTTATAGCACCGAGTCACCACAATCAACATTACGACAGTTTCAGTAGCCTACACTTCTAGTGCGCATTCTATCATGTGCATGGTGTCAGTGCACTTTTAATGTATACTTCCTCGATATATATATATATATATATATATATATATAACATATATATCTCTTATTATATATATATATATATATAATACATATATGTGTGCGTGTGTGCATGCATGTGTGTAGGGCGTTTATATATGTATCTTGACATTTATGTAGCGTCCTTATATAGTGAGTCAGTGACCTCTCAAAGACGCCCTTTATGACTATTTTAAAGCTTTCGAATGACCTTCTTTTCGAGTGTACGTGTAATTGATCTAGATATATATGCGTGGCATCCCTGTTAATGTTTGGAAGGAGCTTTGTAGAACGGTCTTGCGCTTCTTAAAATGACCATGCAGTTTTATTCAATATCTGAGAGAGAGAGAGAGAGAGAGAGAGAGAGAGAGAGAGAGAGAGAGAGAGAGAGAGAGAGAGAGAGAGAGAGAGAGAGAGAGAGAGAGAGAGAGAGAGAGAGAGAGAGAGAGAGAGAGACCGTAGACAGTCACAGAGACAGAGAGACAGACACAGAGACAGAGTGACAGAGACAGAGACAGAGACAGAGAGAGAGGCAAAGAGACAGAGAAACAGAGACATACAGAGACAGACAGACAGACGTATAGTTAGAGCCTAGGTGCAGAAAAGCAGATGGAAACTCGACTGAATATCACGCGAAATAGAAAAAGAAATTCTGAAGAGATGGTTGTGCAGCGAAAGGTCGTCGAGGCCATGATGATGGTAGGCTGATGGTACGGTAGGCCTATCTATATAAAAATGTGTACATTCCCAATTACATTTATTCTGCGCTGTACATCGACTTGTTTTGAACACCCACACGCACACGCTCGCACACACACTATACACACACCATACACACACACACACACACACACACACACACACACATTAGGCCTATATGTATTCCCGTTATGTTTTATTTAAGCTTTTTTGGACCGGGAAAGCTAAGAGCTACTTAGTGACTTTCCAAACAGCAATATACGACAACGGAAGAAAAAACCGGATCGAAATCAATTAGGTCCAAATTTAAGGTATTGCGAGCCCACGCAGAGGCAATGGCGGGAAATGAGATCACTCCCACGCACCCACCCACACACAATATCAATTAGCAGCGGAATATTTAATACAGAAATAAAGTATATACAGCGTAATAGATACAGCATCGTAGAGTCATGTCTATAAGTACATTTAGACACTCGGCAATAAGTACGTGGGCAAACGCTCATATGCATACGTAGCCTACATGCAATGATATAGACTTACACAAGCATGTGGGTTTTTAATGGGAGAGATACAATCTCGTGCTTACATAAAGTCTAGTCTTATCCAATATGTTTCAGTGAACAGATTGAGCATGACTAGTTGGATCCAGACACTTTTGCTTCAAAACGCAACCAGACAGGCAACACTGTCTGCTTAGTTGTTGGTCACAATAACTTTCGCTCTTCTCATACATTTTGTCTTAAATAACCTGCCTTCTCGTCGGCAAATGCAGCCATAGTAACTTTCTGCTTTGTTTCTGAGAGCTATTTTGTCTTAAGTTAAGACAGAATAGGTTCCTAACAGCAAGCATAGCGACCGACTAACCCATAGGCGTAATTTGGGGGAGGGCTATGAGGGGTACCCATACCTCACTTTTTGGACTGGAGGGTTCCGTACTCCATTTCATGTCCAGAAGAAACAAACCCATTGTTATTTTCTGGGAGGAAGGACCCAACAATTATTACTAATCGCCATCATCATTGTCATTGCTACTATTATCAATATTACAACTAGGCCTACTGCTACTGTTGTGCTGCTACTGCTGCTGCCACCACCACCACCACCACCACCACCACCACCACCACCACCACCACCACCACCACCACCACCACCACCACCACCACCACCACCACCACCACCACCACCACCACCACCACCACCACCACCATTACTACTACTACTGCTGCTGCTGCTGCTGCTGCTACTACTACTACTAACTACTACTACTACTACTACTACTACTACTGCTACTGCTACTGTTACTAACCACCACCACCGCCGCCGCCATATCACCACCACCACCACCACCACCACCACCACCACCACCACCACCACCACCACTACTACTACTACTACTACTACTACTACGACGACGACGACGACAATGATTCATTCATTCATTCAGAGCATTTATATAGCGCCTCTTCAAGAAGCTACTCAGAAGCGCTCCCGGCCCAGCCACGACTAAAGAAAAGAGACTTCATGATGATGATGATGATGATGATGATGATGATGATGATGATGATGATGATGATGATGATGATGATGATGACGATGACGACGATGACGACGACTACGACGACGACGATGATGATGATGATGAATGGAATATACTCGGCGCCGTTATAATTATTTAACAGCAGAGAAGGGGAAACGATGCGAAATATTATACCCCACCCCAACTTCTAGATCAAGGTTAAGCCTCTGAGTCTGGACTAACCAACTGTCACTTGGCCTAAATGCGTTCATTTGTCCATCTAAAATTATAATGACTGTGTTACAGCGTGACTGTTTATCATACGACGGTTGATCGGCGTTATTGAAATAAACCGAATTGACGGGAAAGCTAATTAAACGGCTTATTAAACGTGACACAAGCGGAGAACCAGCGTCGCAGCCATACTGCGTCACTGGTGTTTGATTTCGCAGAGCCCCCGAGGCCGGACACCAGCGTTGCTTCAACAGCACGCGGTACAGGGCGTTCTGATGAAGGGACGTCGGGAGGACAGACTACGTTTCAGTTACTTTGATGGATTGGTTTGCGTATTAGAGACGCGAATCAGCATCGACCGTCATTATCTATTCGCTGCAAGAGGTTCATCGATGACGAGATAGGACGCCCGGGACAACGAAAACATCTGCCATATCTCGACCGTAACAGACAACAGGACACACGAGGAGGAGGAGGAGGAGGAAGAAAAGGAGGAGGAAGAAAAGGAAGAGGAAGAAAAGGTGGAAGAAGAAAAGGACGAGGAGTAGGAGGCAGATTGTGAGGAGGGTATGCGAAGAAAATTACGGAAAAGAGTCGGATAAGAAAAAGAAATTGGACTGGGAAGGAGGTGAGGTTGGAAGGAGTTCGCAATGAGATGAATGCAAGTAGCCTACAACTTGGAAGTTGGTACGGAATGGAGGATGGTGAGGAGAAAGATAGTTCGTATGGTATAAGGAGAAGAAAGTAGGAGAGAGTGCAGACAATGAATGGAAAACAAGGAGAAGAGATGTTAAGGAGAGATTGGATACGAAACAGAGAAATGGTGGAAGGAATCTTAGGAGAGGGATTAAAGTATGGGGGAAAGACGAGAGCGTGGGAGGAATGAGGAGGGAACTAGGAGGGAAGATTATATTAGGATGCGGGAAACATGAAGAGGACGATTGGGATGAGGAACAATGGAATAAGAGTCTAGCGGGAGGGGAGTCAGCTGATTGGATCAAAAGAAAGAGGAAGAGTATAATGAGGGAGGGCATATCGATTTCTGATACCATATAGCCTAATTCCCTAATACACTCGAGAGGGTAACCTATATATGCGTAGTCGTATAGCTACATGACGCAAAGATACAAAAAGATACATAATTAGCTGATAAAGCCATACCACGGTGGAAGATATGGGCAGAACGCACTGTGACAACAGATCATACAGATGATGATATCTGTGTGTCTCTCTGTCTCTCTCTGTATGAGCCTCTCTGTCTGTATGTCTGTCTGTCTCTCTCTGTTGCCTGTCTCGCTCTTTCTCTTTCTCCATCTTTCTCTCCCTGTCTCTGTCTTTTTCTGTCTGTCTCTCCTGACTCTCTCTGCGCCTACAGTCCTTCGGAAAGAAGTTCCCATAACTGATCAATGGGATGTTGTCCGAACCGGGGTGAGTGGGTGGTGGTGTGATTCGATTGGGGAAAAGGGGGCCGAGTTGACAAATCGCTGTCTGCAGATACCGATAGCCCTATCGGCCAACAGCGGTCGGTGACACGCACCATTCGGACAGATGGCAGCACTGTCGACTACAAGCGAAACGATGACTTGTTTACACGACGAAAAAGGAAACCACAAATTGAACTGGGCGATATTCAGGGACGGAGCAGCAGCGTAGCGCCGATTAAACATGTCCGATTAATATGTTTCTATGAAAACCACAACGGTTCACGCCTTATCGCGTTTCCTCAAGCACAACAGATGGCGTACGACACAGTTATTAATTCTGTTCGTCGGCGCTAAATCATATCTCGATTGGATAACAAGCTGACTTGGTCCACTTACCACGATCCCACAGATTCTTATAAGGATGAGAGTATATATCGAGAGAAGATTCACCGCTGGCCTGCGTGGTCGCCATATTATATTTAGCTGTTGACTACGTTGCGGACCGGCAAACAAAATCTGTTATTACTGGAAGACGTTTCTGATATTAGTGTATAGGCCTAAATACTTTCCAATCAAAGTATCCGAATACGACTCAATTTTGTCGTGTTGTTGTTTTGCCGTATTGCTTACCGAAATTACCATAGAGGGCATATGCAGTGTGTATTACATAGCCCGTATACATACTGAAGAGTCGCTATGTAAATTATATAGGCCTACTATGCATCACCATATATATAATTATATAATATATATATATATTTATATATGAAGAGAAAAAGATATAGTTACGCCGGTCGCCGGCACGTGCAAAGGATGTACAAACATGTGGGGGTAAATAAACAGACCTGATTAATGATCTAAAGTAGATAAACAAACAAAGGTCCAGTTTGTCAGTATATGTGTACAGCATTCTGACTATGAAAGTTTTTCTCACGCTGTTGTCGGCTTGCGCCTTGCGGTAAAGCCCTGCCATGGGGTCTAAACCCTAAGCAATTATATGATATGATATAAATTGATATAGGCCTATATATATATCAATATTATATAGGCTATATATATATATATATATATGATATGCTGCATGTATATTATATTACACTTATATTATTGTATTATTATATAATACAATTATATAATATAATCCAAGATAATATAATCGTATACATTCTATGAAAATGCGCAAATATAGGCTACCCTTTCTGTATATAGGCCTAAGGCACGATACATACAATCGTAATCGTAATCTCCAAACTTCTGAAAAGCGCCACTCGAAAGCCAAGCGCAGGGCACCAGCTTATTCAAACCTTAAAGCCAGAAAGGTAAGCGCAGGGCACCAGCTTATCGCGCACTCAATGCTATAGAAAGGCCTACCCTAAAGGCATCCTTGAACAGAGGCATTTTATCGACAGCCGACAAAAACAGAGGCCAGTCTCGTCCGAGACTTGTCAGAAAACAATGTCCCGGATATTCTCTATGGCTTCTCTCTGCAAGGTCTAACAAGTCGCAGAGGCTCTAAAATCAATCCAGATCCGGTTCTCTGCTAAGACCCATACAAGGCCAGGAGAAGAACAGTGGTTTGCAGGCAGTGCATAGAGGCCTCCAGACGCAATATCCTCCTCACACCCGGCCATTCATACACAAGGACAGACGGACATAGACGCATAGCGACACGCACATATACACTGGTATACACAAAGACAATAAGAAAGAGGCAAAAAATACGGAAATCTAATTTAAAGGCCTACGCGTCTTAATACCATGTCGAATACAATGTCATGCGGCTGTCGTCAATACACATGATAGAATCAAACCAATTGTCGAAGAGACGCACAAGTTAATTGAAATGTACAAAAGCACATCATATTATATACATATACACATATCCATATTCCATATATGGATTTTACATATACCCTATATATATGTATAAATATATATATGTATGTATATATCCTATTATTTTGGAGCAAGCATGTGGAAATACATGCATTCATATATATGATATGCAACTTCAGGATATGTATATGAATACAAGGACCGGCAACCGTATATATATGCATATATACACGAACCGCTAACAAAGTTATTTATGGGTCTGAAATTGGAATTTTTAAAAGCTGAAATGCCGGACATTGCACAAAATGCACAATTATAGAAAACCTTTACCTCTGCATTCGTACAAATTATATATATATATATATATATATATATATATATACACACACTCACACAAGCACACACACAAGCACGCACGCACACACATACACGCTCTCTCTCTCTCTCTCTCTCTCTCTCTCTCTCTCTCTCTCTCTCTCTCTCTCTCTCTCTCTCTATATACACACACACACACACACGCACGCACGCACACACAGTGTCACACACACACACACACACACACACACAAATGTATAGCGTATACGGAGTAGGCTATACTCTGATGAAGGCATGTGATGTTTCTCCATGTGTATGTGTAACGTATTCAGGCGATTCGCATGTCGGCTCTGATCACGATTACGATAAGGCCAGCATGAAGGTTGCTCGCGGCCATGACCCGGCCATGACCCGGCCATGACCTGGCCACGACCCGGCCATGACCCGGCCACGGACCGAGAGGCCGTTGACGATCGAAGACGACCAGCAGAGGTTAATGTCGTTCATTGCAGTCACAAACAACGTACATCAATGGTGACAGCAAACTCAGCACTCGACAGGTCTGTCGTATTATACTGCATTATCTGATTCCGTCATTTCAAGAAGGCCGAGTTTGGTAAGGTAATCATGAATACTGGCTTATTAATATCCCTGCCTTGTCTAGTCCGTCTCTCTGCCTATCTCTATATCTATCTTTGTGTGTCTGCTTATATCAGATTCTGTCTGTTGGAGTCAATCAGTCAGTCTGTGTTCAGCAGCCTGGAATTCCACACTCTCTAGAGCAAGAGTGTATGAGTCTGCGTCTGGGTGCACTAATGATCTGATGCCAGTGAAGTCAACCCTTATAACATATGCATACACCCAAAACAACTAAATAATCATGATTATATGTGCAAGGTGCATTCAGGAAAGAGGGATGGAACAGTGCTAAAAATACAAAAAAATGTGTTAGTAAAACTGTCGAACTGTAGGCCTACTTGAACTGTGTCAACTGCACGCTTTGTTGAAGAAAACACACTGTGGGATGGATCACTGAAGTCATATAGGCTACTCTTGAATTCAACGCGTTAGTGTATTTGAAACACTCTGTATATATAGTTCCACGGTTCCACAATGTCAACTGCATGGTTTTTGCAAGAAAACGTACTGTTTGGGGCCGTGGGATGAATCCTGGAAGTCATACTCTTGCGTTCAACGCATTAGTGCATTTTAAACACTCTGTATAGAAGTATCACTATCACTATCAAAATGTACGTCTATTACACGCTGTATGTTTCAGGATAGAAATGTTCATCTGTGTTTTACATGCGTGTATGACGATCAGGCATTCATACGATAATTGGTAAAGGACAAAGAATCACATTTTGTTTGTGAGCCTTCATAGAAAATCATAGGGCCTACTAAACTTTAGCAGTGACCCAAAACTTTATCAGAGCAAGGCATCTTTAGTAAAAGTCGTTCAGTGAACGCCACCTGATCTCTAGTTGATTTCTTTTTCTTCCAGTTCTTAGTTTTAATGACAATCAACGGTCCTTGATTCAACCGAAGTGTTGCCAATATTTCTACAATACTTTAAGTTTAAAAATAGTCATAAAATAGTCAGTTGTTTTCGCATTTTTTTACAGAAAAAGCTGCACAAATATTACGCAGCCGAAGCAACCACGTAGAGCAGGGTCACGGCTCCGTTGGGTGCCGCGGCAACCAGGTTGGGAAACACTGTACTAAAGCATCGTCCCAATGTTGAGGGATTTTCTACAGAAGCGCAAACAAGATTAGAGCAATCGAAGAAGACCATTACGATCTAGCAACGGTATACTTAGTAATCTCCCCAGGAGGGATGGAAATCTCAGTTTGACCAGATGGCCTGGTATATTCCATGAACGATTGCCCATACAAGAATATGACAGATTTGTTTTCAGTCCCCGACATGCAGGGATTTTATCCCCAGGCGGCCCAGATTTATGTGTGTTGGCTGATGACATCGCATGCATGTGACTGTCACGCGATAGAAGCTCACTGTGTGAGACAAGACAGTATATGACAAAGAAGCTCATCTCTTATCCAGTATCAATCTTACATAACATAGGATGTGATCTGACATGATGTGATTTGTATCTATGTATAAAGGCAAGTATGTATGTATACATTGTATGTATATATGCATGCATGTATGTATATAATTATTTGTATATGTTTATATGTAGGCTATGTATATATATGTGCATGCATGTCTCTATGTATGTGTATATGCATGTTGTGCATAGTTATGCACTTTCTATTTCTGAGTCAGAATGTAAGTATGTACAGTGTATGTATTTACAGTGTATGTACTATGTATGTATTGTATGTATGTATGTATGTATGTATGTATGTATGTATGTATGTATGTATGTATGTATGTATGTATGTATGTATGTATGTATGTATGTATGTATGTATGTATATGTATGTATGTATGTATGTATGTATGTATGTATGTATGTATGTATGTATGTATGTATGTATGTATGTATCTATGTATGTATGTATGTATGCATATATGTATCTATCTATGTATGTATCTATCTATGTATGTATGTATGTATCTATGTAATCCATCTATCTATCTATCCATCCATCCATCCATCCATCCATTCATCCATCCATCCATCCATCCATCCATCCATCCATCCATCCATCTATCCATCCATCCATCCATCCATCCATCCATCCATCCATCCATCTATCCATCCATCCATCCATCCATCCATCCAAGCTCGTATATACATTTATGTATGTATATGTATACATGTGCATATATGTATCTATCAGTATGCATGCATGTATGTATATACACATGAAAATATATAGACACATAAATATTTTATATATCTAAATAATCGGCCGATGGATTAATCGGTACACCGTGTAGATGTCGAGTGTAACAAGTGCACGTGGAAGCGCCTCGTGTACAGAGTCCGGCCAAGGGGTTCCTTGCCAACCGGAATCGGATAAGCGCTTCGAAATCTCCGATTTCACATCGCAACGTGAAATTCTTGCCACGGTTCGAGGTTTACGGTGGCCGAGAAAACGCTCGAGCAAACAGAGATAATTATCTGTCGCCAATAAAACGGTCGTTACGTATGCCAGCGTTGTTGTCGCGCTGTGCAGTTGCGGAAGATGACGGTATCCTGTCACATCCAGCTGCGAATGAGGAGCAGGAGCGGGAGGGGGAAGAGGGGGAGGAGGAGGAAGAAGAGGGAGAGGAGGAGTAGGACGAAAGGGAAGAGAAGGAGTAGGAAGAGATTGAGAATGAGGAAGGAAGTAGGAGGACGAGGAGGAGGAGGAGGAAAGCAGGATGAAAGGGAAGAGAAGGAGTAGGAAGAGATGGAGAATGAGCAAGGGAGGAGGAGGACGAGGAAGAGGAGCAAAGCAGGACGAAAGGGAAGAGAAGGAGTAGGAAGAGAAGGAGAATGAGGAGAGAGAAGAAAGAGGAGTAAGAGAATTAAAAGGAGGAGGAAGAAGAGTAGAGTTATGAGGGAGAGGAGAAGAAAATGGCGGAGAAGAGAGAGGAGATGGAAAAGGAAGAAGAGGAGGAATGCAGGACGAAAAGAAAGAGAAGGAGTAGGAGGAGAAGGAGAATGAAAGGAGGAGGAGGAAAAAAATAAGAAGGGTGAGGGAGAGGAGGAGGAGGGAGAAGGAATTGTAGGAGGAGGAGGAGGAGGAGGAGGAGGAGGAAAGAGGATAAGGAAGAGTAGAATGAGGGAGAGGAGGAGGTAGAGGAGGAGAATGGAAAGAGTAGAAAGAGGTGAACGAAGAGGAGAAGCAGTTGGCAGCTGCATTTACGGTCTGGAAATTATTATAATAGGTGATGATTTTATGTTCCAACGTTTGTCTGCCTGTCTGTGATTTTTTGTCCGCCTGTCTGCCTGTCTGCCTGTATGTTTGTATGTATGGTTGCGTTATGGCTAGATCGATGCATGTATGGAAAAGGAAAAGGAGGAGGAGGGGGAAGAGGAGGAATGCAGGACGAAAAGAAAGAGAAGGAGTAGGAGGCTAGATCGAGGAAGGAGGAAGCATGGAGGAAGAGGAGTGCTTATATGCACATGTTGGCTACCTATCAATGCACTTAATAAGTTAATATAGCACCTTTTAAGTCTACGATAAAAGCATCTTTATGAACCGCTCAAAACGTTGCTTAATGAATAAGACTAATGGAAATGCGCTGAAAATTACATGTATGTTTATTTGTTTCTGAATGAGTTGTTCTGTATTCATGAAGCCTACACATGTGCACAAGATAGAGACGTAAAAATTTGTTTATCAGAGACTGACATACCGCTGAGAGTTACATAACAAAATCTGTCGTGAACGGCATAAACTATGTGATAATATTAAGTAAACATCAAGTACGGCTGCATGATTGGGAACATGCTTCTCAATCAATCAATCAATCAATTTCGTTTATTCTCGCATCAAGCTGACAGGTCGCAACTTGTAACAGGTAACAGCTAGGAAAACATTCTGCAATGGATGATTGTTCTATAGTAGGCCTACACCTCGCGTGCACCTAACGTACAATCAGGATATGATTTTAAGCACCACTATCTAATGATCAAGCATCAATCGATGGATCTGAGTAACTCTGAGTGAAGGAGTTGGTCATGGGCGCAACCACGGTCCAGATGTTGGGGCAGGGCTTTTTTTAGCGTGCAGTTCTACATAAAAAGTGCAGTTCTAAATCAATTTGTGCAACTGTGAGAGCATTTTTCTGCAGTTACAAATTGCTAAAAAATGGTAACTGTCATCCCATTGGGAAACATTTACCATGGCTTTTTGAAAAAGAGAGAAGAGGTTGTGCAGTTCTAGAAATTCCGTAAAAAAGCCCTGAGTTGGGGGACCTACAAGAATGTCTGAGTGGGGGAGGGGAATTGCGAGCGCCAAAGGCGCGAAGTTGCGATTGCCGAAGGCAAGAAGCCGCAAACGACTAGGGGGTATGCTTTTACAGTTGCACACATTGATTTAGAACTGCACTTTTTAAGCTTCCCCATCGAGGACCGGAGCCCAGAAGCCGTGCAATTTTGAGCATTTTATGCCAAATGGAGTACATTTTGGGCTCTAATTTACCTAAAATGTTTAACCGATGATTTCGATATATAAGTACCTAAACCATCTAGATCTTGACAAAATATGACTTTATTAGGCCTATATGAATAAACTGAGATTTTAGGTTTAAGAAAGAACACTCGCAGTCGCAGCATTAAAAATTGAAATGTTCTCTTGGGCTTCTACCGCGAGCCTTAGTCGGATTTTAAAAAGCGAGATAAGTAAAGTTTTAGTGAAATAATACAGAAACATTCTGCACTGAATTCTGATAGACTTGAGTTTAGCATCTTTAGCCTGACCTTTTAGTGTGATTCTCCTTACAGATTTTATTTTAGTTATAGTTACAGTTATAGATGGTTTTTTTTTTTTTATTTTAGTTATAGTTATAGTTATAGTTAGTATTATTTTTTAGTTATAGTTATAGTTATAGTTAATGGATTTTTATTTTAGTTAATTTTAGTTACTTCTAGCTTACAATAATTAAGGCTATAAGCAAAATTGTGCTTATTAACACGCTATTTCACAATTTGCTCAGAGGAAAGCCTTTGAAACGTCATTCAGCTTCATGAATGCACGAGTTTCCAAAATAACTGATAAATTGCATAATAAAAAATATGCATTTTCGTTCTCATTTATGTCGAATCATCCATATTGCACTTCCTATTTTTATTTTTTGCATTAACGAAAATAAAGATGAATTTTCGTTAGTGTTATTTTCGTTATAGTTATAGTTATAGTTAGTGATATTTTTAGTTATAGTTATAGTTATCGTTAACGAAATCATTTTATTTTCGTTAACGAACATTTTCGAATCACACTGATTTTATCGGCAGCAGCCAGCGATTTGTTGAGGGAGGGAGCTCCTAACGACGTCCGAGTGGGGAACTGCGAGTGCGGAAGGCGCAAGGCGCACAGCCGCGATTGCGGAAGCGTCGTAAGCCCTAACGACTCCCGCCCCATCGGGGTTTGGGGCTCCGCCCCAGAAGCCGACGCAATTTTGAGCATTTGCTACCAAATAGAGTGCATTTTGGGTTCTTGTTTACCCCAAAATTGTCAAAAGTTGGGGGCCGTCCCAGCCATTTTTATTAAGTTTATTATTACCTCATAATCGATGTTGGTATTATTGTAGTGCTGTACTGCTGTTATTGTTATTATTATTTTGTTACTACTTTTACTATCAGTTAAGTCATATTTAAGTCTTTATTAAGTATCAAATACATTTATGAATAATAATCAAGAAAGAGGGGCAAGCTTAGTATAAACTATTAGCTTTTCTTGGCTCCTGTTGCACTGTACTTGCTGTCTCATGATTGTAACCTAAAAAACCTGTTCTGTGCAATAAACAAATACAACAAATACAACCTGTTCGATAGTTGGGGGGACGCGTCCCACGGGTCCCATAGGGTGGTTGCGCCTATGGTCACTTGGTCAAGCCACTTGGTCAAGTTCCCTAAACAGTAGCCGTGTCTCAAGGAAGACTCGAACCTGTACTGTCCGAGTTACAATTCGAGTACTCTAACCAATCGGCTATACCATGTCCTAAACATTATTAGCGCATTGGATAACACACTGGCATGGAGAGCGAGAGGTACCGAGTTCTAGTCCCGTAGGGCGGACATGCTTTGTAGGCTGCTATTAGCGCCGTGTATTGCAGGCTGTCTGTTCTGCTAGTAGTTAAGATTTATGTCTTCTGCCATTTGTGTTCTTGTGAATTGTTTCAATTCAATTAGGCATAACTGTACACTGTAACCGGTTGCGGTTTGTCAACCGGATTGTTTCAATAAACGAAAAAATTATTATTTGACTAAATCTTGGACAAATAGATATGTAGGCCGTATACATATCTATCTGTGTACATATATATATATATATATATATATATATATATATATATATATATATGTATAATACACTTGTTGGTCATTTATTGATTTTTTGGCTGTTTGTTCCACTTTTGAGCCGTAACACGCTTCAGTGGAACCTATATGGAATGGTTTCCTTAATGGCATCGATTGAATGAGCCCAGGTTCAGCTGATTGTTTCCATCCTTACGCTGAAGAAGAAAACAACGCAGACTCTACGAGATGACGTTTTCCGATAAGATCCTTCTTTATTAATTATCCGATGTTAGTGTACGTTTAGAAACCGATCTCTCTTTGGCCCATAACTCAGAGCATTTGCTCAGTCGCCTAAAACCACCGATAAGTTTCATCAACAATAATATTGTGGGACACGGTGGCAGATTGGTTAGAGCGCTTGCCTTGTAACGCGGAGGGTAAGGGTTGGAAACTCACAAGAGACGGTCGCTGTGTATTGTAATTGTATTGTATTGTATTTATAAATTTATAAAGCGCTCTCACAGTGAATAACCAATCATAATAATAATCCCAGTGCGAAAGACTCCGAGCGAAAAGAGTGGTCTTAACACAGTGAAAAGAAGCACCAGGCCCACCAGATAGTATCAAAGAACGGGTTGATGAAAGGTAGTTGGTTCCATAGTGAAGGGCCAATGAAGGCAAACGCTCGAGATTCGGTACCATAGTAGTCCTATGCTCAGTGTGTTATTCAATGCGCGATCAAGTGAAGAAGCGGACGGTGAGTGGTGGCTTGAGATAGGCCTTCACGAACGAGGCAACAGAGCGTCCTTGATTGGTCTTTGTCAGCAAGTCCTTCACAAACAATTGCTCAACGCCATCGATTCAGCGCTCGTGAATAAGCTGGTGCCCTGCGCTTGGCTTTTGAGTGGCGCTTTAGAAGTTTGGAGATTACGATTACTATCACGATTGATGCCTGGTCATCAGATTGTGGCTCTTAATAAATACGTAGGTCCTAATGAAAATAATCAAACAGCGACAGAAATATCTTCCTATGAGTAGTCTAATCGTTGTAATCGTAACCGTAGGATCCAGACTTCTAAAGCGCCACACCACAGCTAAGCGCAGGGCACCAGCTTACTCACGAGCGAGTATTCGACAATGTCGTAGGATTGTAGGCTATACGACGCCCACGAAGTTTGAAGTACTTGCATATCTTAATTATTAAAAGAACACAACAAAACTGTCGTACTTGCTACGAGTAATAATTAATAATTAATTAATCCGAGGAAAACAACTGTAAAAAAGTTATCATACAGTCTGAACATCTTACTGTGGTGCTATCGAGAAGTGAATGATCCCTGCTATCGCAGCCACTACTAACAGACCTATGCTCCCATTCGACATAAACTATTCATCTGATTTCTCAGAATCAAAAACATCTAAGCATCTCTCGGACTCTGTATTGCTGAGAATGTTACGATGTTGTCGTGAGAGTAATTTTCTTATCGAGCTTTGTTTATTAGTGGCTCTAAGCACACGACTGTCTCGTGGCTCTTCGCCCCAATTGATTTCCGTATACATGTAATCCTTAGTCTTCCTTTCCGGTGTTTTTCTTTTTGCGAATACAACCGTCGATAGTTCGTTGGTCTTTGCTAGTGCGCTGGGCTTATTTTGCAACCACTCCAGATCAGCCTGTCTTATTGAAGAAGTAGGTTTCTTAACAGGGTTGTTGTTGCTGTTCAATTACTCCAAAGTGAGGCCTTTGAATGCATGATGGCCTTCAGCAGTTCATTGTCAGAGGCAGCGACACGCCAAGCACCATATAACGACCACAAAAGGCAACGCTACCCACCACTGAAAATACCACCACCACCACCACCACCACCACCACCACCACCACCACCACCACCACCACGACCACCACCACCACCACCACCACGACCACCACGACCACCCACACCACCACCACCACCACCACCACCACGACCACCACACCACCACCACCACGACCACCACCACCACCACCACCACCACCACCACCACCACCCCTACCACCACACCACCACCACCACCACCACCACCACCCACCACACCACCACCACCACCACCACCACCACCACCACAACAGCAGCAACAACAACAACAGCCTAAAACAACAACAGACACCCCCGGCTAAAACACCATCACACACACCACCGCAGCAACAGCCACCACGACCAACTCCACCACTACCACTATTACTGTCGCGGCCACATCATTATCACCACCAACACCACCACCACCCCTATAACAATGGTGGTGATTTTTTTGGTCACCATGACCACCCACTGCTATCACCGCCACCACGACCACCAGATCCCTTTCGAGGTCGTTCCGAATGATGTCGAAGTCTGTGTTCCAAGACAATGTCGGATTTAGTTCCCGAGTCATTGTCTTCGTGTCAAAAAGGACGGGAGAAACAGAACTAACCTCCCCCTCATGCCTGACAACAGTTCGGCCGATAAAAAAGCAGCAGTCGTAATTCAAATCTGACACACATATACATGTATATAATACATATATTCATAGGCGTAGCTACATGAAGGCAGGAGGAGGCAATTGCCTCCTCTTGGTTTTTCCATATAGTGGAGTTTCAATTGACCAACGACGCAAATGACCAGGATTTTGGCAAAGTTGCCTCCTCTTGAATTGAAGTGTCGTGTCTCGCCTGTGTTCGAGGCGAAGTAAAAAAAAGGTCATCGGAGTTTTTGAAGAAAAAGGGAAATGAAAGACATGTAATTTTGTACAGAAAGTATGAAATTTAGGGATAATTCCGGCAGGATTTACTTGGAATATTGTCTTGGAAAACTCCCGTTACTACCCCCTCGAAAATCCTTGGAAAACTGCCGTTACTACCCCCCTCGAAAATATCTTAATGCTTGTTTTTGGAAACACTCGTGACTACCCCCGGTCGTCAACTTTTAAAATAAGCGGATTTAGTTCCCGAAGTCATTGTCTTCGTGTCAGCAAAAGGACGGGAGAAACAGAACTAACCTCCCCCTCATGCCTGACAACAGTTCGGCCGATAAAAAAGCAGCAGTCGTAATTCAAATCTGACACACATATACATGTATATAATACATATATTATATATATAATATTAATTTTATATATATATATATAATTATATATAGGCTACATCATAGTTGATAATATGAAATGATGTCATGTCTTGTAGTGCTGCGTCATATGATACAATATGATATCATGTCACATATCATGTCAGATCACATCACATCATTTCACATCAACGCATCATGTCATATCAAATAACGTCACAACACAAACACGCGGATGTATTTCTTTCGTTTCTTGGCTGGAGGTTGACCGGTTGCATGATGTGCCCTCAAAATCATAGTAGCGTGTTGTTCTTGTTGAAGCTTTCGAGCCAGTCTCGCAACGGAGGGATGGGCGATATTGACTGTTCCGTTAAAAGCATTGTGCCACGACTCGGTGTAATTGTTACTCCGCGGAAGCTTAGCTCGAACGCGTTCAAATTGGTTCCATAATGCCACGGGGAACCGTGGAACCACCCGTCGACCTCTACGTGGACGCCCAATGTAATTCTCCTCAAAGTAATCCAGTAGGAAATCTAAATCTAGGAAATCGTCGTTAGTCATCAATTGTTCGAACACCGCAATAACATCTGGTACGGGAACAAAGGCTAATGCCATTAACTGCTTCACCTTGTCAGCAAATTGCTCGTTTTCTGTGTATAGTGTTGCTTTACCATTGGCCTGCAGCCGGCGCCAAACATTCTGTCCAAAGTGGAAATAGCAACCGTTCATTTCGGCGTCAGGGAATGACAGTCGCAGAGCGTTTATGGCAGCCAACTCGAAATCCGTGGTTATAGAATGGGGTGCACCTGTCGGGTTGAGGTTTCCTATATGATGTAATAGGCGGCGGTAGATATGTTCACTGCGTCCTGGTAATAACCCGTAAACGCACGGGTAAGTCACTCCATCGTTCAGTGCATGGATGGTGTATAGCTGATCGAAGCCCTCTGGTGTAACGCGGAATGTCCCATCGGCAAACCAATGCTCACTGCTCACCAAGTAATCTACATCGATTTGCGCAGCGAAGATGAGCATGCCATCTTCCTGGACACGCAGAAAGTCCTCACCACCGATAGTTTTTGTATATAAATCCATCTGTCTATCGTTCAATCCATTTTTTTGCCGATGGCGACAAACATCCCGTGACAGTGTTGCTCTGCTCGGAAGAAGATGGGCGTGTTGAACAGAAACTTGCGTTAGACTCTGATGAACGATCTGTCGTGTTCCTTCTTCTGTTGTCTGAGCACGTTTTTTCATCTCTGAACGCATAGTTTTCCCGTGTTTAGGTGCGTGGTTGTGTGCTGTTGGTGCCTGCACTACAACATCGTCTTTGGTATGTAATCCGGATTGACATGTTCGCTCTTCACAAACCCAAATCTCTTTGCCGTTTGCCCCATTTCGCTTCTTAGTAAACAAGAATTCACCGAGTACTAACTTTCTATTGCCCTTTTGCGAAACGATAAACGTAGCCATTTTGTAAGAGTCATGAACGTCAACTGATACCTACTACACAATATACACAATATAGAGAAGGGATGGACTAAGTAATAAACATCTGTACAACACAGTCGAGAAGGGATTGTCTTCATAGTCCTACATGCTTGGCCTAGATATGCTGGTACATTATGTCTGGTCTATTTTGTCCTGGTAGTCGTTGACGTGGTACTTGTTGTCGCGGTACATTATGTCTTGGTACACTGTGTCTTGTAGATTTTGACGTGGTACATTTTGTCTGGTACCTTTTGACCTGGTACTTTTCGTCTTGGTACATTATGTCTTGGGCTCCCTTACATCATATCGTATGTATTCGTATATAATTGAACATTTATATAGCGCCATTTCAATATTACAGATGCAAAAAACAAGTTTATGCAAAATGAAACGTTGTATCTGTTTATTTATTTATACATGTACATGTTTTTTGTCCATAAGATTTGTAGTGACCATAACACTCATAAACATGGCGTACCGTTCAAATTAATCAGAGCATATAATTGAAATTAACTAGAACAGTAGATCCTTAGAAGGTCATTAAACGAAACTAACCAAGACCTACATCACTTGCCAGAGTTGAAGAGACTCATTGGTAAAAATTTGTAAAAAAAACAAATTTGCGGACGTGATGGGCAAGCCTTTTACAGCCCTGACTGGCTGCCGTTAAAATACGAGTTAAATATTAGGCCTACATCAGTTGCCAAACAGTGCACAGTTAGCTGAAAGAGTCATCCGTGACTATGGCACTGCATTAATGTAGTGATCATGTAGACCTGTCTGTACTTACTCAGAATTTGAATTCTAGCTTTCTGTTCGCAAATGTGTCTAGATCAAGTCCTTTCGGCATTTAAGAAGCTGAAAGGAGCATTAGAACAGATATTCGTCAAGAGCTGTAGACTTGTGGAATGGTTTGGATGAATGTAGTTGCCTATTGTCTCAGTGGGCACAATCACAGCTTTTAAAAGGAAGCTAGGAAAATTGGGCTAAAATGAAAAATTTTGTTCCAAGTTAAATTTCAGTGGTTTTAATACAGACTAAGCGTCTTCTAAAACACTTAAAACTCTTGTTGTGTCATATCGTCAAATCACATCATATCGCATATATCATTTCTTTACATTGATCTATAAAGCATTTATTCATATAATGTGACATCCATATAATATTGTCACAGAAAAACACGATATATATATATCATATATATATATATATATCAGTGGACTTTGTCCATTCTTGTTATATGGCTGTTACGCCACTGATCGTATCATATTATGCATCAAATTACATGTAACATATGCATGGACGTTGTATCTGTGTATTTATTTATACATGTACATGGGAGGGTCCATAGTGTAGTGATAACATCACTGGCGTGAAGAGCAGTAGGTAGCGGGATCAAGGTCCACTCAGCCTATCATTTGCCAGATGGCTCATTGGTAAAATGAGATGTAGGACGTGATGGGCGCCTTGCATGGCTGCCGAATACAGTTAAATTCGACTCCTGTAATTGTTTGTAATCATCCGTACATACTGATTTGTAATCATCCTGCGTACTTGTCAGTTTGAATTAATAAAGAATATATCATATAAATGGCATATAATTTAACATCATGTCTAATAACTTTTGCATTTGGAATGTTGTTGACAGTTGATTGTTATTAAGACGGATGTATACACAAGAGTGCGGATATGCAATTTTTGTTTAATAAAGAATATACGTACATGCTTACTTACTCATATAAAATCATATATAAAATCACATCGTCCATATCATACTTCATATCATATATTGATCTATATAACGATATCATATAATGTTCGTTAGTGTTATCGTTATAGTTATACATTATATCACGATGATATTTTTAGTTATAGTTATAGTATATCGTTAACGAAATCATTTATATATCGTTAACGAACATTTATCGTTATCGTTATCGTTAACGAGAATCACACTCGATATATATATATGATATATATATATAGTTATATAACTATGCATCGTTATCCGTTCCTGCATGGTTCTTGTATTTTTATTTTTGTTGTTTCGTTCAGTCTTCCTTTAGTTTTTCTGTTCTGCTTTGTGCGAAATAAAGATATATATACATATATATATGTATATATATAATATATATATATACATTATATTATATATATAGATATCTGTTTGTATATATGTATGACATTGTATGTATATATATCAGGCTATTTTATAAGAACCTTATAAGAAGCAAGACGTGTCTATATCTAACAGACCTGAAACGTGCGATATTATTTTTCATATGATGCTTATGGTGTGAACTCGCGCATTGCTATCTGCGTCTTTGATTGCTTTTACAGGTGCTATATAAATATGAAGATTCATATAGACGCATCCGGGTGTCTGAGGTTTCTGCTTTTGCACGTTGTTTTTAATCGAGATGTTATTATTACCTTTATGTACGCGTATATGTTTAGACAAATGAGAGGATTTAAGGGGAGTTGCTGGTCATCGCTAAGAGGAGGGAGTTTCTGATCCATCAGACATGCATCTGGTCAGCTTCTCAGGCATCTGGACATACAGAGAGAGAGAGGACAGAGAGGGAGAGAGAGAGAGAGAGAGAGAGAGAGAGAGAGAGAGAGAGAGAGAGAGAGAGATAGATAGATAGATAGATAGATAGAGAGAGAGAGAGAGAGAGAGAGAGAGAGAGAGAGAGAGAGAGAGAGAGAGAGAGAGAGAGACAGAGACAGAGAGACAGAGAGATAGATAGATAGATAGATAGACAGACAGACAGATAGACAGAGAGACAGAGACAGAGAGACAGATAGAGATAGAGAGAGAGAGAGAGACAGATAGAGAGATAGATAGATAGATAGATAGATAGATAGATAGATAGATAGATAGATAGATAGAGAGATAGAGAGATAGATAGAGACAACGAGATAGTAGATAGTAGATAGATAGATACAGACAGAGAGATAGATAGATAGATAGATAGATAGATAGATAGATAGATAGATAGATAGATAGATAGATAGATAGATAGATAGATAGATAGACAGACAGATAGACAGAGATAGATAGATAGATAGATAGATAGATGCATAGATACATAAGAAAGAGATAGAGCGAGATTGAAATGTTCGTATGAGGAAGCATAATTATTTTTTTCGTCTGTATTAAATGTTTGATGATTCTGTAATAAAGTATTAACTAAGAGTTGTTTTGAGGGATTTCCAACGTTTAGCACAAGTGGGCCACCTTTACCTTCGACAGAGGCAAACTGAGATGACGATATATGCATGTTCGGATGCAAAGAAGGTCATCGTTATGCAGATAGCTATGATTATATTGCCCTGCAAACTTTATCCGAAACCTGGAGCATATAAATTGACCGATAATTTGAACAGCCTGCATATTCTATGAGAGCGTTTAGCCATTTAAACCCGCAGATCACATATGTATAATTGGCCATAAACTATCTGGACGGAGTTCATCTGGAATAATGTGCTCGCCAGATCGGAGGTTGTTTCTCCTGCAAACGCTTCCTCCAATGTCATTATCTGGTTCCTTCTGTCCTTGCTTGTCTGCCTTCGCTTCTGCTCGTTTTCAGTCAGTCATTACATTCTTATGTTCTTGCATCTTCCTCTGCCTTCGCCCTCTCTCCGCTGTGTCTATATCCAGCGCTTCAGTGTTTGTCACTTCAGTTCTACAACTACGTAATTCTCTGCCTTCCTCTCTGCCTTATTCTCTGCCTTCCTCTATGTCCTTTTTCCATGCCTTCCTGTCTGTCTGCCTTCCTGTCTGCCTTCCTCTCAGCCTTCCTCTCTGCCTAACTGGCACTGCACTGCCTTTCACGTTCTTCATCCTTCTCGCCTCTCTACCTTCCTCTCTGCCTTCCTCTCTGCCTTCCTCTCTGCCTTCCTATCTGCCTGCCTATCTGCCTTCCTCTCTGACAGACAGACTCTGACTTCCAGACAGCCTTCTTCTCTGCCTTCAGACCTGCCAGACAGACAGACAGACAGACTGCCTTCCTCTCTGGATAACTGCCACTGCAATTTTTTCAAGTTCTTCATCCTTCACGCCTTAAGTGTCAGGCCGTTGCTAAGACCGATGTATTAAGTTTGATTGAACAAACAGACAGACCATACACACAAACAGACAGACAGACGTGCACACATACAAACATATACAATATACATACAAGCATACATACAAGCATATATACATGCAGACAGACAGACATACATGCATGCATACGTACGTCGTTGGTCGTTCTATGCAAGAGTATAGAACGACATAGAATGACAGACAGAGAGATGCACGCATACACAGACGCAGACACATGTGCACAGAACACAAACAGAAAAGCGTGTATACGGAGACATCGAAAGATTGAGGCAGCGAGTGACTGATGGAAATGAACGAAGGGGAGAGTTTGAGAATGGAAAACAAAATTAATATCGCTGATTTTGGTCCATATTTAGTTCTATTCTTCTGTCGTTGACGATCCGGAAAGCGTTTTCAATTATGTCATCTGGTACCAGGACTTAAGAGCCCTGCACCTAACAACGTGGTAATAATTACGACAAAATTGACAAGCTGTCCATCATCATGAGGAGTGGCGAAAACGATCTACTTTCCAGATCGGTAAATATTCAGAAGTGGTAAATGGTAAAAATGTGCGTTGTCGAGAAGTGCAAATGGTAAAAGATACTCTCGTGAATAGTAAGTGAAAAACTATCCATTCTTCAGAGGGTTTAGTGGTAAAAGAACCAGTCTCTCGAGAAAGAAGTAGGTCTATAGGCCTACTCATTGGTCGTTGAATCGCCTTCTGCACGTGTCATTTCGAAGGATCATTTTGTCTCAATGCAGAATTTGCTCAATCAGTTCTACCACTCCATCAGACACCTTGGAGTTTACTGTTACCATGTTTGCATGTCGGAATTTATTCCTTTCGGACAGTGTTTCCTTCGCATGATATCACCTTAGCCTACGTGACTAAATGAGGAGGGATTGGTTTCCTCATGTGCTGTCGAGTCTCTGATAAATTTACGTAGCCTACGCGGTCTGCAGACGGATAATTTTCATCTCGGCGGAGGAGGATGACGTGGGTCATGGGAGTGACCTTGACTGTCTGTCACTGCTGACGATTGGATCTACCGACGGGATGACGACGAATAGGCTGGAATAGCCTACCTGTTCTACGTGTATACAGAAGATCAATGGTAGCCGGACGAATGTGTGTTATCTATCGACACCGGGGGACTGCTGGGCGGTGGCATTGTCGTGTTTCGCGGACGCTACTGCTAGTCGTCGCTCCACACTATTTACACAGCTTGGTCCAATATGACTCTGAACATGATGCTATCTGTCTAATTTGGGTGGGAGGCCGTTGATTGGACTCTACGTGTATGTGTGGGCCATAGTTTTCCGTGCATTGGTTTGCTTACTTACTAATGACATCCTTTTTAATGACACTTAACATCATTTCGGCTAGCGTAGAGAGACAGACAGACAGACAGAGAGAGACAGAGAGAGACAGAGACAGAGAGAGAGACAGAGAGACAGAGACAGAGAGACAGAGAGACAGAGAGAGAAAGGGCTTCCCACACCTCTGCACATACAGACAGACTCTGTTTGTTTATATTTAAAGTGGCGCTATATAAATTTATAATAACAGTTACAATAACAATTCTTGAAAATAGTTAGTGGTAGACGACAGTCAGTGATGGGATAGAAAGTCTGATTGACTATTTTAAATAGAATAGTAAATAGTACCTGTATGAAACTAGTTAAATAGTTTTTACAATATTGAATACATGTGGACTATAATTGCAAGAAACGCTTTACTCATCTAAACTGCTAATAATAACAAATCCCTAATATTTACAGAAATAATTTTCACATATTCTTTGCAGATTGGTGGTTTACTACTTATTTATGTATAAATAATAAATAGGCACATACTATTTAAATACTATTTCAGTAGGTCTTTTTACACAACTATTTTAAATAGTGAAGTAAATAATTATTAACTGTTTAATATTATTTAAATAGTATTTACTATTTAACTGGTACCAGACGCTGGAGTAGCATATCCTTTCTGAAGAATGATACCGCAGTGTGATTCTCCTTACAGATTTTATTTTAGTTATAGTTACAGTTATAGTTAATGGTTTCTTATTTTAGTTATAGCTATAGTTATAGTTAGTATTATTTTTAATTATAGTTATAGTTATAGTTAATGGATTTTTATTTGAGTCAATTTTAGTTACTACTTAGTTACAATAATTAAGGCTATAAGCAAAATTGTGCGTATTAACACGCTGTTTCACAATTTGCTCCGAGCTTTGAAAGCCTTTGAAGCATGTGTGCATTGAGCTTCATGAATACACGTGTTTCAAAAGTAATTGACAAATTTCCTAATAAAAATATCGCATTTCTCGTTCTCAGTTATGTCGAATCGTCCATATTGCACTTCCTAATTTTATTTTTGTATTAACGAAAATAAAGATGAATTTTCGTTATTGTTATTTTCGTTATAGTTATAGTTATAGTTAATGATATTTTTAGTTATAGTTATAGTTATCGTTAACGAAATCATTTTATTTCCGTTAACGAACATTTTCGTTATCGTTATCGTTAACGAGAATCACACTCTGATACCGTAAATTGTTAAACCTGTTCTCGAAAAATGCTAAAGTGCTACAATATCCATAGGCCTACTCGAGAATGGTAAACATGGTAAAAGAGCCGGTCTCGAGAATGGTAAACATGATGAATAAGCCATTCTTGAGAATGGTAAACATGGTAAAAAGCCATTCTTGAGTGTGTAAAACTGCTGAAAAGCCATTCTTTAGAAAGCAAAAATGGTGAAAGAGCCATTCTTGAGAATGAAAAACAGGGTAGAAAAGCCATACTCGAAAGAATCACATCGAGCCCATTTTAAGGACACAAAAATCCGCATCAAAATATCTGTCCTTCAGGGGCCCTCATTGAGCGACGGGTTTCCGCTTCGTCTGAGCATACGTGATCGTATTAGCGGTCTTCACTGACGACTTTGGTTGAATAATGGCCCGAGTATACTACAGAGATTGCTTCCGATGCAAATCAAGGCAGACCTTGAACAGCAAAGCTGCTAAAGGATTTGCCAATTGATTAAAAACATTACAACAACTCTCGGTTTCCACATTGCACGTGCTCGGCAATATATATCTTCATCACACATGCACACACAATCCACACATACACACGCACACGCACGCACGCACGCACGCACACACACACACACACACACACACACACACACACACACACACATATATATATATATCTACATCACATCACATATAATGTAGGCGTACGTATCGCTATTATTTACCGGTATTATTATAATTATACAATTTAATATGTAAGTGCCTATTGTGCACGCATTAATATATATATATATATAAGTATATATATATATATATATATACATCGATGAAAAGTGGACCCCTAGAAAAAGTGTCATAACTCGGTAAAAACTTTTAACATTTGCCTGAAATTTTAAATAGAACAACAGTAGCCATATCACCACAAAATCCTGTAACGCCGTTTTGATCACGTGGTCAAACAACTGCCACTCTTGAGGAGACGTTCAGCAGGCACCTGTTTCTTGCACGTTCCAGCCGCCGCATAAACGCGATCCCGCATTCGTGACGTCGATCACCTGATCTCGTCTGATTGAAGAGTGGCAGTTGTTTGACCACGTGATCATCGACCGGGCTATCATACAGTGGCGTCCACGTCTACGGTCGTGTGTCCGTGAACAAGGAGGACATTTCGAACACCAGATGTAGATGAACTTCACCTTCTTGTGGCTCTTGTATGTTGGAAACTTCCTTTTTTCAGTGCTGCATCTCAAACGTTAATAAAAGTGACAAATTCACCAACATTTCCAAACGGCGTTAGGATTTGATGGTGATATGGCTACTGTTGTTCTATTTAAAATTTCAGTCAAATGCTAAATGTTTTGACCGAGTTATGACACTTTTCTAGGGGTCCACTTTTCATCGGGATACATATATATATATATATATATATATATATCTAATATGCATTTGTTTATGACCAGTATATGCATACACATAGACCTGTCTGTGTTCATATAAATATAAAGACTTGTTTAATATGCATAAATATGTCATGATAAACGTGTGTATATATGTATATATATATATATATATATATATATATATATATATATATATATATATATATATATATATATATATATATATATATGCATAGAGTGTGATGAAGAAGATTTGATCTTCGCCACGGAGTTTGATCATCGATCGCTTGACCCTCATCACAAGTCAGAGTTGAATTACTGGAATATGTCGGATGCAATGACTTCTTAACCCTTTGAATTCCACTGACTTCGGTCGCTGTTAACGAATGACGATTGGATCATCGATAAATCTAAATCTAATTTAGTGAGAAAAGAAACAGTTGGAGAAGAGGAGGAAGAGGAGGAAGTAGAGGAGGAGAAGGGGAGCAGAAAAAAGAGGAAGTAGAAGAGGAGAAGGAGGAGAAGGAGGAAGTAGAGGAGGAGGAGAAGGAGGAATAGAGGAGAAGGAGGACGAGGACGAGGAGAAGTGGAAGTAGAGGAGGAGAAGTAGGAGGAGGAGAAAGCGAAAGAGGAAGTAGAGGAGGAGAAGGAGGAATAGACGAGAAGGAGGACGAGGAGAAGGAGGATGTAGAGGAGGAGAAGGCGGAGAAGGAGGAAGTAGAGGAGGAGGAGAAGGAGGAAGTAGAGAAGGAGGAGAAGGAGGAAGTAGAGGAGGAGCAAAAGGAGGAAGAGGAGGAGGATAAGCAAGCTGAGACCAGAGAAACAATGGAATACGATTTGATTTTTTGCTTGGAAGCGAACATCGACCGATGTCTGTTACGACAACGCAGCCAAAGATGTTTTCGGGATTAAATAAGATTGTTGTTCTCAACGGGGCGCTATATAAATCGTACGTCCTTGTTTCTCCAGATTTGACTTTAAACTAGATCTTGTGGTGCGAGGGCAGAGAATATTATTATTATAGGAATCTAAAAGATGGGCAATGCATGAAGGCTGCTCTTTATTGAACATACATACATACATACATACATACATACATACATACATACATACATACATACATACATACATACATACATACATACATACATACATACATACATACATACATACATACATACATACATACATACATACATACATACATACATACATACATACATACATACATACATACACATGCATGCATGCATACGCATGCATACCTACGTACATATATACATACATACATAGGCCTACACATGCATAGATGCATACATGCATACATGCATACATGCGCACATGGTTGCACACGGACAAACACGCACATATCAGAGTTTTGCGTTTCTTTTGTGCTATTAAGTCTGGATCACTTCTGAGTATAGTTTCTGTTAAACTGTCTTCATAATTTATATTCGCATTTCAATTAAAATGCCAACTGCGATAGCCTTATCGAGCTCTCATAGCAGTTGGCTCTATCTGTCCTTTGCAGGCATTACCATGAGGAATAGTGACCGATTCCAGCTACATTCCGCCAATCCCTTTTCCATCCGCCATGGTCATCCCTACGTTTCCATCCGTCGATCCTTTTTTTCCATTTTCTGATCCCTAATTTGACGATTGTTCGTTGCGCGGATCCTCTCCCATTCACTCGTTCTCCCAATCCAATCTATTCCACCGCTTCCTTTGCATTCCGAGAGATCCTTCATTCGCCGTTTTTCCAGTACTAGGCCGTTTGCTCCGCTGTTCCGCCACAAAAGGCCTTTTTTCCATTCCACGCATAGGCAGCGACTCAAAAGCCTTTAAATCTCCGTTTCAAAAGAGTTCCTTCTGCGCACTCTCTCGGCGGTAATGGCTCGTACCACCAGAGACTGATGTGGCCTGTACGTAGCTACTCTGTTGAAAGCTATGTCTGATAAGAGAAATATCGGGGAGATGGCTGAATGGTAAAACGCTGGCACGAAGATCAGAAGGACGCGGGTTCGATGCCTGCTAGCCTCATAAGGTTGATTCAGACTTCCACTCCCTAGGGGCGACTGTAAAATGAGCAGTAGGACAGATGGGCACCTTGCGGGCTGCCGTAGAGATAAATTCGACTCCTGTTAAACTGGTTTTACTACTATCATGCAATGTTACTACGTAGGCTACTTGTCAGTTTGAATTAATAAACGATTATAATTATAATTATTTTAATTATTATTATTATTATTATTATTATTATTATTATTATTATTACTACTACTACTACTACTACTACTACTACTACTACTACTACTACTACTACTACTACTACTACTACTACTACTACTACTACTACTACTACTACTACTACTACTACTACTACTATAAGTTTTATCAGTATTATTATTATAATTAGTATTATTATTATGATTTATATTATTATTATTATTATTATTATTATTATTATTATTATTATTAGTAGTAGTAGTAGTAGTAGTAGTAATAGTAGTAGTAGCAGCAGCAGCAGCGCAGCAGCAGCAGCACACAGCAGCAGCAGCAGCAGCAGCAGCAGTAGTAGTAGTGGTATTTTTACAGTAATTTGGCCCATACTGCATACTACTACTACACTGCTACTCTATGCTGTACAGATTTTTCCAAAGGAATCCTGCCTCTTTGATGGTCATGTCCGGTATTTATACGGTGAGTCTTTGTTACAGCAACATTTCCTGTGTAGCATCAACGATGCCTGTTATTCGACGATTAATCATTGTTGTGCATGCATGATAGTCTTATTGATTCTGGAAATGAATCAACTGTATGTATTATTATTATAATTGCGCATTTATTAATCGCTAGCTATCTAACGACAAAGCGTCAATCGATGGCGCAGAGCAATTGTGAGTGAAGGACTCGCTCAAGGTCCCTATAATATATATATATGTGTGTATATATATATATATATAATATATAGGCCTATATATATATATATATATATATATATATATATATATATATACGCAATAATCATTTGTTCTCTTTCGTCGGCTTTGGACTCTGAAAGCCTGTGACAAGAAGCCTTGATAAATGAGCGCTATATAAATGATCTGAATGAATGACAGATTGAACGAACGAATGAACAAAAGAATGAATTAATGAACGAACCTGTGAATTAATTAATTAATGATCGAATGAATAAATGAATGAATTTCCCTCATTAATACATTAATAAAATTAATGGTGTGGCTGGTACGTCACTATTGTGATGGTCTGGCCACATTAAAGTGTCTTCTGTCCGAGGCGTTGTTTTAAATGTTGCCTTTAAATTAAGGTCTGTTCACCCGTAGTTTCAAAAAATCCTTTGGACGCCATCAATATCACGACCTTGTTAAGTGACAACTTTTGTTTCCCCTTTAGCTCTCAGTCTCTCGTGTCTGATTATCGACTCGTCTGTAAGTAAGTCTCTTTGTATTCTTCAAGATTTCGTTCAACGGAAAGCCCTTCTGTGTTCTTCAAGATAAGCCACTCCATGAATCCTTTTGGGGGCTTCTTGTCATAGCCTACTGGACGCCGGTAGTCATCCAGACTTCGTTTGAAAACACCCGCGAGACCACAGCATATTGCTTAACACAGCAGAGCGTAACATAGTCCTTAGTCCTTAAGTCGTTTAAAAGACATTCATTCATTCTATATTAGAAGAGCAGTCTCTGAAGCTAGCCCGAGAGACAGTCATGGGTATAAAGTGTTAACGACTTCATTTCTTAGCCTCGGCACATGAGGGTGGGTAGCCAATACTCTACCTCGCCTTCTGATCTTCCCATCGAAAGTGTAGGGTCTGTGTAATCATTATGACTGAGTTGGCTAGGGAGTGCAGATCTTGCAGATATCTTGAAACAAATTTCTACCTTGACCGGGATTTGAGCCCCGATATCTCGGTGGACAGTCCAGCATGCTAACCTCCAGATCTAAGTTAGAACCTTTTAAAATGACCGATAATGATCAATAGCCAATCCACTCACACTCAGTCGCTAACCATTGCACTTAACGTCCGCAACCGTAAATTCGTTTTATCTGTCCAGCATCCACGTGAGATGTGTAAACCACGATGATCACTCGGCATCTCTTCCCAGACCAGGGCTTTTTTAGTGTGCAGTTCTACACAAAAAGTGCACTTGTAAATGAATTTGTGCAGCTGTAAAAGTAATTTTGTGCAGTTAAAAATAGTTAAAAAAGGTCATTGTCATCCCATTGGGAATAATTTACCATGGCTTTTGGAAAAAGAGAGAAGGGGTTTTGCAGTTCTAAAAATTCTTTAAAAAAGATCTGTCCCAGACATCCATCCTACCAGCTCATCTACAGAGGTGATTGTGGCCTAAATGTAAATATATTATATGAATGTTTTCATGCGTTGCGGCAGGCTGTCAGAGATGCAAACCATTGATCAACCATAGTTGATCTCAGTCGATTTTTCACGATGCGGATGCGATTCATTACTCGCTCAGCTAAGCAACTGGTCCCCATAAAGAAGACCAGGATTATGTATAAGCTGGTGAGCGTGGAATAACCTGGAAGTTCCCATATCACACGTAATGACATGACTACTCTCAATCCACTGTCCTGTCGACAGATGTGTCTTTTTCTCGTCATCATCGTCACTACTTGTGCCTGCGTCATATAGGTGAATCAGTCTCAGTTTTCCATCGTCTGGAATCAAGTCATTAATTATGATACAGTCTTGTACGGCGTGATATGCGTGTCGAAACTCCACAGGCTCGGTTTGCAGTATACCTGTAGAAGTTACACAGATTAGCTAATCCTCTATTATCAACTATTTCTTCAAAAATACCTAGTATGTCTGATGTCATCATGGAAACGGCCTGTATTTGACAAGCAAACGTATCCAGTGTTGTAGTGTAAACATCAAAACGATAGTGGTCTGCGCTACTGAGCACCACATTTACTGTCCTTTTCTCAGTTTTCTCATCGTGTTGCCTGGGTGGTCGTCTTGCATGATGAACCGGAAAGTTTGCGCCAACACAGTGGGCCGTTGAAAATCGCTGTGCATCTTTAGCTAGAGATTGCCATGAAGCTCTTATCTAATCAGTTTCAGTTTCTGACTGCACTGACGTATCAGCTAAGCCGCAACTGCAGAGGTTGATTGCAAGATTATTTAACAGGGACCAGTAATTTGAAACATTTGCTGTAAGATATGCAAGCATACAATAACCTCAAGGTCTAAGTTATCGCTTGAGTTTATGTACGATCCGTCAAAATTATGAAATTGAAGACTAATCGTCAGCTCGGTTCGAGAACAGCACAATGATTTTATTATTTTTTAAACAAGGAAAAATCATTTTTTCAAGTCAAAAACACATAGATTAATTTCTGAAATGGGAAAAAATTGAGCAGACGTTTAATGTACAAATACTTTCTTCCCCATGAAAAGGTTATGAAGATTTCTGCCTCATTCCTCCCCATAGGATGGAGGCCTCTGTAAGGATCTGTGTGCATTTGGTTATCAACATAACGCTCTCTTTGATTACTTTGTCGGCGACGTATGTAAATGTATCTATGTATGTATTTCTCCCTTTTAGAATATCCCCACTGGGTTAACTTTCCTCAGTCAGATTACTGCTACCATGCAGCGCTTAAAATACACATAAATGTCTACTAGACACTCTTCCTCAAACCGTCAAACTGCAACTGAACCGGCAAGTTAGACATGAGACCAATCTCTCAATTTTTTTGCTATTCATGCACTGCACACTCGAGACAAGTCGACTGCAGCACACTCGGCAATTTCGACTGCACACTGTGTGTCAGAAAACAAACCATTTCAGGCCCTGTCTGCTACCCTAAGACCTAAGTAATCGTAAACTCCAAGTTTTTAAAGCACTACTCTAAAGCTCAGTGCTGGGCACAAGCTTATTCACGAGCGCTGTGTCGTTTCTGAGAGATTGTCCTGAGATACCAAGGTCATGTAAAGGAGATAGCAGCCGCATCAACAGTGTCAGTTTCAACAAAAAGTCCCCACGTCTTACACCGTATGTCCAATCAAAACCCTCACCACGAATACACATGGGCCTAACTAGAAAAAAATTTCGGAGGGAGTTTTAAGATTTCGGGGGGTTTTCCATTGAAAATCGTCGCAAAAGTCCAGATTTTTTTGTATTTTGCATGTAAAAGCATATAAAAAAAATTTCGGAAATTTATTTGGGGGGGTTGAACCCGTAAAACCACCCCCTAAATACGCCCATGCGAATACATATCTCTATCAGTTGTAGGCTATATCCAAAACGAATCGAAACTTTGAAGCAGAGTCGAAATGCTTAGGCTTACATAGTTTGTCTTCATTTTAGGCAATTGCCATCGCGCATGCGCAGTAAACATCAACTCCCGAAAAGGGTCGCGCGTTTGTGGCACCCCAAGATAATTAATCGTCAATTAAAACCCGAAAACACCGAAGCAATTAGGACGAGGATTGCGCAACAGACAACAACAAAGGCAATGACGAATTGCCACGTCGTGACAAAATAAGAAACACAAGGAACAATGTAATATTCCAGACCATTAATCACAGCGGATTCAGACACCGTACGGAGAGAGTTCAGCGCCACCAAGCGCCGAGCGGAAGATCAAAGACAATTAAATCGTTGGCGCCAAGCAAAACATCGTCGACATCAGAGAAAAGAACCGCGAGATAATTAACGAAGGACAGGCGTCACATATTTATGCCACACAGTCGGTCGTTAGCACTTTGACGAGCAACACATCGTAGAGCAGTCTCGACGCAACGACCTCAGCACCAGCAGCAGCAACAGCAGCAGCAGCAGCAGCAGCAGCAGCCGCAGCAGCAACAACGGCAGCCATGCATCCTTGCACATCCGCATTTCCAAACATGACCCTGCGATGGGCATTCTCTACCAATTACTATTCCAGCTCAAGTGGCAGCGGGTGGGAGGGAGGGAGGAGAGAGAGAGACGAGACACTGCTGCACCTCGTCTTTGCACTCGACTCACCCATGAAAATATGCATGTACGTACGTATGTATGCATGTATGTGTAAATGTATATATCTATGCATGTATGCATGCATGCATGCATGTATCTATGTATGCACATATATATATGTATATATGTATGTATGCATGTTTGTATTTATGTATATATGTATTTGTGTATGTATGCTTGTATGTATGTATGTATGTATGTATGTATGACATTGTATGTAGTTTTGTCTGTATATAAGTATGTAGGTAATGTATGTATGTATATGTTTGCAAGATACATTACTTAGCGTCTTTTGGTAACTCACAAAGGTCTTTTTACAGCGTAGGCCTAGCGGTATACCTGCGCTTTTGACGAGAACTAAAAAAAATAATAGATTACTACTGCTACTACTAGGCCTACTACTACTACTAATTCTACTACTACTACTACTACTACTACTACTACTACTACTACTACTACTACTACTACTACTACTACTACTACTACTACTACTACTACTACTACCATTACCATTACCACTACCACTACCACTACCACTACTACTACTACTACTATTGTATTGTATTGTATTTGAACACTTGTTTTACTACTACTACTACTACTACTACTACTACTTCTGAGCGTGTAGCATAAAATGAGGTATTTTAATACTAAGGAGGAAAAGCTGTGAGGCGAAAATTAAGTTATTGATGCTACTTGCATGCTGTCTTCAAGAAGTGAAAATATTTGTTATAACCGTCAGACATATAAATCACACCAGAGTTCTCAATTTAAATGGATCGAAAACTCCAATCAGTCGCTATCGCACAAAGCGTCGTCAATACTGTGCTGAATAATAATCATGTTTTCTTGCATTAATTGCGCGTGGAAAGAAAACGAATTATGATCTAGCGCCCGACTTAGCGTTCATATCATCCAACTTATAGTTATTGCTTTTTATTTTAATGTAACGCCATTTTATTCAGCGCCATTTTGTTCCGCTTGGCGAGCGGAAGATTCGCTTTTGTTTTTATTATACTGATTCAAGTGAGTTATTCTTTTCTGTCATTAATTTACTATTGCTTTTTAAACGTAATTATATTGTTCTATTTGTATTTTGATAGTTTTGTACTTGTATTTTCTAGTTGTTTTTGATTTACAGGTTCTTACTAGTAATATAACCACCCCACTTAAATTATCCACTATCACTCCTGTTAGCATTTCTGCGGGGGTTTTTTCAGATGTTTTTTCTCAATAAAACGAATATACAACAAAACTATTACTCATACTGAGGAATGCATCAGTCATGCAAAAAACTTCGGGTTAAGTTTTGCAGAAGTGTATTAGTGTTTTTACTCTGTTTCTGTTGTTGGAGAAGCTGGAGTAATAGGAAGCAATCTCATTAGCAGTTCTATTTGGCAAATGAAGTCAATGTAATTAATTTTCATATTTAGACCTTTCTAGAAGTTGACAAAGCCCATTGCCAGTATTGTTATCGGGCTATGATACCCTATAGCAAAGTCCAATAAAAAAAATTATATATACACATTTCAACTCTCAACAGATACCACAGTAATGTAGATAAGCCATAAAAAGACTAGTGTCATTTTGTCTTATACTCTGTTGAAGATGTGGACATGCCAAAAAGAATCCATAACAAAGAAAAACAATTCACATGTGAATTTTGTAACAGAACATTTGCAGAAAGTAATAATCCCAAAATCCATTTAAGAACTCACACTAGAGAAAAACCAGACACGTGCAATATTTGCCATAAAGCTTTTCCAAAGAAGAGTCAGCTGGAATGCCACACAAGAATCCACACTGGGGAAAATTTGTACGAGTGTAGTGTATGTCATAAAGCCTTTACATCGAAGACTAGTCTGAATTACCATGCAAAAACTCACACTGGAGAAAAACCGTACAAGTGCAATTTTTGCCATAGAGCATTTTCAAGGAAGAGTAATCTGGATAACCATATAAGAGCACACACTGGAGAGAAACCATACAAGTGCAGTTTATGTCAGAGAGCCTTTGCATCAAAGACTCATCTGAATTACCATGCAAAAACTCACACTGGAGAAAAACCATACAAGTGCAAAATTTGCCATAAAACATTTGCAGTGAAGAATCAGCTGGAATGCCACAGAAGAATCCACACTGGAGAAAAACCATACAAGTGCAATTTATGTCAGAAAGCATTTGCACAGACAGGTTACCTGAAATGCCACATAAGGACCCACACTGGAGAAAAGCCCTACAAGTGCAGTTTTTGCCATAAAGCATTTTCAACAAAGTGTCAGCAGGAAATCCACAGAAGAATCCACACTGGAGAAAAACCGTACAAGTGTAGTTTATGTCAGAAAGCATTTGCATCGAAGAGTCATCTGAATCATCATGCAAAAACTCACACTGGAGAAAAACCATACAAGTGCAATTTTTGCCATAAAGCATTTGCAGCAAAGAGTCAGCTGGAATATCACAGAAGAATTCACACTGGAGACAAACCGTACATGTGTGTTTTCTGTGAAAAAACCTTTACATCAAAGGCTCATGTGATTGGCCATGCAAAAACTCACACTGGAGAAAAACCATACAAGTGCAATTATTGCTTTAAAGCACATGCAACAAAGTGTCAGCTGGAAATCCACAGGAGAGTCCACACTGGAGAGAAACCATACAAGTGTAGTTTATGTCAGAAAGCATTTGCATCGAAGAGTCATCTGCATTACCATGCAAAAACTCACACTGGAGAAAAACCATACATGTGTCTTTTATGTGACAAAGCCTTTGCATTTAAGTGTTCACTGAACCGCCATACAAGAAACCACATGGGAGAAAAACCATACGTATGCAGTTTATGTCAGAAAGTATTTGCACAAAGAGCTGATCTCAAAATCCATATGAAAACACATGTTGGGGGAGAGTCATACAAGTGTGAGAAAACTTTCACAAATAGGGTTGATCTTTATTATCATTTGAAAACACACTCAGGAGAAAAATTAGGTGAGAGTGAATTATGCCAAAGCATTGAATCAAGCATAACACAGAGTTGGCTTGGAAGTACTTCACATGAGAGATTCAGCATATGTGCAGACAATCACAATGATAGTGATGAGAGAGTCTTACTAACAACAGAAATGATGCACAATCTTTCATCTAGGCAGAGTATGGAGTCAAGTCAGGATGAAAAGCAACTTTATGGAGGTTATTCAACAGTTAATGCCGACATAGATTGTTTCATTATGAGACCCTTTGGTTGTGGAATGTGTGATGAAATGTTTGAAATTGAAAAAGGGTTTGTGCAACATTGTTATAATCATTACTGTGGGGATCCAGAGAACGACACATTTCTTGAACTATTTGAAAAGCATCCTTTAAATTTCCCTCTTAAAATAGAGAAAGAGGTTAGTTAAAAGTTCCTACTTTCAATTTGTTAGTTTTACAGCAACAATGCCATTGAAAGTTGCTATATGATTACTACCGTGTGACATGACCTTCCTGCTTGACAGGGATATCTATGTTGATGTCTGCTGTGCTTGTTCTAAGTTTTTCGTTTAGTTAAAGGTTTTTTAGATTTCAGGTTTGTTCTTACATCTGCCACAGATTTGAGTGGACTTTAACTTTTCCGATTACTGGATTCAAAATTTAATAATTCAAAATGACTTATGATGAAAACTTTACGTTGCTGAATATCGAAAGGTAGCTAGAAGAATTAGTGCTGTTTTTTCAGTTGTTATAAGGTCGTTTTTGAACTGTCTGTGTAACTATGTGTTTGCAAAATTGTAAACTTTCAGTTGTGTGTTATATGCAGTAAAATGTTAAGCAACGAAAGTCATCGAGAAAATGCAAAATTCAAATTTCTTAGGTTTGAACAAGCATTTTGTCATGAGCACTCTGTAACCACTTAGAATATGTTATATTAAAAAAGGCATCATTAAGCTACGTTCTTGATTTTTTTAAATTATTATTATTATTTTTATTTTTATTATCTTCATAATCACTATTTTTTCATAATTATTAATCATCAAGTAAACGGCATTATTGCTTTATTGGAATCGGAAACGTAAACTCCAAAGCGTTACCCTGAAGCCAAAGGCAGGGCACCATTTGATTCTCAAGCGCTGAACTTATCCACGATTGCTGGAAATTAAAATATACACGTTTTTAGATAGCGAGAGGATGGCGTCGACCCTGTTCAGTTTTCAATGAATTGATCATGTGAGATCCTTAACCAACGCTGCCCATTTGAATGGGCGCCACGTCCTTTATTTCCCCGTGTACGGACTCTGGCACCCTGCTAGCCCGATATTCAAATACCCTCGGTATCTTAAATAAACCACCATCGGGAAGGCGACCTTCGATCACCACACGCACTCATAGAAGAGCATGGGACGTAGGCCTACGCTCTAACCAATGTAGGCTAGCTAACTGGGACAGTGAAAATTACACCGTTTCCATTTCTACTAATTAACTTTACCACTTCCACTACTGCTGCTGCTGCTGCTACTGCTGCTGCTACTACTACTGCTGCTACTACTGCTGCTGCTGCTACTACAACTAGGCTACTACTACTACTAGCCCACCACTACTACTGATATTGCTGCTGCTACTACTAGGCTACTGCTGCTGCTGCTACTGCTGCTGCTGCTACTACAACTACTACTACTACTAGTCCACCACTACTACTACTACTACTGTTATTGCTGCTGCTGCTACTGCTGCTGCTACTACTGCTGCTGCTACTACAACTACTACTACTACTAGCCCACCACTACTACTACTACTGTTATTGCTGCTGCTACTACTGTTTCTGACTGTTCTCCATTACCATCTAATCTTGTGACCTTATAGCGCCTCAATTACTCAAAATTGTCAACCACTCACTCTGCGTCAAATGGTCAAAATGTTCAGATATATTAGACAATGAAATCGTGTGTCGTCTAATCTCTCAAAATTCACAGTAGGCCTACACACTACACACTCCAGACAGGTCAACTTAAAAATGTCAACCGCACACTTTGTGCCAGAAAACAAACTATTTCAGGCCCTGATAATAACCACAATACAGTATGATACTTTTTCGTTGAGCAACTACATCCATAGTCGTAAAAAAACTGTGTGGTCAGAAGCCGTAGAAACTGAAACCGGTTTGCACAAAACATATTATAGCAGCATGTAGGGCTTCGCATGCACAGTCTTAGAAGTGGGTTTATGTCTACTTACTAAAGAGTCTGTGGGCACTGTTATTAGAATCACTATGACGCTCAACGACCTAGTATTAATTTTGGTTTAGACGTCGAAGCAGACCGGATGACGATAAATAAATGAAAACTCTTAGTCTCGAGTGAAACTGCGCTTTTCTATCACTTGATGTTATTCGCGACCTCGGTGTTCAGTTAGACTGCAGCCTAAAAATGACTCAACACATTTCTTCCGTCGCCAGAGCAGGCTATTACCACCTTCGCCGAATCCGACAAGTGAAATGTTGCCCAAATGAAACTTGGCTTCGTATTCTCATCCAAGCTCTCGTCATCTCTCGCTTCGACTACTGTAACTCTGTCCCATCTTTTCAGACTGTTCTCCCTTCATCGACACTATACAACCCCTATCCTCAGTTCTACAAACTGACGATCGCCTAATAAAAGATCTTGGAGTCAGAGATCACGTCACGCCTATACTGCAACAGCTCCACTGGCTTCCCATCTGCGCCCTTATCACCTTCAAAATCTCCCTCCTCATTTATCACAAACACTCTGAAACCTCTCCCTCATACTGAGTCATACATGGCATCCATGGTTACGCCATGTTCTGTTTCGAATACTAGAGGACTCCAATCGTCCACGCGATGAGATTTTACCGTACTTCGCACAAACCGGAAATTTGGAAATCGTGCTTTCTCTGTCTCAGGACCCTTAGAATGGAAAAGTCTTTCAACTTCAGTTCGCCAGTGCACATCTGTTGCTCAATTTAAAACAAAATTAAAAACTCACCTATTCACAGTGCACTATGACTATAGGAATGTGGCGAAATGCGCTCTCGTGCAAAACTTGTTTTGTTAAAGCGCGCTGTAAATTTTTATTTGTATATAATTGTACTGTATATGGTGCAAATGGTGCTCAAAAACACTGTCAGTGTTGCGTGTAGCTGTTTTTTCCAACCGATAAAGAAGCAGCTGTTGCTCTTGGCTTCTAACGTTGCAACTATTTGTTTCAGCTCTTGCTTACAGCTGCTAGATGCAGCTGTTGAATGCAGCTGTTGCTTACAGCTTCTAATTGCAGCTGTTAAATGCATCTATAGAAGAAATGCAGTCTTTTAGAAAGTAGGCCTACCTATTAGCCTACTATTTGAGCACCGCTGAAGAGCCTCTCTTGAAAAGACGCTACATAAATCTCTGAATGCAATTACAATTACTATTACTTTTGGCCACATTAACTGCTTGGTTACCGGAAAATACGTGTTTGAACTTTCTGCTCTCTCCACGATCTATTTTTTTCGGTCGTTTCTTTTATAGATCACGCTGTAGACGCCCAAATATAACCACTCTAATTGCACGCGTGTATCCCACAGTGACTGCACTCCATTACCATCTTATCTGCTGACTTCTATAGCGCCGTTATCAGAATGCCCAAGAGCTCAATCGATGGTCTCTTTGGGTCAAAATGCAATCAAAAGTCATAACTCATCGGAGAGACCCCGTTGAAAGATACCAGAAAAAATAATGTCCGAAAGCTATCTTTATCCACTTCATTTTCCGCAGTCTATGCATAGACTCTGCTTTATAGGGTGCATGCCCCCCCCCCCATAGAACTGGTCACGTTCGCGTTAAACTTGCACGCTGTATTCATTACTGCACTATTCCCGTAGTCATAAAAACGTTTTGAGTGAAAATGTAGGAGTTTGTAAGCAGTAGCTAGAAATATTGTCAAAATGCAAAAACGTTGCAGATAAAAAAAGGTTTTGAGAACTACAGCGTTCGGTCATTGCGGGCTCTGAGTACAAACTAAAACTGCTGTGGATGATCATAAAAGTCGACATAGGTGACCTGTGTTTCCAAGAGATTGCGCAGTAACATGTGTAGCGGAGTGTTGCAGCGGGTCGGACTTTCTCATTTCTTTTTGACCTGTTCCACAAAACATTCGACCCGAGCATGCTGCAGAAGCAATTCGTCATCATAAACCATAAACCTTCTTTATATTTATATATCTGGACGTTTTAAGAGCGCATTTGTAAGACCCTTTAAAAACGCGGTCTATGGCAGAGGGCAAAAAGGTCATCCAGACGAAGAAGGTCATAGGTTATATGTTCACCCGTGTGTATTCTGTCTGTAAAGTAATCAATCAATCGGAATTTATATGGCGCCCCTATCTTTACTCTGAGACGCTTCCGACCCAGGTCAGGAGGAAAAGAGAACAGTCTTGGGTAACTGATGGAACGGAGAGGAGGGACCCTAGGGAGGAGACGCATCTCCAGAGGGGTCCGTTCCATGTCAATGGGCCGATCACGGAAAAGCAGTAGGTTACGCAATGGTCTAGTGATTATAACTTGCAACCGAAAGGTTAGGGTTCAGGCAGAGATATCTCGATATTTCTTCTTCTCTTGTGCCATCTAGTGAACTCATCAACTCATCTATTATGAGCACACTGACTGTACACTGTCAGTGGGAAGATCGAACGGCGAGGAAGTGAACCGATCACTTACCCTCATATACGCCGAGTTCAAAAATCCGTGGCACTTTCTACGCATAGCTGCCTCTCAAAGGTTTCCTGATCATCAAGAAGCTGTATACGTGGGCGATAATGGATCTTATAATCATTAATATATTATAATATATAATGTATATATTATAATATATATTATGTATTATAATGTAATCATAATTATATTATACGGGGATGCGTGTCCTCCACAGGGGCCTCTCCTCTCTGTTCTATCAGTTGCTCAAGACTGTTCCCCTCCGCCTGGCCTATGTCAGAAACATCTCTGGAAACTGTTTCGACCAACTTCAAGTCTCATCAGATCAGGGCCTCGAGCAGTCCCAAAATGCGTTATATATATAAGTGTTCAGGTAGACCAACGTATACGCATTTACATCGTCGCAGTTGAAAGATCGGGGTCGTCATCATCACGTGATGGCTATTTATCACCACCTATACCCTTAAACCTTCACGGACGCACCCTATATCCTCCACCCTTAGTCTACCCCTTTAATTATTTCATGCCACATATGATTAATACTACCCTACCTTTGTATGGTCGCTGACATCATCTAATAACAATTCATCACCACCCATAGTCCTACCCTTAAACCTCACGGACGCAGCCTATATCCTCACCCTTCCTTCCCCCAACCCCGTTCCTTCATGCCACTTAATATCACCCTTCCCTTGCACGCTCACTTCTTCCTCCTCCGCTTTCATACCTCGGTATTAATTCGGGGCTTCGTCTCTCCAATCTCAACGTCGGCTTCGGTCGGCTTAGTCCGTCGTTCTCCGCCTCTGTCGCCATTTCTTTCATTTTCCAAGAAACTGCTAAGTACTCCAAGCACGAACATAATGAAATGCTTGGGCGTCGCCGTGCAGCTAAGGTACGGTGACGACCGGCACGAACTAATTAGCGAATTGATTGGGTTTTAAGGACCGTTGGTGGAAGTGGATGGAAGGGTGGAATCCGGAGGAAGCGTGTTCCCCAGAGACGACTGGCGGAAAACTGTTTCAAGAGAACCAATCTTCTTAGAAAGGCTGGGAACACTGGGGCGTAGGCTTACCTGAGATGATGACTAGAATATTCAGGTACCAGACAGAACAGACAGATTGGCCCCATATAAAGGTGTATGTATGTATGTATGTATGTATGTATGTATGTATGTATGTAATGTACGTATGTATGTATGTATGTATGTATGTATGTATGTATGTATGTATGTACGTATGTACGTATGTATGTATGTATATATATGTATGTATGTATGTATGTATGTACGTATGTATGTATGTATGTATGTATGTATGTATGTATGTATGTATGTATGTATGTATGTATGTATGTATGTATGTATGTATGTATGTATGTATGTATGTATGTATGTATGTATGTATGTATGTACATATATATGTATGTATGTATGTATGTATGTATGTATGTATGTATGTATGTATGTACATATATGTATGTATGTATGTATGTATGTATGTATGTAATGTATGTATGTATGTATTATGTATTATGTATGTATGTATGTATGTATGTATGTATGTATGTATGTATGTATGTATGTATGTATGTATGTATGTGTGTGTGCGTATTTTGTATGTAGTTTTCTTGTATTATAACCGCGTATTTTAAGACTATTGAATAGAATATGGCAGGCCTGGTCGTAATCGCTTTTAAATGATGAAAGTCTTTTAAACCTTAAAACCTGTGACTTGACTATACCCATGAATGTGTGCGGAGGATGGAAAGAAGAGTGATGCAGTAGCTGATGCGTGTCAGTTTCCTTAAAATATACCTTAGTTTGCAGTGTTGTTATGCCATTTTCCACATGTTTGAATATTGTAGTATCCAGGAAGTGTATTTGTGTATGTATGTGTCTATGTATTTATGTAAGTATGCATTCATTTATTAAATTTTATTCATACCGAACATTTATATAGCACCCATCAAGAAATCTACTCAGATATGCTCAAATATACGTGTATCTATGAATTTATGATGTATGTATATGTTTGTATGCACATAATGTATGTGTATATGTATGTAAGTCTGCATGTATATATTTATGTATGCGTGTATGTGTGAATATATGTATATAATTATATAGGCTATAAAGCATGTATGCAAGCACATATGTATGTATACATACATGTAATATATAAATATACATGTATGTATGCATGTATGCATACTTTAAGCAGACAAGGAGAGCGACTGAGAGGACGCACTCTACTGACCCAAATATGAACTGTGTAAATGACCTGAAACCATCTGGACTAATTAAAACACCATTAAGTAGAATCGATATTCCTTTGCTTGTTGACCTATCCACATAAATCATATAAAAGTCACTGATAGGACACTCATTGCCACTAAATTACACATGCATATACGATTATACGTATCTACAACAATAGACCACCAAGGTGGTAATCGTAACGTAGCCTAGCCCGTTTTTACGGACATATGTATGTATGTATCATTATGTATGTATGTATGTATGCATGTATGTATGTATGTATACATGTGTGTTGAATGTATGTATGTATGTATGTGTGCATGCTTATATTTATGTATGTAAGCTTATATCTGCATTTTTACATGCATGCATACATCTATGTACATGTATGCTTTCATGCAAACATATACACACATACATACGCACATACACTTCTTCCATGTAATCCATACCACTAAGCCTGGATATTCCAGAATCTTACCGCCAGCGCTGTGGAACTGGAACGCACTCGGACCCTGGAAAACGGCGGCATCACACTTCCACAAAATCCTTACTAAGAAACTGTCGTGTCGAATTAACTCTTCCTTCTACAAGCGATGAAAATGTCTTTCCGCAGAAACCTAAATGTTCCATTTACGTATACATGCACGTGTGCCCTGTGGCAATCGGACCAGGTGACCGTAATTGCCAGGTGGATTACCTTGCCAGGTCAACGTCATTCCGACGAACTTCATGAAGTCTACGTATAGTCCTACGTGTCATCCATTAACGGATCAAAATGTCAGTAAACATGTTTTATCGCCGCTCTTTTCGACGGCTTCTGTGACTTTGGTTACATAAATATTCCGCGTATATCTATGTATGACATTTTACTATGTACATTATATATATTATATTATATATATATATATTATAATATATATATATATATAGGACAGCTAAGGACACGATGGTGTAGCCGGAGGGGCGCAGGTTAGAATCTAACACATATCATTGCGTAGCGACCTTGCACAAGTTGCTCAGTAGTATGCTTACCCACAGTTGTCTGCAGGGTTGCAAAAAACCAAACTTTTTCAAAATGAAAAGTTGTTTTTTTATGTTTTTTGTTTGTTTTGTTTTTGTTTTGTTTTTGAGATTTTCCTATTTCGGATCATAAAACTCATAAAAATGGCATAATGCCGTTCAAATTAATCACATGCATATAAATTAAAATAAACGAGAACAGTAGAACCGTAGAATGTCATAAAACGAAGTTAACAAAGACCATACAACAATTGCCAAGAGAGTTGAAGAGACGACATTTTGCCATTTATAATTTCTAAATTTGTAAAAAAAATATGCGCTTTTTTGGTTTTTTGGTTTTAAACAATAAAAAACCAAAAACCAAAAAAAAAACAACCTTTAACAGGTGTGTTGTCTGTGAGGAAGGTAACGAGAAACCACATCACTCATCTCATCGCCGGGTGGCATTAAAGCCAATGGACCTGCCTTCTGGCAGAGAACTAATCATCATCATCATCATCAGCAGCAGCAGCAGCAGCAAAAGCATCAGCATCATCAGCATCATATGTATTATATTCAGCGCTAGTGACCCTTTATAAGCTGGTGCCCTGCGCTTGGCTTTCGAGTGGCGCTTTAGAAGCTTGGAGTTTACGATTACGATATATAGGCCTACACTTGTTTAGTGCTTCAGCTTGATAGTATGTGTACAGCAGTTTGTAAGGTTCTGAAAAGCGCAGTATTAATGTGTGTTTGTGTGCGTGTGCTCGCGTGTGTGTGTGTGAGAGAGAGAGACAGAGAGAGACAGAGAGAGAGACAGAGAGAGACAGAGAGAGACAGAGACAGAGAGAGAGAGTGAGAGAGAGCGTGCGTGTGTGTGTGGTGTGTGTTTGTTTGTGTGTGTGTGTGTGTGTGTGTGTGTGTGTGTGTGTGTGTGTGTGTGTGTGTGTGTGTGTGGGTGTGTGTGTGTGTGTGTGTGTGTGACAGTGTGTGTGTGTGTCTGCGTGCGTGTGTGTGTGTACAGTATAATAATGGGCCTCCAGGTCTTGACCGCCAAACGAACAAGAAATCCAATTAATTCGTGGCCTGCCTCATCCTAAAATAAACATAGGGTGGATGTGTCTTACGTCCGGCGGTCATTTCTACAAATCAGTCCAGCCTAATTGAGACTTTCACAGCCTTTCCAATTACATGCAGCGGCTCAGCGCATTAGTTTGTCTAAGCGTAAACGCCAGATGAAAAGAAAAGGTGTTCGTGCGCCACGCGATCGAGGAAGATCTTTAATTTAGTTTCCAATTAGGCTTAGTAGAGGTAGCGTAAAACAGGCATTTGCAGATTCTCAGAAGTCGATTCAGATCTTTTTTGAGTGACACGACCAGACGTTCGGTTGAACCACTGCTTTGTATTAGGCGGAATGTGCGAGTTGAAGTCCCCTCCAGTGACGTAACTAGGAATTTTCGTTTGGGGGGGCTTAAGCCTTGAGCAGGGGCGCAACCACGGTCCAGAAGTTGGGGACCTACTAGAATGTCTGAGTGAGGGGGTCGAATTGCGAGCGCCGAAGGCGCGAAGCTGCGATTGCCGAAGGCAAGAAGCCCCTAACGACTAGGGGTATGGGGAGCGTCGTAAGCTCCCCCATCGGGGTCTGGGGCGGAGCCCCAGAAGCCGACGCAATTTTGAGCATATGATGCCAAATGGAGTACATTTTGGGCTATAATTTACCTCAAATTTTTCACCGATGATTTCGATATAAAAGGCACCTAAACCATCTAGATCAGTGAAAATGTGACTTTATTATATGAATAAACTGGCCTCTCATGAATCATATTGTCAACATTATGACAACATATCAGGTTATATAAATTTTAGATAGAAAACATAGGGCCTACACATTTAGCAGAAGCAGACAAATTTAATATTATGTACATTATGTATGTGGCACTATGTATCTGGCAACCCTACTCGTATAGAGCCCAGATACTATGTGCAAGCTTTAACTGTATTACTTTAAGCAAGCACTCAGAATTTATTTTAATATAGGGCCTAATTATGCAGTTCAGTAGCTCTATCCATCCAAATAGGCTTACATACAGTACCACATAGGCCTACTTTAGTTAAACAGTAACATCACTGCTACGAAAGTTACAGAAACAGATTTACCTGCTTCAAGTTTCCTCTTTGCCATTTTATCAAACATTCCTATAATCGGGCCACAGCCGGAAGAAGGGCGCTTCTTGATCAATTGTATGACGATCTCAATGTTAGGCCTACTTAAAAAATGCCAATCCAAAAGCCACTTGCAAAATGTTAAATAGTCTATTCAAAACGCTGTGTGATTTGGCTTCGATGCCAACTGTACTATCACTATACCACAAACTCATGGGCATGCCAGCCCAATTCTTGCTATATATATAGTTTGATGATGAAAATGTAACATATGTTTAAGCCTATCTATGACGGATCCGTGGCCTGTCTAATGCTGAAACTAGATATGTTGAGAATTTGGAGGGAATTCATATGGAGGATGACTCATTGACTGTGCATGCATTTTATATGGAATGATGGGAACTTTTACCCTCATCCTCAGAGTGAGACACTTTGCAAGCTCGCAGTGAGGGTTAGTTCAGGGTCAAGCCAATCTTCCATGGCATGTCGATGCTGCTGTCTGTCTCGCTACCCCCTTCGACCCCTCTGTAGAGACAGAACAGCAATACTTGGGGAAGCACAGTTGAACGTAGACCTATCAGAAAATTGGCTAGCTCGAAACGGACCGGTATGTTTTTAGGCCATACAGGTATCGGTTTCTCGCCTGGTTTCACCGGCCAGGAGAGGTCGGTATAGGCCTATGGCATACCGTCGTTTCATATCGTCTCACTTCGAGCACTGCCTGAAACCGGTATACGGGCTAAATTGTAGTGGGGGTGTGTGCAAGTACTTAATCCTTAGCTGTATTATTTTCTTTAGGCATCAGTTTAATTACATCTCATGGCAACATCGGCCGCTGACGTCATATAAAACATCGTACATTAACAATTTTGCAAACATCATGCACATTAGGCCTATACTATACAGGTAGTTAAATAAATTAACACGATTTCTCTTTAAACTGTTCCGGCTTAAGCCCCCCCCCCAACAAATGTGTCATCATATTTGAGTCTTAGTTTCATTTACTACCAAGGTATAGCCTAGAATAGACCTACAAGAATCATTATTGTTTATTCCAAACATTTCTAACATAAATTCAAGTTAAACGTATGAGCGATATTCAGTAGGCTATGCCTAGGCATCATCATTAATAAACAAGAATAATTGTAGTTTTATATTATTATGCTATGTTTGCGCGCGCACACGCACACACAGTCCATAGAACGAGTATGCGCATATTACGAATATTAAGATTTTTAGAAATTGACGAATATTGACGAATATTAAAACTGGCCAACGAATATTAAGAATATTAAATTTCTTTAGTTCTTTTAATTCCTAATTATTCTTCAAAATCCAGTATTAATTGTAAAAAAATCAGTGCAAAAAATATGCATAAGATCAGTTACATATTACAGTTACTTAGCCAAGTACAGACCTAAGGTGGGTAAAATTATACTTTACACTAATAATCGAGTGGCGTAACTATAGCTATTTGGCGCAAATACCAATTTTCAAACGCATATATGGGCCAACAGCCAACGACTTTATGACAGTTCCATTCATTATCCGTCAGCCGACCTGAGCCGACACTGGGTTTCAGATTATAGTAGACACCGGAGAGAAACAGACACAGACAGACACAGACGGACAGACAGCGAGAGACGGGAGAGATCGGAGAGAGAGAGACAGACAGACAGACATAGAGAGAGACAGAGAGACAGAGAGACAGAACTCTGAATCGCCTCATTTCATTTGATATCCGATCGGCCTGCAGCCCTGCACCATTAAAATGTAGCGCGAAAATGATAGTAATGTTTCCAAACACGTTGTGTGAGCAGTGAGCACGCTCCGGCCTCGGCTTCCCAAAGCCGACACTGTCTTGTGTGAGCCTCGGCTCTTTTGGCTCTGTAGGTTCCCGGACCTCTGGTCAAGGGCGGCTTTTTACAGAGTTCCTCAAAAGTAGGGCAAATTTGAGTAAGAAGCCTATCCCTTACGGACCACAGCACTAAGTATATCGCCGCAAAACCATCGCACATGTTGTTAACTAGTAGTCTTAAATTAGTTGTAAACAAAGCAAAAATAGTGACGTCATCAACGAATATTTATGAATATTTACGAATATTAAAAATGCCCTAATATTCACGAATATTTACGAATATTAAAGCCTGAAGTCACGAATTCTCGTTCTATGACACACACACACCCACACACCCACCCACCCACACACACACACTGTGTCACACACGCACGCACGCACATTCTTATCTAAGTTTCTAAAAGACCTAAATGGATAGAGTGTCGGCGACACACGAAGAGAGCGTGGCATATTTATGCTTAGCCTGTGTGGCTTATCATATTTACAGTGAATAATTACTTCCAGACGGTGTCACAACCCATCATTGTTCCCACCCCTCTGACAAATTTCTCTAACGTATCCAAAGAAGAGCGTGACTAAGTTATTATCATTTATATTTACACAATCCAGTCAACATATTTATATCATTAGAAGGCATAACGTAATGTTATAAAAAATACGTCTTAAACTATAGCAAGCCATAATTATAGGGCTCAAGGTGGTATTTTTGTTTCAAACCGTGGTACAGTTTTCAATGCATATATAGGCCCAACAGCTTAGGAATCTAGAGGCGGTCGAGAAAGAATGTTAATATTGTTTTCAATATTATAATTGTTTACGAGTATTGCTCTGTAGGTCCAGACTCCAGAGACTGCCAAAGATATTTCCAAGCCCCCAGACATATAAGCCCGAGGAGTCATTTTAAGACCTCCTTGATCAGCCCGTGGAAACCCAACGCCTCGAACGTTCTGTTGTGGGATTAAAGGTCGGGCAGACAGTGATAGTGTTCCACGTCTGTGCACAACTACATGTACTTTGCTGTTTCAAAGAAATATATATATATATCCATATCCATCCGATATCCATATATATATATATGTATATATATATATATGTATATATATATATAAGCACCGGAAAGATGATCGTTAGGCTACTTCGGAAGATCCTGGGGCACACGCATGTTGCCAAATTTTGTTTGAATGCATGCGAAAAGCAAGATACATTCAGCCACTGAAGCTGCTCTGGGGTTTAGCTTGACCCCTTTAATACGAATTAATTAATTTTTAGCCGTAAGCATACAACGGCTTGATTTATTTTGGGGGGGCTTCGGCTTCGTTTGGGGGGGCTTAAGCCCCCCAAGCCCAACGCTAGTTACGTCCCTGGTCCCCTCTGAGACGATTACCCTCTAGCAAGCCCTTCACGCTATCGACTGGTGCCCTGTCAATAGATGTCGAAACTATAATTATCGCCATTGCTTTTTCTCTCTAGACAAGGACCAGACAAGTAATGGACAACATTATTTTCATTTTATTTGTCAGAATGCGTCACTGTCCGATTTTATAAGCTTGCATGTAGGCGTATACGTACGTACGTGCCTTAAGCGTAATAAATTCCGCATGCTCCTACTCCTAGCGTAAGTTTTTTAATTCCTGAGGGATTATACTTACCTGAATAAATTATAAATATAATAATAATAATAATAATAATAATAATAATAATAATAATAATAATAATAATAATAATAATAATAATAAATAAATAATCAATAACATGTACAATGTAGGCGACACATCTAATGTTTTATAATAATAATAATAATAATAATAATAATAATAATAATAGTAGTAATAATAATAATAATAATAATAATAATAATAATAATAATAATAATAATAATAATAATAATAATAATAATAATAATAATAATAATAATAATAATAATAATAATAATAATAATAATAATAAGTTGTACGCGTGCACTTGACTCGCTTTTCAGGTTCATATTTATTGAATGCAAAATAAGTGCAATTAATTAGCAAATAAATTAGGTCCATATGCGTTCACTACGCCTCATCTGAGTACGCCAAGGATCATTACTGAAGTTATAAGTACTTTGAACAGCTATAAGGTTCAAGGACATTGTTCCCAGATAATCAATGTAACATGTACAATGTAGGCGACATCTGCGTAATAATAATAATAATAATAATAATAATAATAATAATAATAATAATAATAATAATAATAATAATAATAATAATAATAATAATAATAATAATAATAATAATAATAATAATAATAATAATAATAATAATAATAATAATAATAATAATAATAATAATAATAATAATAATAATAATAATAATAATAATAATAATAATAATAATAATAATAATAATAATAATAATAATAATAATAATAATAATAATAATAATAATAATAATAATAATAATAATAATAATAATAATAATAATAATAATAATAATAATAAGTTGTACGCGTGCACTTGACTCGCTTTTCAGGTTCATATTTATTGAATGCAAAATAAGTGCAATTAATTAGCAAATAAATTAGGTCCATATGCGTTCACTACGCCTCATCTGAGTACGCCAAGGATCATTACTGAAGTTATAAGTACTTTGAACAGCTATAAGGTTCAAGGACATTGTTCCCAGATAATCAATGTAACATGTACAATGTGGGCTGACATCTGTGTTTTATATGGCTACTCATGTAGATATAATTATATGTCGAAACACCAAATGGAATCGACAAACTGTTCGTATTGGCAGATTTATATCGTTAATACTCTTTCATAATTATGCCTTCGCTGCCAGTAGCATTTTATGACTAATAAGAACGCGGTATTCAGGCCAATTTTCTATCGGGAATTAAACGTAGGATCATGTCGCTTAGTAAAAATAGGCTATCTTTAAAACATCAGAAACTCTTTCGGAGAACGATTTTGCAAATTGCAAAACGGCAACTTCTACGAAAGTCTTGCTCTCGGAGTTCAGTTTCAAATAGGCTTCTCTTTGCGTATAATTGATTCTAACAATTCCAAATAATTTCTTCTAATAGTTCTAAATAATTGATTCGAGTAATTCTAAATAATGGATTCTAGTAATGTTAAATAATTGATTCTAGTAATTCTAAATAATTGATTCTAGTAATTCTAGACAATTGATTCTAGTAATTCTAACAGCTGCCATTCATTCTTACAACATGACTCTTCCTCTTACAAATTTGACGACGTAATTTAAAGTTTAGATTCATTATCTCTGTAGAAAGTGAAACGACATAAAATTGATACTGAATCAACGTACAATGATACTCTCTATCGAAGGCATGCAGCCCAGTGACGTATGCCATAACGTTACCTCTACACACAATATTTTATTATTTCTTGTCCAATGTAAATCAAATATATCAGGAAGAAAAAATTGTCACGACAATGTTGATGACATACGGAATGAAAATAATAAGTGTTGTTTTCCTCAACGGCACCTAATTTATCCCTCGAGGTTTAGAAAATTGAAATTTTCAGGAGACTAATATAGGAACGTCATCTGGAACGATAAATATTTAGCACTACATGCATGTATGTATGCACGTATGTATGTAGGTATGTATGTATGTATGTATGTATGTATGTATGTATGTATGTATGTATGTATGTATGTATGTATGTATGTATGTATGTATGTATGTATGTATGTATGTATGTATGTATGTATGTATGTATATGTATGTATGTATGTATGTATGTATGTATGTATGTATGTATGTATGTATGTAGGTAGGTAGGTAGGTAGGCATGTATGTGTGCATGTGTGTATGCATGTATGTATGTATGTATGTATGTATGTATGTATGTATGCATGAATGTATGTATGTATGGATGTATGTATGCGTGTATGTATGTATGTATGTATGTATGTATGTATGTATGTATGTATGTATGTATGTATGTATTTATGTATTTATGTATTTATGTATGTAGGTAGGTATGTGTGCATTGTGTGTGTATGTATGTATGTATGTGTGTGTATGCATGTATGCATCTGTGCCTGTATGTATGTATATATATGTGAGCATGTATGTAGATATGCATGTAGGCTATGTATGCATGTAATGTTGGAAACAATTGTTTGCATTACGCATTGGTATACTTGCCATCGAATGCGTCGCGCCCTTTTGGCATCGCAGTCGATGCCGCAGCTGCTGCAGCGGTTGCGTCCGTTGCTGACGGCTGATGATTTTGGCAGCGATGTTGCAGATGCGCTGCAGCGTGTCTCTCCTGCAGGCGCCGCTCGATGGCCCAACTTATGAGGGAGGAGGAGGCAGGCGACCGTCAGTCGGGGCTGCTGAGGCAGGAAGAAGCTGCTGCTGCTGCTGCTGATGCTGAGTGCCATCTATCTCGGAGCATCGTCAGTCGATCTTTGCAAACGGATTGTGACAACTTGCGTGGTTGAGTTAGGGAAGACGTCAGTCGGCGTCTCACTCTCTCTCGATGGACCAGACTCCTATTGTTCCGCTACGAAGGCCTCACGACAGACATCGTAAGCATAATCGTAACAAGAGCAGAGTTATATCGCTACTTTCTCTTAACTCCAGTTGTACAGGAGCCAAACATCGTGACAGTCGTCGAATTCGTAAGTGGTAGTAGTAGTTTCAGTTTAAGGACAATGTGTGGTATCAAAGATCATTAACGCGCCCTCCTCCTTCATCCAGGCTTTTGACTGGCACTGCCTGGCACTAGAACACGGACGTGCACTGGCGGAAGTTTCGTTTTCGTTACAAGACCTGCGCTTCTTATGAATAGTTCGTGATGGAAAAAGGAGTGCCAATGACGGTCGCCATGGTATCCACAGTTGCTGATGAGACGGATTGGCATGACCTGGCAGGCAATCAATCATCCGTGACATGTGACGACAACGCAACGGTGCCTCTTGGCAACTGTTCGTTCCACGTGGTTGACCAGACGAAGGTTGAGGATGCTGAGAGGCAGTACTACCTGCTGTTCCTGCTCATCTTCCCTGTCATAACCGTCTTTGGAAACGTGCTTGTGTCGATGAGCGTCTACCGTGAACGAAGTCTACAGACCGTAACGAACTATTTCATCGTCTCTCTCGCCATATCAGACATCATGGTCGCAGTTCTTGTGATGCCACTCGCTGTCTACGTTGAGGTCAGTGACATTGCATTCAGTTGCCTATACGACTTCAGATCTCAAAAACACGATTCTAATGTAATGTAATTTGATCCCGAGCGCTGATAGTGGTACTGATCTGTGATGATTTGATATGATCTTATACGAACTGACCTGATGTGATCTTATATGAGCCAATCCATTCGGATATTATCTGATATCATCTGATGTGATGTTATCTTATAGGATATCATCTTGTGCCATGGGGCGCGGTGGTGTAGCGGTATGTTCGGTGCCTTGCAGCCGGAGGGTTGCGGGTTCGAATCCACCTTGCGTATAGGGATCCTGAGCAAGTCCCTCACTCGCAATTGCTTCAGTTAGGCCCTATGGTATCAGGAAAAACTTTAAAAGACAACACATCAGCAAACCACACATTTTTAGTGTAGGCCCTATATTATTAAAAGATAAGTATTCAAACGACTTTGTTATTGTGACCACACAGCACCGTTTGATACTATGGTATGTTAGCAGTTCATGCAATGCTTTTGAAAGGCTCTACATAAATGTTTTGATAGATACATACTAACACCCATAACACCCATGCTCATGCGCTTCGGCGTGAAACTCCGATTCAGTGTCCGCGCTGTAGTCGGGAGCTCCTCTGAGTAGAAATCTTGAAGGGGCGCTATAACAAGTGTCATACATACATATGAAATGATCTCTTATGATATAATCTGATCTGATATTAACTAATTATCTTAAATTATCTGATCTGATACTAACTGGCCTGGTCTGCTCTGATCTCGTCTCCCCTCGGGCTCTCTCCGTGGCTGGTCGAAGGCTTTGGAACTTGATGCCCAGTCCAGTTCGTTCCGATATAATTATTCCTTGATGTCATTCAGGTCCAATTAAGAGCTGTATTATGCCAAAAATAATCTTTGTCGGCGGCAACGGCCTATGTTGTCATAAGCTGCCGTTAAACTGTGGATCCATCCATTCAGGTCCAAACTTTAGACTGATCTCTATTTCTAAGTGCATACCCCCCCCCGGGGCTTCGATCCCCTAACCCGTCTTCTCTATTCTATCGGATTCCAACCTGGCGTCAACAATGGCTTATGGATTTTAATTGCTTTTCACTTAAGTCAACCCTCCACTGATGTCTTCGGCATTACGATATCGTATTCGTATTCGTAAACTCCACATTTCTATAGCGCCAGCTAAAAGCTAAGCGCACAGCACCAGCTTATTCCCGAGCGCTGATGGTGGCGCTATAGAAATCAATGGATTAGATAGCATTTCATGATCTAATCTAATCTACAGATGTCCGTAATTATTACGGACAAGATAAAAGTCGACGATTTTTTTCCGAATGAAGCCGTTGTCAAACAGTCCTAATGAGTTCCTCAAGTCTCATCGAAGAAATCCATTTCTTCTGTTATCTCCGATCAGAGCACTGCTTTCTTTCAACTCCTAATTAGAAGATCAGTAATATTCTTAGTATCCATAATGAGTCCCAAATGTCGTCGCAAACTTCATCATTATCGTCGTCGTTGTCGTCTTGCTGCTACTACTCCTCATCATTGTCATCGTCATCGTCATCATCATCATCATCATCATCATCGTCGTCGTTGTCATCGTCGTCGTCAACATGAAACGTGATGAATCATTCTCCGTCAGAAGCCGCAGTAGCAGGGCATCAGTGGAGCTCTGTTGGGAGTCGTGATTAAAGGCCGTGTTATGAGAAGAGGAGGTTTTCAGATGTTAAAACGAACGAATCTGTCTTCGACTGATGGCGCCCTCCAGCGAACACCAGCTGCTGCACCTGCATCTCTTTCCTGACAGGTGATAGAGAGAGAGAGAGAGAGAGAGAGAGAGAGAGAGAGAGAGAGAGAGAGAGAGAGAGAGAGAGAGAGAGAGAGAGAGAGACAGAGACAGAGACAGAGAGAGAGAGAGACAGAGAGACAGAGAGAGACAGAGACAGAGACAGAGACAGAGAGACAGACAGAGACAGAGACAGAGACAGAGACAGACACAGAGACAGACAGACAGACAGACAGACAGAGACAGACAGACAGACAGACAGAGACAGACAGGAGAGACTAGAGAGCAGAGAGACAGAGAGAAACAGACAGACAGACAGACGAGACACACAAACAGAGACAGAGAGATACAGAGAGATACAGAGAGATACAGTCTACAGAGAGATACAGAGAGAGACGGACGGACGGACAAAGTGGGACAGAGGAGGAGAGATATCAAGAAAGAAGGAAAGAAAGAAAAAGAGACAAGAAGAGAGACCAGCTTATTCATCGGGGCTAAACGGTGTGCATGGAACATAACCCGACAGCATCGACGAAAGACATTGAGGCTGACCAAAGTCTGGAGGTTCCTGCGCTCTTAGATAAGTCATCTGTATGAATGCTCAGCAAACGCGTACATAGTTACATACTCGTCAGTGAACAGCTCGTAAAACTGTAAAGTTCTCTGACAGATCGGTAGATAAAAAAGCAGCAAAGTGAAGTAAATTAGTGAATATCCCGTTTTCCATTGTGGGGCTTATAAGAGAGATAGACGTTCTTTTCCTTCCCTTCACCCCTTCATTAATTGAGCAGATAATGGACGAATCCCAAGGAACCTGAACAGAGGGCCAGCGCATCGCAGGACTTGCCGTTTCATTCCCAGCTTATGTGGAGAACAAGTTACACTACATACGGCTTGGTGACAGAGTCACTTGTGTGCAAAGCAACTTGCCCAGGGTCATTGCACGGAGTCGAACCGCAGCCGCTCGACCATCGACCAAGCACTTTGCTAATAAACCATCGCGCTCTGAGAAGTTAAAACAACAGAATCGTAAACACTTAAAAACCTATAAAATGCGACGGCGCAATTTTGCATTTAAATAATGCAGGAATAATAGATAATATTTCAGAAGGAGTATGATAATAGGACAATAACTCAAAGTCACTTCCTCGTTTCTACGCATAGACGAGGAGCATAGTGATGTAGAATCGTAAGAGACCTGTATAAAAGGTGCATCCATCTGCAATTGTTGAACCCCCCCAACCTCCCCCACCCATAGCAATAACTCACAGGCAAATGCGTTTTGTTGCTTGGAAAGTCCGACCACGGCCTCACCAGTGCTTGGGATTTGATTTCCGCTTTCAAACCCAACAAGAGACACATGCTTTATAAAGCCGAGCGAGATAATGATCGGACTTGTTTCTTTTGATCTCTTGTGAACTCCTGGATAATTGTCATTCTAATTGAACATTTATATAGCGCCACTCACCGAGCAAGACTAATCAAAGGCGCTCTCCGCGCTAGCCTGTATGATGTTAAATGTCGTTAAGAACTAGGATTACATCCATTAGCAAAACAATGCGCAGTAAACCGGAAGAGTCGTCAGTGGCAGGCCCACGCACACACGTGGAACCCGACCAACGGGTCCCGTCAACAATGGAAAGATGGTGTTGTGTTCAGAGTCACTGGACCAAGACGGGCTCAGACGTGCATTTCAAAGCCAGACAACAACAGGAAGCCCGATGGTCCTTTTATGTGTTGTTGTTCTGCTTGATTCATACCTGGGCCAGGTAACGAATTTCCAACCAGGTAGCCATACATCAAATTCGCCCTGCCTCTGAATCTGTTTCGCCCATGCGCCACCCTTTGTGGTCGCGTTTACTCTGATGTTAATCGTGGCAAATTAGAACAAAAGACAGAGACAGAGAGACAGAGAAAGAAATACAGACAGAGACAGACAGACAGACAGAGAAAGACAGACAGACAGAGAGAGACAGACAGAGAGAGACAGAGACAGAGAGACAGAGACAGAGACAGAGACAGAGACAGAGACAGAGAGAGATATAGAGAGACAGAGTGACACAGAGACACAAACAGACAGAGACAGAGACAACAGAAGCGAATAGGCAAGCTACGTCTGCAAGTGTGTTTGAGCGTTTTTGTTATGTGTGTGTGTGTGTGTGTGTGTGTGTGTGTGTGTGTTTGTGTGTGTGTGTGTGTGTGTGTGTGTGTACGTGTGTGTTCTCTATAGATCTTCGTCTGCATGACGTGAAGTGATGTGCTGCAATGTGATATGACGCAATGTCATGTGCTGTAGTACGATGTGCTGCGACGTGAAATGCTGAAATGCGCTGTAATGTGCTGTGATGGGAGGTGCTTTAATATGCAATGAGGTGCAGTGCTGCAATGCGATGTGATTTGTTGCTATGGAAAGTGCTGCAATGTGAAATGATACAAACGAAATAAGACAAAGACAGCGCATTTCAATAGGAAAGCATTTGAATTGCGCTTTACAGCGTGGGTTGAAAAAGACGAGCATGTGTTAAGCCACGGTTGCCATAGGAATCGCCTTTGTCTAAATGCTTCTACACCACAGCCATAACGTTGTAGCTTGCCGACTCTGTTGCACATTGTGTCCAACAGCGACAATGCTTTCTAACAACGCACTCTACATTGTATACATTTTTTGCATGTATTAATGCATAGATGTATGGCATAGGGGCGGATACACGGAGTTACACGATGGCACTGAAAAGGGTTGTAGCGATACAAAGACAGGGAGATCTATTAATAGCATTCAATTAACATGAGAAATGGACATACGGCTGAGCGATTGGTCTCCAGAGTGATTCAATAGCCGATATATAATATATATAGGCCTACGCATATATATACACGCACATATATATATATATTCATAAATTATGTAGGCTAGATATATACAAGCACGTACATGCATTAATATATGTACAATGTCCAATGTTCCATAAAATGAATTGAATGTTGAATATTTCATGACGACAGTGATATATCGATCGTCAGTAATAGGATTGATTGATATCCCTGTCCGCTTGATTCATAGCCTATAATTCTAGGCAGTAGAATTGCCATTACCGTTCCGGAGCTTTTAATTGCAAATTTCGTCTAAACGCCGCCGTGAGTTTCCTTCGGTAAAAGGAAAATCGATCTTTGCTTCCTTGAACTGTCTAAAGGCGTTGAACAAGTTTCACAATTGCGACGGATTAGGTAGAAAATCTGAATGAAAAAATTGCAGAACGGTGAAAATGCGCTAAATAAGTTCGGCGTATTCGACATTTTGTATTCACGCGTTGGCGTCGACAAAAAGTTCGTCTGCTGCGTCGGAGATTTGTTTCCGTGAAAGGAATATTTTTAAACGTCATGGCGAAATCGTCGATATTTTGGCGTATACATTTTTCATGACTATTCAACATCCCGGAATGGAGAAGCTTCTAGACAGATCTTAATTACAAATCTATGAAGGCAAAATAATGTTGGACAAGAAGCGTAAATCAAGTCGATGGGTTGGACATCTCTTATGCAAATGCAAATGCTGCTTTAGACTGTAAGCAGGGTTGGCTTTGCCGGGATTTGGGAAGGGGTTTCGACCTCTAAGCCCCAAAATCTACCCACTCTAATGACCCTGTCCTCCTATTAGATCCTCTCTGGAAAGTTCAGTCCCATTGTTATGCTTACATCCACTATGTGCCGTCGTAACTTTGGTATTCTTTAGCGTCATTGTTACAGATTTGTGCAATATGATTAGCCTACGCCTCTTCAGGAAGTCCTTAGATTAGATAGGCTAAGATTAGATTAAATAGGATAGAGTAAGATAGGGCAGGATTTGATTTGATTAGATCATATTAGTAAATCTAAAAAGACTAAAAAGTAGATATGTATACAGTGAATAGCGTGTTCGAAGCAGCACATGCGAGACTTCCATTCCGGTCTGTACAGCCTCAAGCACTGTTCCACTCCACTGCATGCTTAGCGATGATATTTTGGCTGTAGGTCCTGATACGCCCAGCGTCCCGGGAATGTTAAACATCCGGTCAAAAGTTAAATTCCCATATCCTGAGTTCATGCAGCAGGTGTTGATGGTTAACATATGGCATACCGCTATGGTTGTCTCAGTCTTCTACCTACAAACTATCTGTAATAATCTAATTATTTAACAGAAGATGCTAACACATTGCGTCCATGTCTTGAGAACGTTCCTACCCCCTACCCTCAACCCCAGGTCAAAAGTCCAACTCTCGGAATATGATTGAAAGCTTCACGAAGTTTCGTTTTAACGCCTGCCAAACATCGATCCGTCAGTTTCAAAATCAAGGTTTCAAAATCGACCGATAGGCGGGTTTTTACGCTATGAAACATCGGGGCCGGGCTCAATTTTTCATATAAAAATTCAAATTCTCTCGTAGACAAAATCGTCCAAGTTCCGTGTCGAATATTTTTTAAATGCAGATCATAATGTCTTGTTATAATATTATGTCCTATTCATTGGAAGTTCGGTGTATGTTTCTATGTCTAATGCGCCGTTCTTTTTGTTTTATAGTAGTCTATTGTTGTGTCGACTGCGTCCCATTGTTTGCATTTATTTGCATCGTTACGGCGCCATGGCAATTACAGAACATTGTTTTCATAAATAACGGAGCTCAAAAAGGTTCTAGTGGTAACAACGACAACGATGATAATGACGACGCTAATGATGATGGCGACGACGAAGACGATGATGGCAACGATGACGCTGGTCGTGACTGGGACCGTGACAACGACGACGTTGAATTGATGATGGCTTACTCGAAACAATACAACGACGATGATGACGGTGATGGTCGTATCTAAGAGCTTCTATTGTGCCCTTATCATCAAAAATCAATTAATTATCGATGGTTGCCTCGATTTTGTTGTGGTGATAATGTTGGTGGAGTGACTGATGTCTCGTCAATTGCGATTAAAGGCGCTATGGAAGTGTCAATAAATGCAAACAATGAACGCAGTCGACACAACAATAGACTACTGTAGGCTAAAACAAAACAAAATTAGATTGGATTAGATCAGAATGACGATGCTGCTGCTGCTGATGATGATGATGACAACGACGACCATGATGATGATGATGATGCAGAAGAAGAGGAGAAAGAATACTCTATAAATATAGAGTATACCGCGTAAGTGGCAACCGTATGTTATCGATGGATGTCGTGCATGTAGCGACACGTGACAATGCCCAATAAAGCGCAATTAGTCGTTCTTTGTTCAGTTCTATAATGGAACAAAAGGCATATATCGCGTGGCATATATATCACCGCAGATTAAACATCTCCAATCCATTCGTTCGTGCGACCTTAACTCTACGGATGACTGATGATAGGGAAGTGGGAATCCTTGGTGGATGGGTCACTGATACCTCTTGGCTGGTCGTCCCAATCGTCCATAAAATAAGGGCAGAAACCGCTTTCTGGTTTTCGGTCCGCTTACTATTGAAAGCAGAAACTGATTCTTTGTCTTTTGACCTCAGTGTACTGCTTTGCTCTAGAAAGACACCAGTTCTGTTGTAGGCCTATTCGGCTTCTGCCCTCTTTTTTTGTCTTATATTCCTACATCCATACTTCTTCAACAATAATATTATTATCATTAATTAAATTACTATAATGATTATTATTATAGTTGTCATTATTATTTTCATCATCATCATCATCTTTATAATTTGTACACCCGATTTAGATAATTAGGCCTATGATCCGACAGTTTCTTAAAATAATGTCCTGAGACAAATAAATTTATATCGTAATTTTATTACTATTATTATTACCATCATCATCATCATCATCATCATCATCATCATCATCATCATCATCATCATTATAGTCATAATGACTACGACAAACGTCATAGTCATCATCACAATCATTGTGAATAATCGTCATAAATCGCAACCGTTATGAATATCGTCTTGATCGTCGACGTCACGATCGTCATAACGACGGAGATCGTCATGTTCCAAGATCTGTCGATGGCTGAGGAGGAGGAGGAAGAGGAGGAGGAAGAAGAGGATCGCAAGGTTATGGATATCGACATCGTCGACGTCACGATCGTCATAACGTCGGAGATCGTCATGGAGGAGGAGGAGAAGGAAGAGGAGGAGGAGGAAGAAGAGGAGGAGGAGGAGGAGGAGGCATCTGGTCGTAAGTCACAGGCGACCTCTGTCGTTCGGTTGCTGAGACAGGCACGGAATCGCATCATCAGTTTCCCTTCGAACCCGTACGTAAGGGAGGAAGATGGAGCCGCTGCCAGTGGCTGCTGCCAACCCATTCATTAAACCCATCGCCTCAGCAGCAGCAGCAGCAGCAGCAGCAGCAGTGGTGGGGATTGGCAGCGTTCCTTTCACCCTCCATCCTTCTCTTAATAATTGAATAAGTCAGGTCTTTCCTATCAATTATTGCCCAAGGATATTTCAAACGGTCACTGAAACCGGTTTTCGTACTGTACACGTCCTCCTGCTACACGATCTTCTCCGGAAGAGAAGCAATGCAAAAACGCTAATACACTTCTGAAAAGCTGAACCCGAAAAATTCCGTGATGCGATCCGTAGTATGCTTAATATTGGAGTGATTATAATTAATATTATGAGGCTATGAGTCTGTAACTATAAAATACATAGATTATAGAAAAATATAAGTATGTGCAAAAGGTAATGGTAAACTAATGACAGAAAAGAATAACTCACTTGAATCAGCTAAATAATAACAAAAGTGATTCTTCCTCTCGTCAAGCAGAACAAAATGGCGTTAAATTATAAGAAAATGCAGTAACTAGAAGTTGGATGATCCACACGCTGAGTCGGGCGCTAGATCACGATTCGGTTTCTTTCCACGCGCAATTATGCACGAAAATATGATTGTTATTCAGTACAGTAGACTATTGACGACGCTTTGTGCGAGGGCAACTAATTGGAGTTTTCTATCAATTTTAAATGTGAAATCTGATGTGATTTATGTTCCTCATGATTATAAAAATATATGTCCACTCCTTAAAAACAGCAATTGGCGTCGATAACTTCATTAACCTCTATCAGTTTTTCCTCCTTAGCATTAAACAACCTCAGTCTATGCTATAGGCTACGCTTAGAAGTAGTGGCAGTAGCGTAATAGCAGGGGCCTAGTAGTAAGCCTAGCAGTAGGCGAGTAGTAGTAGCCTAACAGTAGTAGCATTAGTAGTAGTAATAATGGTAACAAGGATGGCCACTCAGTAGTTAACAGTGCTTATTAATATCTCACACCTGAGGGATTTTAGGCCTAGGTACTTCGATCGGGTAAAAATAATAAACACATGCTAATCTAACCAGGATCAGCTTCATACGAAAAGCAAACGTTCTTCTAGGGCAATCTAGGCCTACTAATAATTTACTTTCGCCTCGTTACAAAGTTTTAGTGTTCGATCACGACGATTTCAATTTTCACCAGCGTCGATTTAGGCCTATCGCTTCACACTCTTTTCGTCCGATCTGACATCCCAAATGTCATGATCAATCGTCGATGCAGATCGAGTTGACTCGATAAGAACACGTGTTCATTTCACAGTTCACTACGATCCGATCTGGAGTTGAATGCCAGTCGTCTATCACCGAGCGCTCGATATAGGCCCTATAGCCTACAGTGAAAATTTATAACTAAAGAAAAGTTAGGTTAGGTTGCGTTGGTGTTTAACGACACTGTGTCATAACAAAGATGGAAGGCATAGAACTGGACAGTGAAGTCCAAAGGAAGTCTGAGACGACCCAATGCTGTTTATAATACGAAGCGCTCGTGAATAAGATGGTGCCCTGCACTAAGCTGTCAACTGTCGCGTTATAAATTTGGCATTAAAGAACCGACGAAACGCATAGAACTGGGCACTGGGCAGTGAATTCCAAAGCGGGCACCGAGGAAACCCGAGAGCCAAGCACCGTCCTTGTGCAAGACACGGGCATAACTTTGTATTGTGACGGTGGTGTCCGGTCACCATCACTTTTTAAAGTGGTCGTGACAGTCACTCCTGCTTTTGACCCTATACTGAAATATTTTTGCGACATAACAGTCTCAGTGTCATCAATATATTAACAGTTAGGGCGTATGAAATATACTGTATTATACTTTGTTATCTACCAGTGACCTTGACCTTAAAGTGGCCGACAAAGCACTAAATTTGTGCATAGGGGAAGGAAGGGAGGAGAAGGGAAAGGGGAGAGATAAGGGAGGGAAAAGAAGCAAAGGGGTGCCATTGGTCACCACCACTTTGTGGGGCAAAGTTTCGTCAAAGGACAGTGCCAGAGTCAAAATGTGTCCGTGTGATTTCTGCAGGTGAATAACGGCGAATGGCGACTGGGCGATGCACTGTGCGACACGTGGGTCGCCTTCGACGTCCTCTGCTGTACCGCATCGATACTCAATCTCACGGCCATCAGTGTCGACAGGTAATTCACCTATAGTCTGTCTGTCTGTCTGTGTGTCTGTCTGTGTGTCTGTGTGTCTGTGTGTCTGTGTGTCTGTGTGTCTGTGTGTCTGTGTGTCTGTCTGTGTGTCTGTGTGTCTGTCTGTGTGTCTGTCTGTGTGTCTGTCTGTGTGTCTGTCTGTGTGTCTGTCTGTGTGTCTGTGTGTCTGTCTGTCTGAGTGTCTGTCCGTCTGTCTGTCCTTCTCTGTGAGCCTCTCAGTCTAATTTGTCTCTGCCTCTATGATGGGGCTCTATATCTTTCACTGATAGCACAGACCTACCGGCACGCGTAGTTGCAGGTCTGAGTGCATTATGTTTGTAAAATCACTTGAATGTGTGTGTGCTTGTGTTTGTTTGTGTGTATGCTTCGCAGCTTTCGTGAATAAGCTGGTGCTTTGCGCTTAGCTTTAGAGTAGCGCAATAGATATTTTGGAGTTCACGATTGCGTGCTTTCTGCAGGTAACTGTGTAGACAGTGTAGTGTGTATTAGTATCCCGGTATCTCTTCATTTAAGAGTCAACGGTAAAGAATAGAATAGAAGTACTGAAACATCTTCCTGCATCCATCATTTGGAAAACTGAGACATGAAGATGAGAATCATGATTGAGAAAAACTGCACCGAAGGTAGCCCGGACAGGTTAATTAGACCTACACCGCAAACTGATGTTTTTAATACGGCCATGGGCTGATGAGTCGAACATTCAACCCCCAAATAATCCTAGCCGTTCTGAAAACATGCTGAGCTCATTTGCCCTGATGGTGAGATAACAGAGGATAGGCCTTTTGACGCTGAAAGCGTTTTCTTTGCCGAGAAACACATTTTAAAGTTCATTTTGAGAATTCAGCATAGGCACTGCAGATAAGTCGAAGAGGATTTTAAGTTCGAACACTTTAAATGTTCCGAATGCACGTGTACAGTAAATGCACAGCGAATGCACAGTGTAGAGTGAATGTACAGTGAGTGTATGGTGAATGCACAGTGAATGCACAGTGAATGTACAGTGGATGTAGGCCTACAATGAATGTTCAGTTAATGTCAATTCTACGTTTCCCTGTAGCGTCTGAACGGTCTTGACCCTGTTCATTTTTTTAGTAAGGTCATCTAGTGAGAGCCTTCACCACTAAAAGTACATACACGACCATACGACAGAACATCGATGGTGCTGAGCACTTGTAAGTAAAGTATACTTGCTGAAGCTCCTTACACAGTAACCTCGTAAGTGTAGATTCGAACCCATGCTTTCCTCGTCACAGGCCGAGCTCTCTAGGCTATCCACTATAGGCAACCGTGACTCTCATCCAGTTAGAGTCTTCGCTACCACTTGCACTGACAACCACTTAATTGCTAATGGACACGAAACATATCGAATAAGAATCGATAAAACAATTAAATCGCGTACGCAAGCCATGATATTATGCTGTGTCGGCAGCTTGTCCTTATAAAACCCTTTACAATCATTTGCAATGTCTACTAACTGAAGCGTGAATCGCAATCAATGTAACTCCAAACTTCTAAATAATAATAATAATATTTATTCTTTAATGAAGCGCCTGACAAACGCACTGAGCTGTACATGTACATGTTATGACGATTAAACAATTAACAAGAACACATATTACAGAAGACATAAATCAACAAAGTTGCAGCCATGCAAGGCGCTACTCTGAATCTCAGCACAAGGCGCAAGCATATTGGCATAAGGACTTCTTCTGATAATGTATGTGGTAGATAGTTAGTACAGACGATAACAATTTGCGTGATAGGGGAAACAGCTGTTCCACATAATTCGTTCGATAGGATTTCATGTCGGCAATCCACGGGCTGTTAATCGTCTCGGCTGAGTGCCAATCGGCCGTGTAAGATCGAAGCTTGATCGAACGCTCATTGCCACGCTCGATCCAGTCAAGCGTGAAGCGATCGGTTTCGGCTGACTGCCATGCATGCACCCGTTGAAACCAATCGATGCGTTATTTCACCCAAGACAAAGCAACGTTCAAAAACCGATCCATTGTCATGCATCGCGCCGGACTGTTCCATGTCGTCGATAAATTACTGGCATTTGCTGCGACGGAAATAGAAGGACCGAAAAATCTTCCTGCATCCATCACTTGGAAAAATGAGACGTGCAATGTCCTTTGCTGCAGCGATGCCATAAAAAGTGAAGGCTCTCATTAATAGGGTCTCAAAAGAAGATTTTGGACGGAATGGAAGGGAGATAAAAGTCGATAGATGTATGCGGTGATAGAACACAGAGATCATGGAATCCTTCTACATAGAAATAATTCTATCCTATCATATTTTATATGATCATATTCTATTTTATATTCTATCCTATTGTATATTATACTATTATACTCTATCACATTCTATTTTCTACTATACTATTCTATTTTATACTATCATATTCTATTTTACACTATCCCATTCTCTGTCTGTCTCTGTGTCTCTCCGTCTGTCTCTGTCTGTCTCTGTCTACAGTACGACCGCGGTGGATGGTTCCTGACTCAGTCCTGATTCGCTTGTATGTCAGTCCACTGTCGCTCCGATGTAGCCCGAGATTGGGGTGACTTATCAGTGGTGACTCTCCACACATTCGCTCCGTACTCGCTTCTCTTTAAGGCGGTCATTACGAGGCGGGAAGCCATTAATCAACGCCAGAGGTACGAGAGACATCAGTCACGCTGATAAGAGCATTTTTCTGCAGTCCCCTATGGGCATTGGGGTAGGGAATGGATGGAGAACGAGTCAATGGTAGGTCCGTAAAGGCGTAGTATGAGCAGCTAAGCTAAGCCTGCCGTAAGAAAGGAAGAGAACAGATGGATGCCTTGGCAGAATTAACTATCGTAAGAAAAACTACAAATGCATATTTATATATTTGTATTTGTTAGTCTCCAGTGCATGCCCAGACTCCTATAAAAGGGAAGACAGAGACGAAGAGACGGACAAACAAGACACAGAGAGAGACATATAGAGGGAGAGAGAGAGAGAGAGAGAGAGAGAGAGAGAGAGAGAGAGAGAGAGAGAGAGAGAGAGAGACGAACAAGGGGATGATTGTATGGACGATCGAGGGAGGTAAGAAACGATACGGCTATGGAAGGGAGAGATAGACAGGTGAAGAAAGAGTGGTAGCAGAACGGACGAACTTGAGGAGGTCAAAATGCTATCCGAGGATAACGGTGGGCGAAAGGTCAGACAACAGTTACTGACGAACGATGGTAGGAAGGACAAAGCACGGCTCTCTATATTTGGCACCGACCGAAATTCGGCTGTGATTCATCCAATGCTCACTAAGTAAAACTGGCTTGGCCTGACCAAAGAAATACACATAGATCTATACGTGATAGTCTGATAGGCCGGACACATATGATATGTCATTGATGGGCCGTGGCATCCGCAGCCATGGTTTGCTCCTGAAACGAGCACTGCGGATTATACATGTACATGTAGTGGGAGCCCCAAGACTGAGCAATGGAAATGTATTTTCTGAACTTAAATTGCTCAATTGAACCAAATAAAAACATTACAAATAGGGACCTTTATGTTCCGCTACACTCATAGGCTTCTGCCAACAATTTTCAACGACTACTTCCAACTTAGTTCGCATATTCATACTCACAACACTAGGAATGCGGGCAAGTTAAGAAACTAGTCAAGTTTCATAAATCATGTCAAGAACAGTTGGAAAGTTAGAAAGCAATCAGTTGAATGTGTGCTAATGATTACAGAGAAAGATAAATTAAATAACACAAATCAATTAAAATTAAGGACACTGAGTTCTATTCTGATTGTATAGACCTCATTCAACTGATGTAGATATATCTGATATATATTCCTAAACTTCAGTGCAATAAAACTAAAGTCTGTGGTTCATGACTCAAGACAACCTTACAAAAGCTGTAAACTTAAGAATCATTAGTAATGCTAAGAAAGTCAGTGGTTTACAACTCAAAACAACCTTTAAAAACTCCTGTAAACGTAAGAACTATTAATACAGTTAACTTTTCCATGTTACGTCAGTGACAAATATTAAGATTTTTTGAATATAACCAAAAGTAGCAAAGCAAAAATCACATTGCAGTATCCAACAACACTAGATATGCATTTTTAAAGCATTCCTGCATACTTTTGAACCATGACTAGTAAATTTACTGCAATTAATGTTTGTCTTCAGAAGCGTTACGTCAGTGACATTTGAATGTAACGTCAGTGACATTTAGGCACCATTGAAATTATGAAATATATGACTGTTGGATAATAATGTTAACTTTCTATGTTAGTGATGGTGGAATTTCCCAAGTGCAACTGCAACACTAAGAAAGTCAACGGTTCATAACTTTCTTCGCTTTACGATTGCACTTAAGTTTGCGACTTTGATCAATCTGCTGCAGTTCACGATTTCGGATTCGAATGAAGTGATGAATTCGGACACGAAGCAACAAATTCACCATGTAATCTTGCTGCTGTGTCTGATGACTTTCGCAAACTGAATCGATATGGTAACTTGCAAGATCAATGCAAGTCAAGACGCACTGTCTCAAATTGTGCATAACTTTTCGTCCAGAAATCAATGATTCAATGTTCATCTGCACCACCTTCTCAATGTTCGCAGTAAATTCATAGAGTTCACGTGAAGGAGCCAGCAGACCATGCTTGGCCCAGTCAAACGTTTTATTCTGTATAAATGCAAGACGTGGTTCCGTTGATACAGACAGCTCATCCCGAGATCGTGCAACTGATAATTCGTAGGCTGTGTGACAATTTTGACAGTCAAGTCGCTTGAAGCCTTTTGTCGTTATATATCCTGCCAGATACGAGACTACACTGTCATCTGTCGGGTTCAGCCGGAATGTCATCGACCAGTCAGTTAGTCCAGTGAAACTGTCATCCATCAGTTCAGTCAACTCTTCGTTTACAACGGGAGAAGGTGTAGCATGGGAGGAAGATGGCTGGAGTTCATCAGTTACAATTGGAGAAGGTGTAGCATGGGAGGAAGATGGCTGGAGTTCTTCACCTGCAAATGACAAACCAGAATTACCTGTGATCATCTCCTGCTGTCTCTTAAAATTTGACATTACACCAACAAAATAGTCAAAGTCTCCTTCACAGTTGGAAGATTTGCTGGTAGCCCCTAGCATCCAATTCACGGATACTGCTCTCCCAGCAGACTCGTACTCCCAAGTCGTGCGTGAGTCGTTGTTTAGACCTTTCTGTCTTATGCACGAAAACCAGTTCTCCACAATGTCTTGGTTGAATCGCGAAGTCAGAACAAATTGAAATGCATGTTCATTCAACAGATCATGAACAACCTCGCGAATACCTCTAATCGTAAGTAGCAGCCCTTGTTGAAAAGGCAACGTTGACTTAACGGTGTTTTTCAATACGTGCCTAAATCTCCATGACGTAATCCATTGACAAGCTTCATCCAACAACTGAAATTGCTCTACGGATTTTTCAGTCAATGGTTTCTTCCACTTATGATTCACTTTCACGACCCTCGAGTTCAATACATCGAAAATCTTATCGATTCTTTCCACAAAACTAGCTGTTGACAGTGCGGAATCATCCAGTTTCTGAAAGTGAACATAAGTCCGTAGAGCAACCGCAACACTGTGGCTTAGCACCTGGGTGGCCAGGCTTACCTTCATCTTCTTGAATGGCTTCAACTCAAGGTGACCATCTGTCAACTTCGGACACAGGCGCAGACTATTTCCCTTCTCCATTTCATACATTTGACGAATCACGCCAAATGATGCAATCATCTCACCGGACTCAGTCGTGATGTTGTAGTTCAGCAGATTATTCCTCAGGTTCTTGATCAGATGAGGCACATCATACAACGCATGAACTTTGGTGCCCCCTTCTGTAAAAAACCATGGCTGAGTCTCGGAAACACCGAGCACCTTGTACAGGAGGCGGTGTGATGGTTCCTGGTCACACACCAAAGCTACTACGTGTAAACCAATGCTCTGCAATAGTGATATGATCTTAAAGATCATTTCTTTCAGTGTTGATACCTGTATAGAGTGTCCTCCAAAGAAATGTCCCACTGGTTGTTTCCATCTGCCTGAAATGCCTCGAACCATAAATTGCACCGCCTGTTTTGCAATGTCTGAACGCTTCTCTTGAAATTCGTTTAAATCCACAAAACCTGAAACCACATCACTGGACTCAAAGTAGTGCAGTTTGCTCTTCAGTGCCATACCATCAAATGTAAGAATGCAGTACTTCTCGTAAGATGTCATAGACTCCATGCGCTTCTTCAAGGCTTCCAAGTAATCAGTTTTGAAACCACAGCCAATGTTAAATCGACCAATGAAAGCCTGCAGGGTGCGTTCCGATGGTAAGTGAAAACTGGAACTCATAAACCGATACGCTGATGGGCTCTTGTAGAATAATCCAAGTGCTAACAGTTTGTCCTGCACAGTAAATCTCATTCCAAACTTGGAGTATTTGCATGCGCGAATCTGGCTTTGAAAGAACTGTCTCTTACTTGCTGGTAGACAATTAAAATCCTGACATAATGAGCAGGTGCAGGTTAGCTGTTTGTTTTTAAGCACATCTGTGTGAAGCTGCTTAGAAGAGAATTTTGTTTTCAAGGACGGATTTCTATTCTCCATGCGTAGACGATGTAATGACACACGAGCACGATTCAAACTGACCTTTGCGCTTTTCAACTTACTCGCCAATGCTGCTTTTTGTGGTGTCAGTTGTAAAGATTTTAGAGCAGGTGATACTGTCTTCTGTGGTGTTAGTTCAAAAGATCTTACAGCAGGTAATTCGATGGCTTCCAATGAGCTTAAACTCAATGATGAATTTTCTGCTTGTCCACAGTCATGACCTGTCTTTACCTTTTTTGAAATGCTCATTCGCAAAGTTGGTGCCTTCCTTTTCTTTCGAGGTTCTGCTGCTGAAGACTGCGGGAAGTTGAAAACTGTAGGAACAGCATTGTGGACCAGTGAGTTTCTATCTGTCACGTTCATGAACATGCGATCTTCGAAGTGTTCACCACAGACCAAGCAGTTCGCGTTCAATTCGGCAGCCGTCTTTTTGTCGAGGTTTACTGTGCGACAGTTGACAACCCACCTTTTCGATCTAAAGATAAATTCAACATTCACAGTCCAAATCAACAAATTATTTAGCCATAAGACAACAAGTCACAACAAGTCACGGAATGGCGACAATTTTATTCGAAGATCGCGACCCGTTAACTTTTTTCATGAACCCAAAAAACAAAGAAACATAATACAATTATGGCAGTGAATACTTTAACATAAATAAATGGTGACCTCACAAAAGTGACCTAAATAATAATAAAAATATTATACGGCTATTTCTAATTAGTGATTTTTAATCATTGAAGCATGGTAAGTAACAGCATTTAATTTATTTCTCAATTTAATTATCATTTAATTGCATCTAAAAAAGTTAAAACGTGTATTTTAGTATTGCATGGGTTTCAGCATTAGTCGAGATTGACGAAAAGAGTTCTTTCTAAATAAAAGTCGGATTGATTGAATTAATTTTTACTGAAATCGAAGTGGGATTTATGACAACGATCTCGCTGAAATCGAAGCTTGTGTGAAGAGCAATAATTTAAATTAAATAAAAGTTATAATGATGAAAAACATTTGCTGACGAAATAGAAGCAGGATTTATCAAACTAATTCTTGCCTAAACGGAAGCTGGGTCGATGAAAAGGATTCTCGTCAAACTTGAAGTTGGATTGATTAAAATAATGCTGCAGCGAGCGAATAATTTACCATACTAAAATACACGTTTACCCGACTGTCTTGTCGTTCCTCAACATTCATCGAAGCAAATCATTTGGATCTTTGATTATAGCCTGAATAGCACATCATCAGCTTGGCTAGACAAATAGTCCGGGTTATTGTTACTGACGAGCCGTAGCAATTTAGCACGTAAACAGTATGGCCACCGCAGATAGAGGCAGAATAGAGCGGTCTGACTTACGCATTGCTCACAGCACGAACCACCGTTCGATTCATTCTTGTACCTCTGCGGTAAGAAATACCTACCATGCCGGAGACGCATACGTAATTCTAGCAATCGTGTTAACGTGAAATAGGACCGTGCCACTCCATGCCGGTTGATCAACTAATCTACCGCCATCTCACATAAACACCTCGCTGTGATTTTACGGCGCAATTTGCAATAGCCTAGTTCTTACCTTTCTGGATCCTTCGGAAATCTGAAAAAACTCAATTTCTTCTTTTCTTTCACATTATAATACGTATTGCTACAGTAAACGACAGCACATCCCTTTCGATTAGACGCCATCTTTATCGTTTTCGTTGAACGATCGGTAGGTGGAGTGATTACAGAATTTTGCATGGAAAGTGGGAGGAGCTTCGTATATGTCTCTAATATAATATGTAGTGGCAGTAATAGCAGGGGCCTAGTGGTAGGCCTAGTAGTAAGCCTAGCAGTAGGCTAGGCGAGTAGTAGTAGCCTAATAGTAGTAGGCCTAGCATTAGTAGTCATCATCATCATCATCATCATCATCATCAGGGATCCATGGGCCGAAGGCCCGTAGGTGTCCAACGCTTGCATCACATCCATGGGCCGAGGCCCGTTTGGAGTCCAATGCTTGCATTGGATTTCATACGTATTTTTCTTTACGAACGGAGTATCTGCACCCATCCGTTCGACCTTCGCACTTCTCCCTTAAAGAGAGTTCCAGGCTTAGGACTGGCTCTGATATCCACTATCTTGTGGTATCAGAGGCGGCGATGCCGCCCACGTTTGCCAGCTTTTTCAGGGTTCCTGCTGAGCCTGTCCACCTCGCGTAGCGCCCTAGGTGGTACTTCAGCCAAGACCTTCACCACTGATGGCATAGCCTCAGCAGGCACTCCCCTACTTACTGTTGCCACCCCTCACCACGTTGAGGTGTGAGTCGGACTTTGGGAGGGAGCATTAGTAGTAGTAGGCTAATAATGGTAACAGGGATGGCCACTCAAGAGATAACAGTGCTTATTAATATCTCACACCTGAGGGATTATAGGCCTAGGTAGCCTACTTCGCAGTTCATATTTTAACTGTATAACTAGCCTACTGGGACAATTGTCCCAGTAGTTTTAGGATTTGTCCCAGTAGTTTTGGGGTTTTTCACAGGTAATAGGCCTACTCTAGTTTCCAATAACATTGAAAGTAGTGTAGCAGACTTTGTCCCAATAGGGGTCGTCCATTAATTATGTCAACAAATTTTAGGCCTTTTTACCCCTCCCCCTTGTCAACAACACTGTCAAACATTGACGGACCCCCCAAAAATTATGTCAACAATCCCAGAACCCCCTACCAGCAGCGTAGCCAGACTGAATTTTTTTTTCTCAATGACCTTTTTAGAGATTTGAACTTCGATGACCTTTTTTTAGACATTTTTTTAGATGACCTTTTTTTAGTCTTTCGCTACCTTTTTGGGATTCATTGGGGAAAAATTTGTTGACGTCAACTTGAGCCGAACCCCCCTCCCCCCCTGTCAACAACTGTCAAACTTTTCCAAACCCCCTCCCCCCATATTTTGTTGACATAATTAATGGACGACCACATAGTCCAAATCCGTTAAAATATGAACTGCTACTTCGGGTAAAAAAAATAATAGCCTAAACACATGCTAATCTAACCAGGATCAGCTTCACACGGAAAGCAAACGTTCTTCTACTTAATTTTACTTTCGCCTCGTTACAAAGTTAGTTTTCGATCACGACGATTTCAACAGCGTCGATTTATCGCTTCACACTCTTCTCGTCCGATCTGACATCCAAAATGTCATGATCAATCGTCGATGCAGATCGAGTTGACTCAATAAGAACGTTCATTTCACAGTTCACTACGATCCGATCTGGAGTTGAATGCCAGTCGTCTATCACGAAGCGCTCATGTCCCCAGTGAAAATTCCCAACTAAAGAAAAGTTAGGTTAGTTGCTGTTAGTCTTAGTGTTAGACACTGTGTCATAACAAAGATGGAAGGCATAGAACTGGACAGTGAAGTCCAAAGCTTTGGACCACTCACCTAGAGAGCCCGACAGCCCAACGCTGTTCATCATACGAAGCGCTCGTGAATAAGCTGGTGCCCTGCGCTTAGCTGTCAACTGTTGCGTTATAAATTTGGCATTAAAGAACCGACGGAACTCCGCGACTGCTCGTTTTCTAGTAGTGCCAGTCCCAAGCCTGGATAAAGGAGGAGGGCGACGCTAATGGTCTTTGTTATCACACACAGTGTCGTTAAACTGAAACTACTAGGCTACTACTACTACTACCGACGGAACGCATAGAACTGGGCAGTGAATTCCAAAGCATGCACCGAGGAAGCCAGAGAGCCAAGCACCGTCCTTGTGCAAGACGTAATCTTTTACTGTGACGGTGGTGTCGGGTCAACACCACTTTTAAAAGCGGTGGTGACAGTCACCACTAATTTTGACCCTGTACTTAAATATTTTTGCGACATGACAGTCTCAGTGTCATCAATATATTAACAGTTATGAAACGTACTGTATTATACTTTGTTATCTACCAGTGACCTTGACTTTAAAGTGGCCGACAAAGCATACTAAATTTGTGCATAGGGGAAAGGGAGGGAGGAAGAGGGAAAGGGGAGAGATAAGGGAGGGGGAAGAGAAGCAAAGAGGAAGGGATGCCATTGGTAGCCACCATTTCGTGGGGCAAAGTTATGCCTGTGGACAGTGCAAGAGTCAAAGTATGTCCGCTGAAGGTGATTGTGTGTCCGTGTGATTTTTGCAGGTGAATAACGGTGAATGGCGACTGGGCGATGCACTGTGCGACACGTGGGTCGCCTTCGACGTCCTCTGCTGTACCGCATCGATACTCAATCTCACGGCCATCAGTGTCGACAGGTAATTCACCCATAGACTGTCTACATGTCTGTCTGTCTGTCTGTCTGTCTTTCTGTATGTCTGACTGTCTGTCTGTCTGACTGTCTGTCTGTCTGTCTGCCCTTCTCTGTGAGCCTCTCAGTCTAATTTGTCTCTGCCTCTATGATGGGGATCTATCTTTCACTGATTGCACAGACCTACCGGCACGCGTAGTTGCAGGTCTATGTAGGTCTGAGTGCATTATGTTTGTAAAATCACTTGAATGTTTGTGTTTGTGTTTGTGTGTGTCAGTGTGATTCTCCTTACAGATTTTATTTTAGTTATAGTTACAGTTATAGTTAATGATTTTTATTTTAGTTATAGTTATAGTTATAGTTAATGGATTTTTATTTTAGTTAATTTTAGTTACTACTTAGTTACAATAATTAAGGCTATAAGCAAAATTGTGCGTATTAACACGCTGTTTCACAATTTGATCAGAGCTTTGAAAGCCTTTGAAGCATGGCCCTGGGTGCACTCAGCTTCATGAATACACGAGTTTCCAAAGTAACTGACAAATTGTATAATAAAATATCGCATTTTTTCGTTCTCATTTATGTCGAATTGTCCATATTGCACTTCTTATTTTTATTTCTTGTATTAACGAAAATAAAGATGAATTTTCGTTATTGTTATTTTCGTTATAGTTATAGTTATAGTTAGTGCTATTTTTTAGTTATAGTTATAGTTATCGTTAACGAAATCATTTTATTTTCGTTAACGAACATTTTCGTTATCGTTATCGTTAACGAGAATCACACTGGTGTGTGTGTGTGTGTGTGTTTGTGTGTTTGTGTGTGTGTTGTGTGTGTGTGTGTGTTTGTGTGTTTGTGTGTTTGTTTGTGTGTGTGTGTGTGTGTGTGTGTGTGTGTGTGTGTGTGTGTGTGTGTGTGTGTGTGTGTGCTTGCAGCTCTCGTGAATGTGCGGGTGCTTTGTGCTTAGTGTGTGTGTGTGTGTGTGTTTGTGTGTTGTGTGTGTGTGTGTGTTGTGTGTGTGTGTGTGTGTGTGTGTGTGTGTGTGTGTGTGTGTGTGTGTGTGTGTGTGTGTGTGTGTGTGTGTGTGTGTGTGTGTGTGTGTGTGTGTGTGTGTGTGTGTGTGTGTGTGTGTGTGTGTGTGTGTGTGTGTGTGTGTGTGTGTGTGTGTGTGTGTGTGTGTGTGTGTGTGTGTGTGTGTTTCGCAGCTCTCGTGAATAAGCGGGTGCTTTGCGCTTAGCTTTAGAGTAGCACTATAGATATTTGGAGTTCACGATTGCGTGCTCTCTGCAGATAACTGTGTAGTGTGTATTAGTACCCCGGTATCTCTTCATTTAAGAGTCAAGTAAAGAGTAGAATAGAAGTACTGAAACATCTTCCTGCATCCATCATTTGGAAAACTGAGACATGAAGATGAGAATCATGATTGAGAAAGACTGCACCGAAGGTAGCCCGGACAGGTTAATTAGACCTACACCGCAAACTGATGTTTTTAATACGGCCATGGGCTGATGAGTCGAACATTCAACCCCCAAATAATCCTAGCCGTTCTGAAAACATGCTGAGCTCATTTGCTCCGATGGTGAGATAACAGAGGATAGGCCTTTTAACGCTGAAAGCGTTTTCTTTGCCAAGGAACACATTTTAAAGTTCATTTTGAGAATTCAGCGTAGGCACTGCAGATATGTCGAAGCGGATTTTAAGTTTGAACACTTTAAATGTTCCGAATGCACGTGTACAGTACATGCACAGCGAATGCACATAGTGTATAGTGAATGTAGACTACAGTGAATGCATAGTGAATGCACAGTGGATGTACAATGAATGTTCAGTGAATGTCAATTATACGTTTCCCTGTAACGTCTGAACGGTCTTGACCCTGTTGATTTTTCAGTAAGGTCATCTAGTGAGAGCCTTCAACACTAAAAGTTAATACACGACCATACGATAGATAGAACATCGATGGCGCTGAGCACTTGTAAGTGAAGTACTGCTGAAGGTCCCCACACAGTGACCGCGTAAGTGGGGATTCGAATCCATGCTTTCCTCATTACAGGCCGAGTGCTCTAACTATTCGGTACCGTGGCTCTCAGTAAATTCATCCAGTTAGTCTTCACTCCCACTTGGACTGGCAACCACTTAATTGTTAATAGACACGAAACACACTGAATAAGAGTCGATAAAACAATTAAATCGCGTACGCAAGCCATGATATAATGCTGTGTCGGGAGCTTGTCCTTGTCACGTCTTCTTACTGTAATCGCAATCGTAACTGTGGACGTCAAACTGCTGAAGCTCTACACTAAATCTCAGCGCAAGACACCAGCTTTTTGGCATACGTAGCCTACTTCTTCTGAGAAACGTACGGGTTAGATAGTTAGTACAGACGATGACAATTTGCGTGATAGGGGAACAGCTGTTCCACATAATTCGTTCGATATGATTTCATGTCGGCAATCCACGGGCTGTTAATCGTCTCGGCTGAGTGCCAATCGGCCGTGTAAGATCGAAGCTTGATCGAACGCTCATTGCCACGCTCGATTCAGTCAAGCGTGAAGCGATCGGTTTCGGCTGACTGCCATGCATGCACCCGTTGAAACCAATCGATGCGTTATTTCACCCAAGACAAAGCAACGTTCAAAAACCGATCCATTGTCATGCATCCCGGCGCTGGACTGCTCCATGTCATCGATAAATTACAGGCATTTGCTGCGACGGAAATAGAAGGACCGAAAAATCTTCCTGCATCCATCACTTGGAAAAATGAGACGTGCAATGTCCTTTGCTGCAGCGATGCCATAAAAAGTGAAGGCTCGCATTAATAGGGTCTCAAAAGAAGATTTTGGACGGAATGGAAGGGAGATAAAAGTCGATAGATGTATGCGGTGATAGAACACAGAGATCATGGAATCCTTCTACATAGAAATAATTCTATCCTATCATATTTTATATGATCATATTCTATTTTATATTCTATCCTATTGTATATTATACTATTATACTCTATCACATTCTATTTTCTACTATACTATTCTATTTTATACTATCATATTCTATTTTACACTATCCCATTCTCTGTCTGTCTCTGTGTCTCTCCCTCTGTCTCTGTCTGTCTCTGTCTATGTTACAATTACGATTACAATGATGATCACAAGACAACTGTCACGCAGCAGCTGTAACTATAGTGAGTCATTCGCCAGTACCACAAGACTATTTATATATGTGTGCGTTTGTATATCCTTAGTAGTGCCTGCTGGCTTCAGCCATTACTGCCTCTAGAACAGTGCTTCCCAAACTTTTCAGTGTCACGGACCGGCAGGAACTAAATTTCTGTGTCACGGACCGGCAGGGATTTTCCCACTGAGGGAGGACTGGTGCTCAATATATTAATTATTTCTATTTTTTCGATCACCAAAAAAGGCTAAAATAAATTCCTCAAATATGCACTAAAATTGATTTAAATGCATGGTGAGCCAATTCTATAACACTATTGCCCTTTAAATACTAGCCTAATAAGTCTCTTTTGTTCTGACTTTTAAAAACATAATAGCCATTTCCTGATTCCGAGACAATTTGACCATTTTCTAGACTCACTTTGCGGAGCGGCAACTGAGTGCTCGCGGACCGGCACCGGTCCGCGGACCACAGTTTGGGAAGCACTGCTCTAGAACATGTTACTCTATGCAGTATGAATAATACGCACATATTCATATATATTTGTATGTGTATTTATGGATAGATTAATGTATATGTATTTGTATACAAAGGTGTGTGTATATAATTATATATACATCCATTATGTATTGTATTGTAAATTATTTATCATGTATTTGTGTTTTGTAGCTCGCTGTTAACACGGATGGCTCTTTAGATTGATATACATTGCTATTTAAACTGTTAATATATATACATATACCTAAATATATTGAAATATATTTATATGTACACATATGTAAGCAATATATCCTGATTAATGGAGTGACTTTGATGACTTGCCTTCATTAGAACAGCTCTAACTAATAGAGTGTAGCCTATGTGTCACTTCTGTTTATGTGCGAGTGTACGCGTTCGTGTGTCTGTGCATGTGTGTGTATGTGTGTGTGTTTGTATGTTTGTGTGTGTATGTGTGTTTGCGTGTATGTGCGTACACTGTATATATGTGTGTGCGCGCGTTTGTGTTTGTTTATGTGTGTGTGTTTGTCTGTGTGCATGCGTGTGTGTGTACGTGTAAGTATGCTTATGTGTGTATGTGCATGTGTGTGTGCGTGTGTTTGTTTATGTGTGTTTGTCTGTGACACTCTGTGTGCATGTAGCCTACATGTATAATATGTTCGTGTGTGTATGTGTGTGTTTGTATGTGTGCGTGTATGTGTGCTTGTCTATGTGCGTGTGTAAGTAAGTGTGTGTGTGTGTGTCTATGCGTGTATATGTGTTTGCGTGTATGTTTGCGTGCGTGTGTGGCGACGAGTGAACACACTCCGTGACACAAGACCCCCGTCATGACATAAGTCACAGCTGTTACGACTATTATGACGCCGATGATTTGCGGCAAAACTAACGAGCGCTGTCGACCAAAACACGCAGAATGTTCTTCGTCCCGTGTTGAACATCGTAAACTTCGATATTCCACGACTTCTTCGAAAAGCAAAGTCCTGCGGGGAATCGACTTCTTTGCTGCAGGCGTTAAAGTCACACCTTGCTTTAGACTTACATCTCTCCTGCACTCTTTCAACCTATCCATCGGTTGTTTATCTGCATTGAACACGCGTCTGTATATTCTTTATATTATGTATTATGTATACAGCCTATATATACATGTGTTTGTACAAATAATGCACATATATATTGTATACGTATATTTGTATATTCTGCGTGTTTGATTACCCTATTAATCGCATCCTGATTGTATCAATTGCAATGGCGACCATTTGAATCAAATCATCCGTTTTAAAATCATGTTGACGACAAGACGTTGCATCTAAATCAGCGGACCCCCTATGGCTGGTCCTTGTTCGCTCCTTGCGACAGCAAATATTGTACTCTATTCACGGATGATTCGAACCACGCTGTGTACCAGAATCGTAATCATAAACTCCAAATTTCTAAAGCACTTCAACTAAGCTAAGCGCAAAGCACCAGCTTTGCAGCTTATACACGAGTGCTGAGAACTGTATTGGGCTCACAGGTTTCTCGTAGCTTTTCCTTCCCAACATCATTGGAACATCATTCATTTTCATTCTTCATTCAAGCTGCAAATTCCTGTAATTTCAGTAATGTTCCTAGTCTATAGCCTCGACGATAAATCACAATCAAGATAAAAGTAACATTATTGTTTAAATGTCAGCGTAGACAATCGTCATAGGTGTGATCCAGTGGTCGAATGGGTCATTACGCTGCGCATCCATGCATAACCTCTCTCTTGAAAATATGAACATACATGTACATGTATATAATGAGTTCTTCGCCGTCTGCACAGATTTATTTCCGTAACACTGTCCACGCAAGCGTAACAATTTTCTTCCTAATCCAAGCGTAGCAATACAAGCGGCAACTCTCAAAATTGATGATTTTGTTTTGCTCCCAATGTGTAGATTCATAACCGTGACACGTTGCTTACTCAATCGTAACCTTGTTTTCTTGTTCATCCAAGCGCAGGCGTTTACGAAACAAATATTTTGCTCTTTTTCTTTCTCTGTAGATTCATAACCGTGACGCTGTTTCCTCAATTGTATCAATTTCCTTCGTCATCCGAGCGTGACAGTTAACTGAACAAATGTTCTGTTCTTTGTTTTCGCCGTAGATTCATAGCCGTGACGTTGCCGATCCAGTACGCCAAGCACCGTAACTCCAAGCGCGTCATGGTGATGCTGTCGCTGACCTGGGTCCTCTCGGTGGCCATCTCGTCCCCCATCGCCCTCGGCATGAACTACACCGATCGACGGTTCCAGACGCCGACGCTCTGCACCTTCTACAATTCCGACTTCCTCATCTTCTCCTCGATGGGGTCCTTCTACATTCCCTGCTTTGCCATGCTGCTCCTCTACTGGGGCATCTTCCGAACCATCCGCCGTCGCGTCCGCAAGCTCAACATGGCCGCCACCGGAAGTCGCCCGAACGAACTGACGACGAAGGGTCTGCTGACCGCCAGGAGGCGCGACGGCAAGCAGCCTCGTTTCGGAGATGAACTCATGAGCACCGGATGTGACGTCGCCGTTCGCCGGACGAGCCTCTTCCCGCGCCGCAACAACAACCGCGTCCGCGCCCCACCGGATATCCGGTTGCTGAAGGAACCGGAAACTGGTGGAGCCCCCGCCGCGCTGGACACGGCGGCAAACGTCGAGGGCGAGGACCATGCCCTGGTGGAGGAGACAAGCGCAGGGGAGCTACGCAGCCCGACGACCCCCGAGTCCTTACAGACCCCCAGCGCATACAACTGTGGTAGTACCAGCCTGTCGAGTACCTTCACCATTTCGTCGTCTGCAGGGTGTCTTCTTACGTCACCCCAGACCCTCCCACCGCCTTCCGATCCCCTGCTAGACTACCTGCCGAACCCCGCCTCTACCATCACCGCAGACCCCGCCAGTCCCTGTCGACAGAGGACGATGGATAAGTTCACCGTCAACCTCTGTAAGAAGCTGTCGAAGGCTACGAAATGCGAACGAAAAGCCATCAAGACATTAGCCATCGTTGTAGGCAAGTATACACTCTCAGCCTCATCTTCTTATACAGATTTAGTATTTTTTACCTGAGGTTATTATTACTATTAGTAGTAGTAGGAGTAGTAGGATTATTATTATTATTATTATTATTATTATTATTATTATTATTATTATTATTATTATTATTATTATTATTATTATTATTATTATTATTATTATTATTATTATTATTATTATTATTATTATTATTACAATATTTATTCTCTCCATCAATCAACATCAATGCTGAAAGCTATTAATATTCAAGGATATTAGTAGCTGTTATTATTAAAATGAATTATTATTATTATTATTATTATTATTATTGTTGTTGTTGTTGTTGTTGTTGTTGTTGTTGTTGTAGTGGTAGTGGTAGGGGTAGTGGTAGTGGTTGTGGTAGTGGTAGTGGTAGTGGTAGTGGTAGTGGTAGTGGTAGTGGTAGTGGTAGTGGTAGTGGTAGTGGTAGTGGTAGTGGTAGTGGTAGTGGTAGTAGTAGTAGTAGTAGTAGTAGTAGTAGTAGTAGTAGTAGTAGTAGTAGTAGTAGTAGTAGTAGTAGTAGTAGTAGTAGTAGTAGTAGTAGTAGTAGTAGGTAGTAGTAGTAGTAGTAGTAGTAATTTTAAAGTTTTATTGTATTTTTTCCTGGAGGTAATGTATTTTTTATGTACAACATCCATCTGTCCGTACACACAGTCGTCGTAGTCGTAAACTCACAATTTATAAAGCGCTACTTTTAGGCTAAGTTCGAGACAGACACTGGCTAATGTTCACGAGCCATGATATACATGTATTTCTGTGTTATTCTGGGTATCGGTCGTTGCCCTATAGGTAGAATTTATGGAATAAAAAACGACACTTTCCGGAGACAGTGTCACGTTGTATGACAGACGACACACTCCCCTCTGCTTTGATACATGTTTTGATCCATGCCCCCATTTCGAATAGTTCTGGACAACATCCACTGTGTCGCCTTCTGTATTGTCCAGAGCTCCGTGAAAAGCAGAGAGATATAGAACTGAGTTTGTTTTGGAGAACAGAGGGAAGGGCCAACCCCACTCAGCGGGGGAGGGGAGGGGAAGAAAGGGATCTGCGTCGTCAGAGGTGAATGACTGCACAGACGGTGGCCTATGATCCAAGGGGCACAGTCGGTTGTTGCAATGGGGTTGTGGTTGGGCTTGCTCGACGATGCACAGCGGGGGTCAATATACGCTCGTTCGTTGAAACTCACACAGCCTGATATATATTATATATATATATATATGCATTGTATATATATATATATGCAATTATGCATGTATATATATATTAATTTTTCTGTGTAATAGTAGACGTCACATGTAGTAGCAGGTATGCATTTATTTCTAAAGAAATTTATGTATAAATATATATATATATAAATGTATATAGGCTATATAATGACAAATGATTTAGCCTATCCTAGTAAAAAGGGCATGTATTTTCCATTTCGCTGTAGAATAAGCAAAACGTTATATATATATATAGGCCTATATGTATGTGTGCATATATATTTTTATATATGTGTGCATATATATTACACTATATATGTATATATAATGGCTGGGAAGATAATACGGACACAAGGGACATTATCCCAGCTCTTAAGAGGAAGCTGTGAAGGATTGGCTAATAACAGGGATATAAAACATCTTCTGGACCACTTAAAAGCACCATGTTTCATTCATTCAGAGGACTTATATAGCGCTACTCCAACTAGATACCTACTCAGAGACGCTCCCAACACAACTCCGGCGATAAAGAACAGCTTCCAGATGCTTGTAAAAGGTGTATACGCAGAGTCCATAGCTAACAGAACAGGCATATATATCTGAAAGAAGGTTAGCCTATATACATGTATATTCTACATGGTCGGCCCAACCACTGAAAAGGAACGACGTTTGATCTTTGAAGTGTGCGCAAAGGAACAACAAGTTCACTTCAAGATGCAGAACGAAGATTTCCAAGGCCAGTCAAAACTGAGGTGATGGGACAACAAAACTCCCCAAGTAGGCAGGATCGTTCCCTAACTGGCACTACCACATCCAGACCAAAATCCTTAATTCAATGCGCTGGGAAACGGGCAGCCAATGGAGCACTTCACGCATCTAATGCCAGACACGGTCACATTTTTAATGCCACCAACATCTGCGCGAAACATGCAGTCAGAGTTCGCAGTGCGTCCCAGGGGTAGGCAGTGCATATTTTAACTGTATAACTACTGGGACAATTGTCCCAGTAGTTTTAGGATTTGCCCCAGTAGTTTTATGGTTTGTTCCAGTAGTTTTGGTGATTTGTCACAGGTAATACTGTACTTTAAATGTTAGTTTACATTGTAAGTATAGTCATGGCAAACTTTGTCCCAGTAGTCCAAATCCGTTAAAATATGCACTGGTGGTAGGCCAACATAGTTGGCAGTGCAGTAATCAACCCTACTTCAAACAAACGCATGAATTAGGGTAAGTGCCCAATTGGGTGAAAGTGAACGGGAAATGACCCGAAATTGCCGCAACTGAAAAAACCTAAGGACTGCATAAGAGAGTTAGGTGTTCAGACTTCAGTTCCTGATTAAGAATAACGCCAAGATGTTGACAGGGCAAAGTGAGAGAAGCCATGCAGATACATATAGCCTGAGGATCTATCTTTTCAGCTGCTGCCCTTTACCCAGCCAAATAAATTTCATTTTACATAATATGCTTGTATGTATGTATGTATGTATGTATGTATGTATGTATGTATGTATGTATGTATGTATGTATGTATGTATGTATGTATGTATGTATGTATGTATGTATGTATGTATGTATGTATGTATGTATGTATGGCCTACATGTATGTATGTATGTATGTATGTGTGTATCTCATGCATCTACGTATGCATGTATGCATCCATGCATGTATGTACATGTATCTATGCATGTATTTCTGTATTGTATAGGTCTACGTATGTATCTGAATTTCTATAGCGTCTTTTAAAAAACCATAGACTGGCAGTAACGGAATTGCGCTGGTTTCAATACGACTGCCTGGATGGGGAGAGAGCGTCGTCGCGTTTTGTTACAGCCTGCCTGGTCTCTGTCACTCCATCTACCGTCCAGATTTTTACCAAGTACGAACGTATTCGTCTCTTCACTCTTTCCATTTGTATCTCTTTCTATGCTTCGGCCTATGTCTCTGTTTCTATCTCTGCCTCTGTCTCTGTCTTCGTCTGTAACCCTGCCTCTGTTTTTTCTCCTCTGCTCATCGGGCAGTTGACAAATTGACGAAAAACGATGATAAAAGAGCGCGACAAAAATAAGCTGAAAGATCCATTCAAGATAATGCATCGTTTGTGTGTGTGTCTGTGTGTGTGTGTCTGTCTGTGTGTCTGTGTATCGTCTAGATCTGTTTTTGGTTTAGAAAGTGGTGGAGGGTAGACATGGGCGCCCGAAGATATTTTGCAGGAGGGGGCAACACACGACGGTCAAGGTTAACGATTTTAGCAGAGCTTGCAAAATGCAAAACAGGAAATTAAGAAAATGAGTATTTTTCATAGAAATTTTGTTTATTCTTACTTAAAGTCAAATATCTCAGTTTCATTTTGTGTATCATTATTAATATCGTTTGTGCTTTACTGCAAAGGAATTTGTTAAACACCAAAAAGTAGTGATTAAAAAATAGGTGTCAATTTTTAGGGGGGGAGGCAAGTGCCCCCCTCTTGCCCCTATGTGCGGGCGCCCGTTGAGGGTAGACAATTTCGCACTATTTTCCCTTCGCGACTGTTAAATAATTATAACGGCGTCTTATATTCCATGCATAATAATAATAATAATAATAATAATAATAATAATAAAATAATAAAAAAATAATAATAATAATAATAATAATAATAATAATAATAATAATAATAATAATAATAATAATAATAATAATAATAATAATAATAATAATAATAATAATAATAATAATAATAATAATAATAATAATAACAATAATAATAATAATAATAATAATAATAATAATAATATGCTAACGTTCATTCAAGGGCACGTTTGCACAACTCCCCCGCGAACGAGGACCGTTAACTCCAGTTTGCTAGCACAACCGTAGATAGTTGGTTCTTCGAGCCTGAGGGATTTTTTCTACATCGGGAGATAAAAATAATAATAATAGCAACAACAACAATGAAGACGATGAAGATGGTGATCACGATGATTATGATGATGATGCTCGGTAGCCTAATTGTTTTGAGTCTTGAGGGCCTCCTCCGAGAAAATAATAATGGGAAAACAATGGGTATAAAAAGTGGGGCACAGCGCCCTACAGTCTGAAAGTGGGTGGTACGGGACTACGGGTACTCCTACTCCCAGAAAATTACCCTTATGGTCTATCTGTCTGTTTGTCAGTCTATTGGTTTATCTGTCTGTCAATGAATTTGTCCATCTATCTGTCTGTCTGCCTTTCAATCCATTTGCATATCTGTCTGTCTGTCTTTCAGTCTATTTGTTTAGGCTATCTATCTGTCAGTCAATTTGCCATCTGTCTGTCTGTCTGTCTGTCTGTCTGTCTGCCTTTCAGTTCATTGTATATCTGTCTGTCTTGTCAGTCTGTTTGTCCGTCTGTATGTCTGTCTATCCGCCCCTCTGTTGGCGTGCTCTTTGTCTTTTTTCCTGCGAGGGAAATATTATAGGATGAAGCACATGAAGCACATTTTTATAGCATCGTATTGTCACAGAAGCCGACTTGATTGTTTCAACGAGAGCTTTCTGCGTAATGTTTTATTGCAATTCTTATTCCTATTGTAATTTTAATTCCAATTCTATTTGCAATTCCAATCGTAATTATTATTCCAATTCTAATTGTAATTTCAGCTGTTTCTGCATTCCAATTGTAATTTTAATTCCAATCGCAACTCAATTGTAATTCCAATTGCAACTGTAACTATAGTAGCAATTTCTATAGCGCCTCGTCAATGGAAAGAACTCGTAGGCGTAGCCTGATGACAGTTTTTTCTAACGGTCAGTGCTGCGTTCTGGGTTCAAACTCCGACACGGCGATTCAGAAATCTGTTTTCTAGCCATGGAGTGCCCAGGGACAGACTTCCCATTGTAGGATTGATGTTTTCCGTCTGCGTTTTAGCCGAAGGATTGAGAAATTCGAGGAGAAAAAGCATGAGAGAGAGAGAGAGAGGGAGAGGCGTCTATTGGTATACATGGTGCGTTGCCGATAAGCGGGCGAGACGCAACGTTTATTGTGATGCTGCCTCTGTTTGTGATGTATACTCTGCCCACGGACGTTGCTTTCTTCTGCTTTCTTTACTGTCTTCCTTCATCTTTTTCTCCATCTTTTCTTCTCTCTTAATGCATGTAACGTCAACGGACTTTTTATTGCGCTGTTTTGGCGAAATTTCATCGGGAAATCACTGACTTCTCTTTCTTTTCCTCCTCTTTCTTTTCTTCCTCTTAATCAACTAGGCACTATATATTTTCGTTCTGCCATTCCTTCTTGTTTGTTTTCCTCGTTTCTTTATCTTCCTTCTTTCGTCATCCGATTTTTTTCTTTTTTCTTCGACTCTCTTGCATTGCTTTACTTTAATTCTTTGGCTGTCTTCTTCCTCTTCCTCCTCGTCGTCTCCTCTTCCTCTTCCTCTTCCACCTCCTCTTCCTCCTCATCTCCTCTTCCTCTTCCACCTCCTCTTCCTCCTCGTCTCCTCTTCCACCTCCTCTTCCTCCTCATCTCCTCTTCCTCTTCTTCCACCTCCTCTTCCTCCTCCTCGTCTCCTCTTCCTCTTCCACCTCCTCTTCCACCTCCTCTTCCTCTTCCTCCTCCTGGTCTTCTCTTCCTCCTCGTCTCCTCTTCTTCCTCCTCCTCATCTCCTCTTCCTCTTCCTGTCTCCGCCTTCTTCTTTTTCCAACTCTTCTTTTCTTGACAACTGATACATCGCCTTCTGTCTCTACCCGCCTCCTCCTCCTTCTCCTCCTCCTCGTCCTACTCCTCCTCCTCTCTATCCTCGTTGTCCGTTTCCTCCTTCTCCGTTTCTTCCTCTTCGTCCTAATTTTTATCCTTTCTTCCACCTCTTCTTCTCCTAGAGAGAAACATATATCTGCTCCTCGCTATTTTAGAGCATATTGTACCCCCAGTATCTTCTTTGCCCAGTCGTTCTTCCCTTCGGTCCTCGGCCCGTGGTCACTTGGTTGTCCCGCGGGTGCGTACTTCTACGGCCCAGTCTAGGAGTTTCGCTATTGTTGGGCACACTAGCTGGAACAGGTTACCTCAGTCCCTCAGGGCCGACCTTTTTTCTATTTCTTTTGACCAGTTACGCCAGCGCTTGAAAATCTCTCTTTACCAGTGAAGACACTGGCCCGGGTCGGGAGCGCCTCTGACCTTGAGTGGCGCTATATAAATACTCGATTACAAACAATAATAGCAATAATAATAATAGTTTCTCAAGGAAATCCACTGCATAATATAAGTCCTATTCTGACCTTGAAGATGCGCCATGTAATTGATTTCTACGGTTGATTGGCCGCCTGTGATGATGATGAGTTTGTTCGTTGCAGGCGTTTTCCTCGTCTGCTGGATGCCTTTCTTTACGATCAATATCATCAATGCCATCTGCATCCGAACCGATGTCTTCAGCCATTCATCTTCAGCAGCAGTATCAGCATCAGCATCCTCTCCATCCTCCTTAGATGCGGAGACAGAGCCTGCCGTCGTCATGTCAGTTGTCGCCGCATCTATCTGCCATATCCATCCGAAGATGTTCTCTTTCTTCGTGTGGCTCGGCTACATCAATAGTTTCATCAATCCTGTCATCTATACGCTCTTCAACGTCGAATTCCGTCGGGCCTTTAACAAGATCCTTAGGGAAATGTGCAAGGCTAATCACTAGAGACGGCTGCACCGGCATCTAAGCTAATCTAATTTGATTTGCGTAGAACCGTTGCATTAATCCACAAGGGTATCAATCGATGAGGCTTCAAGTGAAACCGGAAGCCATAGTCCATTGGGACCCAACGCACTACGATGATTCCAGCGTAGAATACGATGACATTCTGGAGAAATGTTAGGCAACGGAACCATATTCTTCACATGCCCCTATTATTTCACTCCTATTGCATGTGTATATGTATGTATGTATGAATGCGTGCATGTATGTGTGCATTTTTGTATGTATGTATGTATGTATGTATGTATGTATGTATGTATGTATGTATGTATGTATGTATGTATGTATGTATGTATGTATGTATGTATGTATGTATGTATGTATGCATGCATGCATGCATGAATGTATGTGTGCATGTTTGTATGTTTGTATGTATTGTATGTATGTATGTATGTGTGTTTACATGTGTATTTATATAGAGCATTTTAAGAGCCTCACACAGGCGCTGAAGACTCTAGCAGACTGCAGATTACAAAAAATTTGCTCTATGCCCGCAAATGAACCGTACCCTGCCTTTGCCGCACCCTCAAAGTTGTCTTTATTGTAAGCGCCCCGTAAATAAGCTGACAGTGTGTAGGCCTATAGGTTACAATACAAAGACCAAGTTGGCAGTGTAGTCTTAAGGTGCATTGTGCAATGTGCATGCATGCTATTGATGCGATATGAACTTATACTCTATTGGCTGTAAATGCACATAAATATAATATACGGTAGAGTGAACGCACAAACATCTTGTTAAGATATTATGTTTAACATAATTATTATGTGACATTCGCCGGTTCTTTAAACATGCTACAACGGATACATTTCTGTCTTTTGTGTCAGCTTAGCTTGATAGGCTGTAGGCTACCAATTAACATAGCAGAAAAACACACACACACACACACACACACACACACGCACACACGCACGCACACACACACACACACACACACACACATGACACACACACACACACACACACAGACATATATGTATGTACATGTATATCACGATAATATAGTTCATCGTTAGACCTAACACGCTTGGTTGATGGTCATGCGGTCGCGAGTTCGACTCCGTGCAATCACCCTGTGCAAGTTGTTTGCTACGCTGTGCCTCTGTCACCAAGCCGTATGTACGGTAACTTGTTCTCCACATAAGCTGGAAAGTAAACGGCAGTCCTGTGATGCAATGGCACCCATGGCTAGTACATTGGGATTCGTCCATTGCCGGTATCACGATATAGAGTAACCGTCCTAAGACTATCCCGGGGGGGGTGTATGAATGTATCCCCCGGATGGAATAAACCGGTTTACAGTATCCGGGGGATAAACCATTCTATCCCCCATCGTCATACGCGTCACGAAAGCCAAGACGAAAATCCAGTCAAAATCACCAAAAACGAAGTAAATTAATTTCAGGTCGACGTCCAAACTAAAGATACGCAACTTAAAATATTTTATGCGTAGGCTACAATAAATCCAAACAGAACGACTGAATACACTTAGAAACCGCCAAAAATGCAAACAAAACCGAATAGGCCTACTCCATTTCGCTAAGGGGGATAGCCTACTCGTGTATGGGGGGATACTATATTTCGTGACACCGGCTCAAAGGGTGAAGAGAAGGAAATGAGCAACTCCCCAACGTTCCACTGTGGGATATGGGAGCTTTACTCATCAAATCAAATCAATTTATTGCAACCCAAAAACATAACAGCAATATATATATCTTATTGCAATCCAAAACATAACAGCAATATATATATCTTATTGCAATCCAAAACATAACAGCAATATATAGCCCATTATCACATAACAACATAGTTGTAAAAAACGTTTTTTTCGTTTTTTATTTTTCCCTAAAACGTCGTTTTTCCGTTTTTAATTTTCATCATGTTTTTTTTCGTTTTTTATTTTTGTATGTAACTTTATTTATTTAGACCTATTTACTGTCTGTTATTATTTGTTTAATTTTATTTTTGTCTGATATCCCTTAGGCCTACATTGTCTATGTCCTTTCAAGGATTCATCTAATTTAAGTCACTATTTAGTGTCATCAGTTGAGAAATAAACAGCAGAGTACAGGAAATAAAAATTTTAAAAGTTATTTGAATTTCTAAGTTATCCATAATGCGAATTATTTTTTTTCGTTTTTCCCCCGTTTTTTCCGTTTTTTTATTTTTTTGAATAAAACGAGGTTTTTTTCGTTTTTTATTTTTATTTTACCGTTTTTAACAACTAGGCTATGCATAACAACATAAAGAGAATAAGAAACCAGGGTAGTAAAAGGGAAACCCAGAAGGGATGTTGGTCCAGCTAGAGTAGGGTCCCGTGCCCGTGCCTTTATATTCTATAGCCTAAATTCAGTATAACAATATTGTAGTCAAAAGGTTACGATAGAGTTGTTGCCCAATTAACTGGAAAGGAATCGGAATACAACTTTCCAACGCCATGGAAGTTACTAAATGGGCGTAAATTGCGATTGTTAGCCTAGTAGTGGGAGTATAGACAGCATGGAGAAAGAGAGGAATGCAGGTCGATATATACACTCTATAGGCCTAGACCTACACTTTGCGATACACTATACTGTCTTGTCTTCAGCGTTGGAGATGTCTGAACGGGCTACATATAGCATGATAGGGCCTATTATGATTACAAGTTATTATTATTATTATTATTATTATTATTATTATTATTATTATTATTATTATTATTATTATTATTATTATTATTATTATTATTATTATTATTATTTTTATTAGGCCTATTATTATAACTACTAAGCGACTACAACTTTAGCACTACTACTAGGTCTACTACTAGGAAAAACAGATAGTACGTTCCGCGTTACCACCACCACAGCCACCCCAGAGTCTTTGGAATAGGTAGCTTGTTTCGAGGGTGTCGTTGACAGCTCATGGGTTGCATCCGAGGGTGTCAACCTTCGTCCGTCCGAGCTCCAACACAAAATTCAATCCTTCTGAGCTCCAAGCACCGGTGGACTCCAGTGCTACCGCCACAAAAGCATGCGTTCGGGTGATTGTGGCGTATTTCGATCTTTTGGCGGCGGCTGCCCGGTTTGCGGCCTCACCCGCTTCGGTTGATGTTGTTGCCAGATGTGACTTTGCGAATGTGTCCGAAACTGTCACATCCCAAGTGAGACATCTTCCGCATGACCACGGGATAAGTGTCACGCCGTCCGGTCGTTTACCATTTTCTCTGGTGAGGCCCAAATTAAGGTTCTTTCTTCTTCTTCTTCTTATTATTAGGGCCTATTATTATTATTATTATTATTATTATTATTATTATTATTATTTTATTAGGACTACTAGTGCTGCTGCTGCTGCTGCTGCTACTGCTGCTACTACGTACTACTAATACTAATACTATTAGGCCTACTACTAATAAGTTACTATTATCATCATTGTCATTAAATTATTATTACTATTAGGCCTAGTGTTATATTATTATTACTACTACTACTATTATTATATTATTATTATTACTACTATTATTATATCGTTATTACTAGTACCACATATATAGCCTATTACGTGTGTGTTGTTGCCGTCGTTGGTCACGCGATGACTGCAATACGGGACCAAATCGGGCAAAACGAACTATTTTCGTACAGAAAATCATCTCAATAAAAGTATCAGTTGCACCAATTAAATCACACGGAGTAAAAATAAGTCTGCAAATTAACCGGACACGACAATTCCAAGCACATACAATCATGTAGGTTATTATATATAGGCCTATCCTTTATTGAAACGTTAAGTTGACAAACCGCAACTTAGTACAGAGAGATAGAAAGAAAAACAAATGACTAATAGTCTAATTATCTGCTACGCCTAATCTAGAGTCTAGGTCTCTCTCTCTCTTTCAATATATATAGGCTAATATATATATATAAATATAAATATAAATATATATAGACATATGCATAGTTATATGAACAATTTATTATATATATGCATGTATATACAGTATATCATATACACATCATTTATGCCATATATATATGGCATACATGTAGGTGGCATATATATATATATATATATATATATATATATATATATATATATATATATATGCTAATTTAAAAATAGTCCAATAGGTCTATACATATAGGCTGGACGCACAGCTCTGTATAAACAGACGTTGAGGTCATAAATAATTTAAATTTGTGGGTTTATTTATAAGCAGAGAGTGTTTCTATAAACAGAACCGACGATAATTACGTTAATGTAGGTTGACAGACGGGAGCATCCGTCCGTCCGACCACCGCCGCAATTGACGCAGCAATCGAATCTCTTCCTCATTCAAAAACCAATTGTATATAGGCAGACACTGGCCGGCACAGATGAACACCTTGATAGGCACAGACAGACGTCGATCAGACAGACAGGCAGACAGGCATACAGACACAGGGAGACATATGTAGACAGACAGAGACTTAATTGCAGTCGACAAATAAAGTAGCGGAAGCGCTTCCGTGAGCCCTCTGGCTAAAAGAATCACCACGGATGATAAGGCATCGGACTCTCCTTCCTCTCCTTCTCCTCCTCCCTCCTCCTACGCTATAGTCACCTCCTCCGACACCACCACCACCGCTACGACCTCATACACCACCACCGCTACCACCACCTCCTATATACACTAGGGTGTCCCACGATAGCATAGGAAAAATAAAATTGTTGAAACTTTTGATGCACTCCCTCCTAAAAGTTTCTTTATGATCCCGTAATATTACCTGCCAAGTTTTATGACATTTCGAAAATATTTAGGGGTCCCGCAAGGCTCATAGAGTTAGTGCAGTTTGTCGTAAATTAAGCATGGCATCATTGACTTTTAAATATTTAGGTGACAACATTTTGATCCCATAATAACATGTTTAGTATCACTATAAAGCTCTTAAACAGCAGAATCTACAGATTTAACCTTCTTGTATATTATATGCATAAAGTTTCAATTATGAAGAAGACATAAAGCACACTACCAGAAGATATCAAATTTTTTGGCTTGCAAATCAAGGAAGACTTTCGAGCCTTTAAATCTGTCGGGCACTGGGAAGGCAAGCTGCTCCCTGACATAGGCTAACTGGAGTAAACACGGACAAAGTGAACCGATGGCCAGTCCTGATTTCTTCTCTAGTTAATAGAAATACTAAACTTCTGGGTGTGCCAAAGTTGGCTTCTGTGTCAAGACAGGCAGCAGCAGTAGCAGTTCTAGACCATATGAAGTCGTGGCAGTGCGATACATTTATAATTATCGGCATGTGTTTTGACACAAGGGCCTCAAATACCGGCAGAGTTAATGGAGCCTGCACCCTTCTAGAGGCAGCCACCGGTCGTAATCTGCTGCAGATGGCTTGTCAACATCACATGTTTGAAGTCCTGTTGTCTTATATATATTCGTAGTGTGCCTTGGTAAAGTTTGTCCATCAACTGGGGAGGCATTCTTCTCTTCAAGCGATTTAAAGATAAATGGTCCGACCTGGCTCACCTTCAACCAAAGCTTCATTAATGTCTGTCTGTGTCTGACAAACTGAAGGAGTTCATTACTGAACAGCTTCAACTTGACAATCCTCAATATGATTAGAGAGATTTCTCCAACTCGCGGCATCCGTGTTTGGATTGAGCAGTTCGACAGCGGTTCGCAAGCCTGGTGCCCCTCTAGAGCGCGTTGGATGGCGAATGCATTATATATACTCAATGAAGATTTAGTTGCGTTTTGATGGAACCCAATCGGTTATCCAATTGACGGCCCGTGAATTACAGGGCATCCACGATTTAACATTATGTTTTAGTCAACATCTGCATCCAATCGTGGTTTTCGTGTCGAGTCACTGCTGATTCACCCATTAATGACATTCTGACATTCAACTAATAAAAAGGCTGCAATATTACGATGCTGCTGCTCTGAAGAGTGAAGACCACTGAAGATGATGCTGTGTCATTCTTGGTACCTAAGCCAAGAGCTGGAAACCCTCTCTCTGTTCTCACACCATCTCTCTTCTGAAGATAAAGCACAGCTTATGTTGACAATGAAAGGTGATCGAGGATTGCACTTTGTTCAATCTCTTTCCCGTACGAAAAGGGAATTATATATTTCTCGAAGCTTCTTCCGAACTACCGCCAACTCATCGTGGCTTGTACCCTCGATATTCCATGTGAAGAGTGACCCAAAAGCCAATTGTATAAGATCGCATGTCAGCTTGTTAATAACTTTGCTTGTGTAAATGACAATGCTGAGCTTGGAGTTGCTCTTATACAGAATTTCAATTCAACAAGAACGAAGAACAGAAACAGTTTCTTCTGCAAGTTGTTGAAAACACAGGCATGACTTTTCTAAGTGCAATCGTGACAATCTTGTAGACATGTAGATTATTGTAAAATGTAGAACTGAACAATATGCAGCTGAAGGTATAAACAGTGATTAAGAATAAGCAGATGCAGGTATGGGGTAGCTGAAACCATGGCTGGTTGCATAATCAAGATTTTGTAATAATGATTCCTCCTAACGATTAATGGCAATAACTGATATTGAGAAAGTTCAAAAATCTTGAGTTGCTGTACAATTTTTTCATTATTTATTCGTAAAACCATACCTATCTATGTACGCAATAAAGTCAGATACTTGTAGTTTCCACTATTTAGGAGCTTTCCATTGGTATTAAACATGTTATCATGGGATCCAAGGTCGTTGTCTAAAAGCATTAATAAATTGGGCACGTCCGACGCAAATTATGCCAACATGGTGAAATGTGAGTGTCTTGCGGGACCCCTAAATATTTTTTAAAATTTTATTAAATTTTCCAGGTGTCATTATGGGACCATAAAGAAACGTTTTAGAGGGAGTGCATAAAATATTTCGACAAAAAATATTTCTGGGACACCCTAATATACACCCCCACCGCAATCACCAACTCCTCCTACACCACCACCGCAACCACCACCACCACCTCCTCCTACACGGCTACACCACCACCACCATTACCTACTCCTCCTACACCACCTCCTCCTACACCACCTCCTCCTACACCACCACCACCAGTGCACCACTCCCCCTCCTCCTCCTACACCACCACCGCAACCAACACCTCCTTCTACACCACTACCTTCCCCTTCTTCTACCACCATCTCCTCCTCCTCCTACACCACCACAGCTAACACCTTCACCTCCTCCTCTTCCTCAACCACCACCATTACCACCACCTCCTCCTACAAAGAGTGCCACCACCTCTTCCTCCTCCTACACCACCATCGCTACCACCACCACCTCCTCTTCCTCCTCCTACTGTGCGTGCCCATCGCATCCTCAGCAACTCTCGAAACGTCTTCTACCCTGCAGAGCCTCAGTCGATCGACTGTGGATGATGCAATCCATGACCAACTGACCATGCGTCATTCGTCAGTGAGGCGGTCAAGCGTCCATCTGTTAATCGGTCAACACCTTTGATCAATACGCGCTTCAGCTAATTTTCCGCTATTCGGGTTGAAGACACAAAATGACCCTCCCCTATCCTCAGCCACAGCCTATTTATATTCCTCATCTTCTTCCGATTACTCAGCCCATTCCTCCTCTTCCTATTCATCACTTCCATCTTATCCACCTCTCCTAACCCTAATCCTCCTCCTCTTCCTATACATCAGCTTATTCATCACATACTTTCAACTTATTCCTCCTCTCCTCAGTCCTCACCAATTCCTCCTTTTCTTCCTATTTCTTATGTTTTCCAACTTATACCTCCACTCATCGTCCTTTTCCTCCTCTGTTCTTCCTTTTCCTCATAATATTTTGCCAACTTATTCCGCCTCTCCTCTTCCTCCTATGTTCTTCCTATTTCTCATAATATATTTTCCAACTTATTCCTTCTTTGTTCTTCCTATTCATATATATATATATATATATATATATATAGTCTTCATATTCTTCACAATATATTTTCAACTTATTCCTCTACCTCATCCTAATCCTCCTCTCTTATTCCTGTTCCTCATATATTTTCCACCTTATTCATCCTCTCCTCCTCCTCCTCCTTCTATTCCTCCTCTCTTCTTCCTATTCCTCAGCCTATATTTTCCACCTTATTCCTCCTCCTCATCCTATTCCTCCTCTCCTCTATTCTTCCTATTCCTCATATATTTTCCACCTTATTCCTCCTCTCCTCATCCTATTCCTCCTCTCTTCTTCCTATGCCTCATATATTTTCCACCTTATTCCTCCTCTCCTCATCCTATTCCTTCTCTTCTTCATATTCCTCATATATTTTCCACCTTATTCCTCCTCTCCTCATCCTATTCCTTCTCTTCTTTCCTATTCCTCATATATTTTCCACCTTATTCCACCTCTATTCCTCCTCTCCTCCTCCTATTCCTCCTCTCTTCTTCCTATTCCTCATAATATATTTTCCACCTTATTCCTCCTCTCCTCATCCTATTCCTTCTCTTCTTCCTATTCCTCATAATATATTTTCCACCTTATTCCTCCTCTCCTCATCCTATTCCTTCTCTTCTTCCTATTCCTCATATATTTTCCACCTTATTCCTCCTCTCCTCATCCTATTCCTTCTCTTCTTCCTATTCCTCATAATATATTTTCCACCTTATTCCTCCTCTCCTCATCCTATTCCTTCTCTTATTCCTATTCCTCATATATTTTCCACCTTATTCCTCCTCTCCTCATCCTATTCCTTCTCTTCTTCCTATTCCTCATATATTTTCCACCTTATTCCTCCTCTCCTCTTCCTATTCCTATATTTTCCACCTTATTCATCCTCCTCCCTCATCCTTCTTCCTATTCCTCATATATTTTCCACCTTATTCCTCCTCTCCTCATCCTATTCCTTCTCTTCTTCCTATTCCTCATATATTTTCCACCTTATTCCTCCTCTCCTCATCCTATTCCTTCTCTTCTTCCTATTCCTCATATATTTTCCACCTTATTCCTCCTCTCCTCATCCTATTCCTTCTCTTCTTCCTATTCCTCATATATTTTCCACCTTATTCCTCCTCTCCTCATCCTATTCCTTCTCTTCTTCCTATTCCTCATATATTTTCCACCTTATTCCTCCTCTCCTCATCCTATTCCTTCTCTTCTTCCTATTCCTCATATATTTTCCACCTTATTCCTCCTCTCCTCATCCTATTCCTTCTCTTCTTCCTATTCCTCATATATTTTCCACCTTATTCCTCCTCTCCTCATCCTATTCCTTCTCTCTTCTTCCTATTCCTCATATATTTTCCACCTTATTCCTCCTCTCCTCATCCTATTCCTTCTCTTCTTCCTATTCCTCATATATTTTCCACCTTATTCCTCCTCTCCTCATCCTATTCCTTCTCTCTTCTTCCTATTCCTCATATATTTTCCACCTTATTCCTCCTCTCCTCATCCTATTCCTTCTCTCTTCTTCCTATTCCTCATATATTTTCCACCTTATTCCTCCTCTCCTCATCCTATTCCTTCTCTTCTTCCTATTCCTCATATATTTTCCACCTTATTCCTCCTCTCCTCATCCTATTCCTTCTCTCTTCTTCCTATTCCTCATATATTTTCCACCTTATTCCTCCTCTCCTCATCCTATTCCTTCTCTTCTTCCTATTCCTCATATATTTTCCACCTTATTCCTCCTCTCCTCATCCTATTCCTTCTCTTCTTCCTATTCCTCATATATTTTCCACCTTATTCCTCCTCTCCTCATCCTATTCCTTCTCTTCTTCCTATTCCTCATATATTTTCCACCTTATTCCTCCTCTCCTCATCCTATTCCTTCTCTTCTTCCTATTCCTCATATATTTTCCACCTTATTCCTCCTCTCCTCATCCTATTCCTCTCTCTTCTTCCTATTCCTCATATATTTTCCACCTTATTCCTCCTCTCCTCATCCTATTCCTTCTCTTCTTCCTATTCCTCATATATTTTCCACCTTATTCCTCCTCTCCTCATCCTATTCCTTCTCTCTTCTTCCTATTCCTCATATATTTTCCACCTTATTCCTCCTCTCCTCATCCTATTCCTTCTCTCTTCTTCCTATTCCTCATATATTTTCCACCTTATTCCTCCTCTCCTCATCCTATTCCTCCTCTCTTCTTCCTATTCCTCATATATTTTCCACCTTATTCCTCCTCTCCTCATCCTATTCCTTCTCTCTTCTTCCTATTCCTCATATATTTTCCACCTTATTCCTCCTCTCCTCATCCTATTCCTTTCTCTTCTTCCTATTCCTCATATATTTTCCACCTTATTCCTCCTCTCCTCATCCTATTGCTTCTCTCTTCTTCCTATTCCTCATATATTTTCCACCTTATTCCTCCTCTCCTCATCCTATTCCTTCTCTTCTTCCTATTCCTCATATATTTTCCACCTTATTCCTCCTCTCCTCATCCTATTCCTTCTATTCTTCTTCCTATTCCTCATATATTTTCCACCTTATTCCTCCTCTCCTCATCCTATTCCTTCTCTCTTCCTATTCCTCATATATTTTCCACCTTATTCCTCCTCTCCTCATCCTATTCCTCCTCTCTTCTTCCTATTCCTCATATATTTTCCACCTTATTCCTCCTCTCCTCATCCTATTCCTCTCTCTTCTTCCTATTCCTCATATATTTTTCAACTTCTTCCTGCTCTCATGACCATACTATTTCTCCTCCTCTGCCTATACTTTAGCCGAGAGAGCAAAGGCGTGTAGGTTCTAGGAAGACAAGAAAGACCTTTTACGACTGTCATTTTGTCACGCCATCTGACTACGTCTTCTTACACTAGCCTACATTTAACTATAATGTGCCAACATCGTGGCCTACAAGATACAGTTATTACACGTATTATGTGCCATTTGGGAACGCAACGCTCTAGTGGTCAGCGTGCTGGACTGTTAACCAAAGGCGGGGTTTCAACTCTCCGCCAGTTGTTTCTGCATGTGGATTTTGGCTCCCGCTGCGTCCCCTAGTGAGCGAAGCCTTACACTGAATAATTATATATAGATATATATTCAGTAAGGCTGCACTCTATATAATTTATATATGCTTCACTGCTTCACACAATCACACTGGCTGCTTCACACGATAACAGCAACTGCTTCACATGATCACATTGGCTGCTTCACATGATCAAAGTGACTGCTTCACACACTCACACGGACTGCTTCACACGATTTGCAGTGACTGCTTCACACGATTACAGGGAGTGACTATCACTATGATCACAGTGATTGGTTCATTCATTCATTCATTCATTCATTCATTCAGATATATTTATATATATATACTTCAATCTCTCAGGATAGTCTGGACCTCTTTGTTCCTCATGTGAGAACGGCCATAGCCCAGTCCCATGCCCTTGCCTGCATTGGTCATTCGCTATGGAATCAACAATAATCAGATTATAATGAGATTTAATAATATGAGAAATTTTAATGATGTGAGATTGATTTTAACAGTGAGAAATTTTAATAATACTAGAGAGATTTTAACAATATGAGAGATTTTAATTAGATATTTTATTAATTTGAGATTTTTAAGTAGGATATATTTACGTGCCAGACTTCCATTCTTAACTAATTCTTGAATCACAGTCAACGCATACATACATACATACAGTACATTCATCTACTGCATTTCTAGAATCTCGCATTCATCCTCATCTGCTGGTGGACTGTTTTGTTTTTATTTTATTCCAGGGCACAATAACAATGTCTGGATGCAGGGCACAGTGAGGCTGCTTAACACAGTCAGCCATTAGCCATATATGTGCCACTTGAACCAGCTCTCATAATTATATTATATTACTTAGAAGGACGTTAGCGGTCACAATTTTAAACTGTTCAGCCATGAAAACAATCGTATGCGAAACTGCAAGAAGTATAGTTTCTGGTTTACATTTTTAAATTAAAATGGAACAAACGTCGACATTATTTTGTCAGTATGAAAACCGATAATCGTTTTCGAAACCGATAATCGGATTTCCGGACAGGACATGTCAACACTCTGTACTGCAAGACATGTCACAGAACAACTGCAGATCATTTCTTCATTTTATTAGTTCTGCATTTTATAAAGCCACTCACTATCCAACGTCGATGCACCAATCAAGGGGGGCAGACAAGTTCTACATATGCCACTGAAACATACAAGCAATGCAACAATGTACGCTTTTATTCCTATCAATCAATCAATCCTATTGTTTCCCGAGAATAGATTACAAGTAGTGATCCAGAATAATCATTTACTCTTATGTGCACACAGGAGCTCAGTGTTTTTGCAAGGTTTCCAAAATTTCAAACATGTCACACATTCTCAATCATCCCAAGTCACACTTAGATCTGTCTCAGATCTTAGATGTCTCAGATCTGTCTTAGATCTGACACAGAGTCACATGTCAGCACCGTTGATAGGTAAAAGGGTGCATGCAACTGATCAGAAACGTACCCCACATATTGCTATGGGTATGGCACATAAACAAGGAATATATCGCTTCTGAGGGCTCTTAACACTTTAATGACAAGAGCGTACTAAAAGCGACTGGGAAACCTATGCAGCTCGTCGTTAAAGTGTTAAAAGGCGCTTTATACTTGTTAATGTTAAAACACATACGCTGCATGTTGTTAGCTCCAGAACCAATACATGTGATGTTAAAACATTGAGTTAAGATATGTTAAGTATGTATGTTCAATTTGCCATTTTCAACATGCTACAACGTCCGAAAGTCACTGCCCATTGCAGGTTGTACTTAAAAACAAGAGGCAAATGTTATCAAGCCGTGCATCCTACTTGAGAAGAAACATGTCTACCAAGGAATTGTGATTCTTGATCGGGGTTTGGCTGGCAGCAACCTTCAATAGGCGCCTTGTGCAATATAATAACGGCACTGCAGAAATCACCAGATCAGACTCAACGTTACAAGATATGTTACAACATATAGGTGCCATCAGACCACATCACCAGACACGTTAACTAAGTGTAAGTGGGAACATGTGAAGCCATCACAACACGTTTCAAGAAATGTTACAGGTGCCAAAACACAACATGGAAAGAGATGTTGAGTGCAGGAACCAAACCACCAAATAATCAGAAAACATAAAAACAACACGTTCATCATTTATTTAACTAGTTCTGTATTTTTAATAGTGCAACTCTCCAATGACAATGCATAAACCAATAGTGCAGTCATGTTACCTTAGAAACTTACAAGTACTGCAAACAAAGTACCGTAGAAACTTATAAGTACTGCAAAGTACCTTAGAAACTTACAAGTACTGCAAACAAGGTACCTTGGAAAATTAAAAGTACTGCAAAGTACTTTGGAAACCTACAAGTACTGCAAACAAAGTAACATAGAAACTTAAAAGTACTGCAAAGTACCTAAGAAACCTACAAGTACTGCAAACAAAGTGCCTTAGAAACTTGCAAGTATTGCAAACAAAGTACCTTAGAAAATTGCAAAAGTACTGCAAACAAAGTACCTTGGAAAATTAAAAGTACTTCAAACAAAGTACCTTTTCATTCTAATTATTATACGCATTCACACTGGACCCAGTGTCTTTGCAGTTTTTGAAGGCTATGCAAATATTAATTCATGCATACTCGTCTTCATTTGTTACAACACGAATTCTGAAATAACATGGTCACAAGCATGGATACTAAATCGTGAGTTCACCTATAGAAAGTGACCTCACTATAATCAACCTTGTTAAAACAAGGTACCAGATAGAACCTCCAAGGTAGATCAGTGTACCTTCAAATTTCATTCATATCACTTTTGCTGTACAAAGCACAGGCTGCAACTGTCCACTATAATATTTCCATCCTCATACACTTCCCAACCAAGCTAATGTTGAACAATGTTGAACACTGGGCAATGTTGGCCTAACATTGTCTGAGTGTGAGCAAGTGTGGGTGGGAATCATCCCCCAGTTCCAAAACATTGTTGTCATGCTCATCAAATACTCTGTAATTGCCACCTTAGCGGTTCACTTAGTTACATGAACTCATGCTTCATTAATCTTCTTATAATAATAAAAACAATAGCTCCATTCACTTGTAATCCCAACAGTAGATTTTTACATTCATTAAAAAAATCATGCTTTGCAAGCTTTGTTTGAAGGTTCTTAAAACACACTATATAAATTGCCATATATACAAAACAGACGTTTGTCCGAAGACAAACTGGTTCTGATTTAAGACTTTAACGACGAGAGTGTACTAAAAGCGTCTGGGAAGCCAATGCCAATGTCGTTAAACTGTTAACCGAGTTTACTAATATCACTAATTTACATTACAGCCCATACAAAGGAGTCTTCACATGTTCATCGAGATCATTCAAGTCCTGTTGCGACCATCTGGTCCAGATGATATCTAATCTAATCTAATAACTTCTATAGCGCCCATATCACAATGGCATAAGTCAATAGTCACCATTAATCAAAATCATTGTGTAAGCCAATTCCAGGGCGAGTCCGGTCGAGAGAAGGGAGTCTGAGAAGATAAGGAAACTAGTCAAGTAAGAAGTGGTCTTGGCAAGACGTCTGTGGAACAGCTGCTTCAAAGAAAATTTAAAGGACTGTAAATATTGAAATCACATGAAAAGTAAACTACAAGTGTCATTGTTATTATTAAACAGTTAGAGAAGAATCCAGATACATGTAAAATGTTGAGGTACAAGAGAAAGTGACAGTCTCGCCTAAAAAGAAACCAGCCAACAGTAAAAAGAATGGCAGCTAGCACTAGTGCAAAAGCCAGCAGACAAAACTTCAACAAGCGACAGTTTTGGTCTAGATACTTCGCTATTCGTGGAAGCAAATTAGTTTAATTAATAAAGACTAACTGGCAACATGTGACACAAAGTTAAGGAGGACAGTAGGCCAACTCTGGCTATTGATTTACATACAATTAGATGACATAAACAATATTATTTATAGCTATGTTATCTTGAACATGAACATATATTATTACTTGGAAATATATGTATTGTATTGTATTGTATTTGAACACTTGTTATAGCGCCCCTACCAGATTGCCCATTCAGATACTATGAAATACTGCTCTTTGGTGTGAATCGGATTTCATTAAAGCGCATGAGAATTGCAGTGAAGGACTTGCCAGGGTCCTGAAATTTATATAGCTTTGAGGTGGATTCGAACCCGAAACCCTCCAGCTGCAGAGGTGCGAACATACCCCATAAATACCGAGCCCCAGTTGTATTGTGTTGTGTCTGGATATGTATTGTACTCATCCCATTTATAATGCGACAAGAGCCACCCGCAGTAAATATACGATAAATTAATCTCTGATAAACCGACCGACCCGGAATCGAACATGCCGCCGGCGTGGAAAGCGGGCTACCAACCCACTCGGCCACTCAGGATCTCTATATGTATGGATATATATGTATTGATGATTATAGTTTTACATTAATATACATACAGATACATATACTATGAAATATGCTCTTTGGTGTACATTTATTAAAGTCTGGAATATTATAAACTGCCGTACTGAAATTTATATAGCACCTTTTGAAGAAAAATTACTCAGAGGTGCAAATATACCTCCATAAATAAGAGTAAATATATAAGCTGATGTGTCTGGATATGCATAAACAATCCCATATCTAAATGATACAATAAGATATTTATACATAAACGATACACCATTGAAAACTGAATGTTCAATTTGTTCATTCAACATGTTGCTTACAATGGCATATATATATGTGTGTGTGCACGCATCGCACACACAATCGATATATGTGCATATATTATATAAATCAATGGTATATACATTCATCAGTACCACATATATATATATATATATGGTATATATATCATACACATATATCATCTATGCATACAAGCAACAGCAAATTCATATGCCTGTACCAGTATATACATACAAATAAATTTAAACATATTATTATTATTTAACAACTTCTATGGTGCTGGTATCTAAAGCACAAGGCATCAACCAATGGTGCACCAAAACCAAGCCATAATAAGGTCAACATCCAGAAGATCAGTCCGTATATGTATATACACACACACAAATAATCACTTGAATACATAAAGCATAAAGAACAGCAGTCCCTTAAGCTAGCCCCGAGTATGCAGCATTAGCGACTTCATTTTCTTAGCCTCGGCATACGAGGGCGGGTGGCCAGTCCTCTCCCTAGCTGTCTGATCTTCCACCGACAGTTTAGTCAGTGTACTCATTATAGCTGAGTTGGCTAGGGGTTCAGATGGAGCAGAAATTTCGAAGCAAATTTTCTGCACTGGTGGGGATTTGAACCCCAATCTCTCGACTCATGGTCCAGCTCGACAGTCCAGCATGCTAACCACTACACTACCAAGCACCTACAAGAAGCACCAGACAAACAGGCTCAAGATTGTTCATCGGAAACACAAGATAAAAACAACGGCTCAACTTCCGTCTCTGGTAAACAGCGGAATGAATCTGTAAACGATACACAGACTTCTAACAACTTTGCTTATATATATATAAACTATATAACATATATATATATATATACACATACATATATATATACATATATATGTATATATATATACATATATATATATATATATATATATATATATATATATATATATATATATATAGGTAATTTCCAGTCTGATTGGTTGGGCCAGAACAGAAGTTAAAAACATAAAGCTGTGAGTGCATGCATACACGTGTTTATTCATTCAGCTGGCAGCTTAAACGAAGCGCTTCATTAAACGTACGAAATTCAATCATCAGTGCTTCAAAGACTGCAAATGAGTTTTATGGAAATCATGGCTTCCCAACGCATACAAACACACTTGATGCACAAGTAAACAGTTACATCTGTATATTTGAATTTATGTGCTACACATACACATGTACATGAATGGCATATATATATATATACATATATCATATAAATGTGTCTATATAATAGATATATATAATATATATATATTATAAATATATATATACACACCATCTAAGCATCATTACAATCTTGTCAACATCAACTAGCAATAACCAACGCATACTCTGCATGTTTAGTCATACAACTTGTGCTGTATAAATCTTCATAATGTAACAAGAATCGTAATTTAGTGAAATTTCTACATATTTGCAAACGAGAAACTTAGAATTTTCTCGTCTTCAGTGGCACCATTTCTATACAAAATCAAGCCAGCAAGCATTGACCGCTCTTAGAACAGCATCGTAGAAACGATCAAGAATCCCAAGAGCGTCTCAAAAAATAAAGTTAAATTTACAAGTTGCTAATTTGTCCATGAAGAGTAACAATCGCCTACGTATCCAAGGCGTCGAGAACTTTCATGATCTGTTGCTTAATAAACTTCGTCGCTTCACCAGCTTTTGCGATGATAAATCGGTCGATCGCTGTGACCGTGATCCCGGCATCGCGATCGTTAGTACCATATTTAAACGTTATGAATTCCGGGTGTCGTTTCTTTGACGTTATTTTCAAGATCGTTCCGAGTGATCGTCGATTCTGTAACCAGGCCATGTTCTTCTGGTCTTTGATAACTCGCAGTACAAATAGGTGTGTGTCAGTAACGCAGAGAAAGCTGAAAAGGAACAGAGAAACAAAAGTAGCCTTCAAGTCAAGTCAACTGATGCAAACAGTTGTACCCAGTACTGCATGTAATCACACACAATTTGATACCATTCGCATTTCATGTAATAATTAGTAACACATAGATAATTGAAAGGAAAACTCAGTATGCAGACATATACACACACTCATTTTGACGACATTTGGATCTTATGTACGCATACGTAAATCAAAGATAACTTTGATAATTTTGTTGTTCTTAACATGTTTGTAAGAGCCTTACATACAAACATGTAAACATGTGAAACAAGCGAAAAATGGTATTACAAAATTGCTACCTTGATTTGTGCAAGCACTCCAATTTTACCACAAGCATTAATATAAAGGTGCTATAGAAGTTATCCACGATATAATAGAAAGGAGTTACACAGGCTCAACTATGAAGAAATGAAATCATATTTCAGGAGAAGCATCAGTGTTAAAACTTAATTCTTACACCTATTGAGCAATGGTGACAACATGACAGTTTTTAAAGACTGGACTGATATAAATAAGGTAAGATTAAGGTACCGCAAAACTTCTCTGTTTTAAGGTAACAGATGAGAATCAAACCACAAGCTCTCTGTTGGTAGAGCTCAGCATGCTAACCAACTGCACCAAAATCGAGGCATTCAAGCTATTTACGGTACTCAACTAATTAAATATATATTTGGTTTAGGTATTCATGTGGTCAAATACTAAAGTGGCAAAAGCATTAACCACTTGCAGTGAGGTATTCAAGTAGATCACATTTAACACATTTTTCATGGGGATATAGAGACAATAGATATGAGTCACAAAAAAGTTAAACTAGAACGGACCTTGGATGCATGAAACCAGAGCTCGTCACCTCCTGGCATTCAAACACAGACTTCACTTCCGGTTTACTTGTCCACGTGTCGATGCCAACCGTCTCACGCTGTTCGTCATCCGAAGAATGCGTATCAACTGGTTCATCTGGTGCAAAGCAAACTTTAAAGTATAAGGAGTTTACATTACACAAACTGTAAATGGGAAATCTTTAGATCACACAAACTTTACAAAGAATACATTTGTACGATGCAAACTGCAAATGAAAAATTTTATACCACACAAACTTCAAAAGAAAGAAGTCTGTATTGCACAAAACTGAAAATGGAAAGAATCACACTGACTAAATGGAAAAATGTTTATAACACACAAACTCCAGTTGGAAAATGTTTAAACCACAAGAAATTTACAAAGAAGATATTTAAACAACACAAACTGTAAATAAAGAGAAGTGCACACAACTCAAACTCTAAAAGAAAAGAAGTTTATATCAAACCAAACTGAATGGTAAACTTATGCCAAACACACATTAAATGGAAGCGGTTCATACCACATTACTTTATAAGGAAAGACTTTATACATTCAAAACTCTTACCTGGAACCAATATAGCTCTGCTACATCTAGACTGCTATTAGATTTCGACACAAAACTTTTCGTTGAAAACATATCAGCAATTGACATCCGCAACATCAGTTTTAAATGCACAAGGCATCGCAAAACTCGATCCTCACCACAAACGAGATGAATCAGAGTTAATTCATACCACGGCAAATTATTTAATGACAGGAATAAAACTGACCGTCCTCATCTCCGATGCTGAAAACAGACGCCATGTTCCGGTATCTCTTGCCAACCCTGTCCGCACTGCTGACGTGCCTAAAGTAAACACAATTCATGTCTAAATTACTCATAATGGATTCAACAAAGACCAACCGTGCACAAAGGTAAGTATGCACAGCAAGGTAACATAATTACTTTTATTACACAGCTCTGTACCTGTATGTTGCGTCAGGACACTTGATATTGCATGTTTTAGAGTATCCCACAATTGTCTAGTGCTTTCTCCGCGCTAGCTGCCTATATGATGCTAAATGTCATTTGCAACAATACTATTACATCAGGTAGCAAAACAATGCACAGTAAACTTACAGAGTCACTAATGGCAGGTCCACACACGTGGAGCAAGTCAATAATCACTGGAGATGAACGTATGCATAAATATACACCGACTCCCTCTCCCTCTCCCTGCTCACATTCAATTAAAAATCCTCATTCTGATCTTCACGGCCCTCCCCTGTGGGGTCTTGCCCCAAAATATGTAGTCTCTCTTCCTCTTTTGCCTTTCTCAAAATCTGCTTCTTCTCTCAGGGCCTCGCGCATTGGAAGCGCCTCTGAACGGTTCACCCTACTAGAGGCGCTTTACAAATGTTTAAATACAATACAATACAATGTAGGCACCTATACATTCATGCACGTGAATATTTAGGTCCATAGCACTTCTCAAAAGCACTGGATGCTTATAAGCCGATGAAAAGACACACAAAATAATGTGATGAGTTCTTTACTTTGAAGAAGTAGCGGCTATTACCTTTCTGCTTGTGGCTGTTCATTTTTAATGTAGTTTATCATCTTTTCTTTCACTATTGCAGACTTTGACTTCACAACAGACGAAAGCTTCCCAAATTTGTTAATAAGCGAATCTTCCTAGAAATTAGAAATCAAAATTTGAGCAAACAAACGATCACAACAAAACCAAGACAATCAAATCCATGACAAACACCTCCTAACACATACCATCAATAATTACCATAAACCCATTGGTTTCATGCTCCCATACAGTGATTCAGACCTTTCAGTGACAGAAATAGCAGAGAAACATTCTTTATCTTAGATGCAATTTATAACATGCAGACTTTCAGGTCTTCCAGATCTACAGCTACAGCTCCAGCTCCCTTGAGAGGATTTACAAGTGATATATAATCAAATAGATACACGAGTCATATTATAATCAAATAAATACACTAGCGTTTACCAATACTGTTTACTAAAGATGCCATATACATAATACAAATACATACAGCATGTATATTAACTGGTTCACAAACTAAGCAGAAAAAGAAGAAAGAAATTAGTCAACAAGACAAACAATAAACAGAATTAGAAACAGACAGAAGAAGCACTATACAATTCACAGTAAGTAATTTAAAAAATAATCTCAATTACAATTACAAGGGAAAACGTGCCTGTCCGTCATGGCAAACATTGTAACCATCGTAACCATTGTGGTTGATAACGGAGTCGACGTTACAGACGATGCAGAAGCGTGACTGATGATCGGAAAGACCGGTGTTCAGATTGTCCTGAAGAGCCTCGTGTATAGCTAAAGAAACGTTGACCAGACAAAACACAACTCAGTCTTTCCACTAGCAACATTCCAGCAACTGGCATAGACCACCAGGACAGGACACATATCACTAAATGGAGTTGTATTCCACCAGGGCCCCTGCTAGGAAATGAGTAAAGTAACAGAACAATGAGTGGGCAATAGAGGCAGTGACAGGGACAGCTGCCCACCCATCTTCACATTTAACCCTTTAAAGTGTACTAAAATGTATTGGAAACCATAGGCAGCTGGTCATTAAAGGGTTAAAGGCTTAGAAAGCAAGAAGCAGAGGAAGATGAAGAAGTTAAGCAGTTCCTTCATCAAACCCCCAAAGAGGGAGACAAGGGTATGGTGTTAGCAACTTTATTTCCTTAGCCTTGGCATATATGAGAATGAGTGTCCAGCCCTTCCATCACTGCCAATAACAGCGTATGGTCAGTGTACTCATTTTTACAGAGTTCGTTAAAGGTGCAGCTGTTAAATGAAGTCAAATTCTCAAAACAAATTTCCACACAGCCATGGATTCAAAGTCCCAACCTATCGACTGGGAATCCAGCATACTCAAAAAATTACTCATCAACAATCGTGAAATGAAGTCACTAACACTTCACAGTTCACACCCAAAGGTTGCCTCTCACAATTGACTTTAGGCATTGTTCTTCTTCTTGGACATATCTTTAAAAGGTTCTAGGACAATTCGGCGTGCGACAACAGTGCAGCAACATTTCTTGCAAACTGTCGTTTTCAAAAAAATATAATAGAATTTAGACACCTAGTAAGATTTAAAAAAATTTTTTGCTGTACATTGTAATTGAAATCACTCGGTAAAGATGCTAATTATTATAACTTTCTAATCTACTAAAACCCACTGCAAACATTCTTTACAATTGTGATTATAGTTTGTCTTGCACCAAATTGTCCCTGCACAAAATTGTCTTGTGCCTAATTGTCACATGACAAAATTGTCCAGTCACTCTTTAAAAGCCCGAGCAGACCAACAGACTGACCTTCGTAGCCTCCTCGACAGACACTGACGTAGAGCGAATGGCGCTGAAGGAAGTGTGCTATGACCATGAACATGTACTGGTCTTCCTGTTCCCTTCCGCTGCCAATGAAGCATAGATGCTCTCCGCCGGCCAGTGCGTTCGAACTGACCGCTTGCTCCTGTGTTGCTAGCAATGCCTGAACGGCCGTTGCAAACTCCGATGGACTCTGAAGCATCTATGTACACGATTAACAAGGAACATAATTAATTAGCAGCAGAAAAAAAATTCGTTACTGTGTAATCATCCGAAACCTTTTGTTTGACATCAGTACTTTGAAATATCTAAAACGATGCTAGTTACACAATTTGTTATGTAGGTTCGTAATGTGTTCATATACATTGGTGCTTGCATACAATCAATTAATCAATCAATTTAGCTTATTCTTGGTATCACGCCGACAGGTCTCAACTTGTAGCATATATCTGGCCGAAATCATGTAGCAAAAATTGTCTCAGCCAGTTAGTAACTAAATGGGATGAGATTACAAAAAACCATTAAGGCTCGCAATGGCACGAGGTCCTCCGGGTGTTGGATAAGGTGATTGCCATTGGTCTTAGCTAAAAGATCCTTCAATCTTGGGACGGAACTTGTCAGAGGGTTATTTAAGAGGCATGTTAGATTGCATTAGCTTAATCCTTTAACATGTGTGACATGATGAATTAGTGGTTCTTGTTAACAGTTTACCTACAAACTGACCATCTGGGCTTCCACTCATGGTTGCTGTGTAGCTTGCCTCATTACACTCCAAAAATATATTAGTTTGTCGTAAGAGTAGGACCATTACTTTGTGGGGCAAGTAGGACCATCAGTTTGTTGTAAGCACCAGGTAGGACCATTAGTTTCTTAAAGGGCCAAGTAGGACCATTAGCTTTCTGAAAGGGTCAATTATTATTTTTGTTTTTTGACCATTAGTTTGTTGAAAGGGCCAAGTAAAAAATTATCAATTACTGTAATGTGTTTCTCGTGCAGAAAAATCACCCACCAGATTCGCGTCTAAGTGGAATGCTGTCGGTAAGTGTCCAACGTTGTACTGCTCTGCAGGTCGACAATCAACCAGAAAGTATCGCATACTATCACCCTGTCAACAGAAGAAAGAGTCACGTTTAAAGACACGACAGTTAAATCTTGATCAGACAAAATTTATACAGTGAAACTCCAAGTGATGCAAAAACAAAGCCAGGGTTGTTGCAATATGAAGTCAAGGAATGCAAAGCCATTCAAAATCACAAAAGATACATGTAATCAAAAACATAATGACATGACAACCATTCCTTGCGACCAGTTAGTCACAAATTAAAGAGACCAGCAAACTATTATCCTTGCTCATATTTAAAGGCCCAAATTATGTCTACAACAAAAGATAATGTGCATTACGGTTTCAATATGTTTAACATACAAACAGCTGCATGCGCCTTTACAATGTCAGAGATGGCCTATCTATTTTGAACGGACTCTCTCCCTCTGGACCTGCAAGTACTTCTGGCCTAGCACCTTAACAACGAGAGTGTACTAAGAGCGACTTGGACCCAAGCAGCTCATCGTTAAAGCATTAAACATATCGTTCATCGACACTTGAAAACTGTTAATCTCGGAGCTCCTCTTAGCAGACATTTTGAATAGGAACTAAATGCTCTGCATGAAGAAACCTTACAGATCATTCTGTATCACTCCACATATCTACCATACCAAGCAATCAGTAATTACAGAGACCACTACAGTAATTACACAGATGAACACATCACGGCGATTATAAAGCAAAACAACACCTATAATGCTACCAAACATTTATTTAGCAGAGCACTTGGAATACGTCTTACCACAGCCGTCTGTGACTGAAGTAATTCATCGATGCTGACAGACAGACAAAGGGCTTGGTTGATGTTGGTTTCGTTCTCGGACTCTGATTTCTGTGCAGCCAAACTTATTCCAAACAGAACGGTGTGGAAGTCCTAGACACAACACACCCAGCTAATGTATGCTGCAAAAACATTCTTAAAACAAAATCTAAATGTAAAATAAATTATTAAAAAGAGAGCCTGGGAGAGATAAGTTGTTTGGTATTAAAGCACTTTTGCCCATAACTAGACACGAATGTGGTCCTTGAAAGCAATTGGACAAAATTGTCTGTTAGACGGTTACAGCGTACGTGCCTTCACATCAGCGCCTATGCCTCTGTGAGCTTTCCAGCCACACTAAGACTTACAAAAAGCATACTCTACTGTATTTCGTCATGACCCTCTTAACCCGCAGTCCGTTAACATGTGTTCACGGCGACTGGTTCCCAACAACCTCACATAAAGGAGTCTGCGCTGTAACCAGGGGACTCAGGGATTAACCCATTGATAACTAAGGTACAAGACCAGGGAATTAGTGCATTCCTCTGGACAAGAAAGACTACAGTTTGAAGCTCAAACATTAACTTTCCAAGCCCCAAACATCCTCCGAATTATCGATATGCTAGGCACCTGAATGGTGAACCCACATGGAAACTGACAAATGTTAAATCTAGGTAATCTAGGCGTGGAATTTTGTCTTACTTGTCTAAAGGACTGAGGAGTCTTGGAAGCATAATACTGGGCAAGGGAGCAGAAATCTTCAATATCATTCGCCTCAAGTGCACTCGGAAAGGAGCTCAGCTTCTCTGCAAAACAACAGACATATAAATACATGATCCATTCAAATTACAAACACAGACTTATTTTGTAGCTGTAATCAAGCATTTATAAAAGCACCACTCTACAATTCAGAGGCGCTCCCAACCCTAGCCAGTGCTATCGCTAGCAAATAAAATGGACGTCAGACATTTCCGGAACAAAGGAAGAGAAATGCGGAGGAGCTCAAGCCACAATTCCTGTAATGTAATGTAATTAGTAATTTATATAGCGCCGCTCACAGCCAAGGCCATTCAGCAGCGCTCAAGCCTACGGATGATGGTTCGAACTAGAGGGCCAAAAATTCTAGACTGAACAGTGGCCCACACATGCGGGGAGCAACCAGAAGGCCTCTGGTAGCCAAACAGATAGCAGAGTGACCAGGGAGTGAAGAGGCCAAGGTACAAAAGGTCTACAGGTATGAAGGAGCTACCCCAACCAAATAATTGTGCATAAGAGTTAAAATTGGAACACTGGAGCACAGGAAGTCAGTGGAGTGTCCCGAGTCAAGGCTGGTAAGTGGGCAAAACTCCGAAGACCACCAATATAATAAACAACAAAGACTAGACATTTCAGAATGAAGTTTTCTCCCACACAATTTGGTGTCGAGCCCTTGAGACATATTCCTTTAGGGCAACAAAATAAAAATAACAATGAAGAGAAAAAGTTGTTGGATATAATTATGTCAATGAGAAATTAGATGGTTACCGATAATTTCCTGTTTGCTGTCGGATCCCATCGTAATAAGTTGTTCCCTGTTTATGTAATATAACATCAAAACGAGTATAAATAGATGTGACACACTGTAAGAACAGACTTTTTTTTATCTCATTAACTGTAAAAGTTTCTGTTGCATTTTTCTTAGAATTGTAATTCAAACAACTTAACCATATTTTTACTCATAACTCTGGACAGTAACATGATAGAACTATGAAATTTGTGTCATTTTAAAGGAGAGATTTTCCCCTTTAAAATGGTATGTGAAACTGAAATTGTAAAAAAATCGAGTTAAGTCTGGTTTTGGTCAGATGGGTCACATATATACACAAATATAAAGCTGTCATTTGTACCCAGTAAATAATCTATATCTGATTTCTATTCTCAGCCAGCCTTTAACTTGGCTCAGAGACTCTGAACGTCTATGCCATCTTCAGCCGTAAATGGGAATTCGTTGGTTGGTTCCTCGTGTGTGCGTGAGCCCATCACTGGTAACTCTTCAGCTTACTGTGCATTGTTTGCTAACTGATGTAATATATTCGTTCGTAATGACATTTAACATCATACAGGATAGCGCAGATAGTGCCTCCGGGTAGATATCTTGAAGGGGTGCTATAAAAATGCTTGTTTACATTACATTACATTTGATCGAAGTCATAACATCTAAACGAAGTCATAACATTTATCATATGAAAATATCTATTGTCATTTTCTTTAGCCTAAAAAGATACAGAAAAGAGCATTCCTGAAATCTAGCCTGAGTGCTAGTGTTAGCCAGTGTTAGCGACTTCATTTTTCTTAGTCTTGGCATATGAGGGTGGATGACCAGTCCGATAGTGATGGCTAGTGTACTCATTATAGCAGAAATCTTCAAAAAAATTCTGTCCTGGCGAGATTTGAACCCCGACCTCAGTTGACAGTTCAGCACACTAACTACTAGACTACTGCACACCCAGTGGCCTTAATAACTAGTAAATAAGTTTTAGTTGTAATATGCCAAAAAATTTCTGAGCTAGAACAGAATATTCTTCAATTCACGGCCTTTGTTGTCATAAGCTGTCAATAAACTCTGGATCCATCCATTCTCCATAACTATCTAATATACGGTAATTATAGAGATGAACCTGCTTAACTAAGAATGAACCTGCTTAGCTAAGAATAAACAAACCTAGCATTGACTACGATGACAAGAGCCATAAAGAAAACGAGGAACTGGTCGCCCTGCTGCAGATATACGTCCCACATGTTGAGTATCACCTTCAGATCACAATGTGATGCAAATAATGTGGAAAACTACAGCAAAACAACGAACACAGGATCAAATAAGACAGCTGCCTCAACGATAAAATAAACATAAGACAGAATATACCAAGAATAAAAATTTCTTAGCAGGAAATAAATACTGACGCCATAATCCTAAATATTAAAATATGAATAAATAAAATAGAATATGATATTCTAAAACGGTATGTATAACAGAGAATATAATATTTCACCAATTCCTTGCTAAGCCGATGGACATATAGTGTGTTAACAAATGCATTATTTACTTAATTGCAATTCATCTCACAAATGAGAATTCTATATCGTATGCCTAAATACTGAAAAAAAGATAGAATACAATAATTATTTATAAATGAGTATTCCAACATATTGAAAGAGATAGAATATCATAATATTATATTTAATCCTAAATATTGAACACAATATAGAATATGGTAACATTTTATCTAGTAACTCGGTTATCTATGAAACACATCATATTACACTTAAGTCAACATTTGGGATGCAAGGTATAAGGTAGTCAATTGGTTACAGCTCTGAGCTTGCAACATGGAGATTACCAGTTTCAGAATAACCTGAGACAGTTACTGCATAGGGACCTACAGGAATTCATTCATTTACAATTGCTTCATGCTTCACTCACATTCATATGTACTAACGTTGCAGGCGTAATAAATGCGGTAGCCAATTGGTTAGTGCAATCGCCTTGTAACGTGGAGAGTACAGGTTCAAGCCTCCCCTGAGAAAAGCTTACTGTGTACGGACCTTGAGCAAGCCCTTCACCCACAATTGCTCAGCGCCATCAACTGATGCTTGGACATTAGTTAGTGGCACTTAATAAATGAATAATAATGGCGTATCCTGACTGAGGTTTTTATCGTGTCAAAGCGCCCTTGTAACGGCATGTGCCGTGTTACGGCGCTGTAGAAATTGTCGTATTCATCATCATCATCAATAATAATTTAAGTCTAATCCTTTAATGACAAGCTGCATTGGTTTCCCAGTCACTTTAGTACATGTTCGTCATTAAAGGGTTAAGTTCAAGCAGTGTTAATCACAAAAAGCTGATGATTACCCAATTGTATGCATAAAGGTCTGGTGAAACGCGTTTAGTGTCAAGAAAGCCGCACAGCTCCGGATCGTGATATAGCAGAAGAAGACGAAACAAGTGGAATGGTTTTCCATTTCTCACACAATCTCTGAACAAACAATTAACAAGGATTTTACATATTAATTATATCACGTGCAATGTTTTATGCCTAGAAAGCACTATATATACTTATTTATAACAGAGACTTACATAGCATTCCTTCAAGGTAACTACTCAGAAGCAATCCCAACCCAACACCAGCTAAAAAGGACAGTCTTAGGCTGCAATAAAATGCATCTGAGTGAACCCTAGGCACCAGGCACGAGGTTAATGGGAGCCCATTCCATACCATGGGCCGACAACAGAGAAAGCATGATGCTGTCTAAAAGCAGTTCACGTACGGGGAATTAGGAGTTCACCCTGTGCAGACCCCCATGTTCAACGGTAGTCTTTTGTTCAGATTTGTCAAATGTCATAAAACTATGGTATGCAGGTAAATCCAAGTCTCTGGTACACACAGCCATATTCACTCTTAATGATAGCAGAACAGGTGTCTTGACCTCATTCACCATCCAACGAGGAATCAAACCACAAGCTCTCTATTGGCAGAGCTCAGCATGATATCCATTTGCCTTCTCACAAGTTGGACTGTCCTCCTGGAACAGTCTGCCACTGCACTTACGTACTGTTGCCTTTGACTGTGTACATGTATCATACATCTGTTTAAACCACTTACTAAATTAGATCTGGTAGATAGTCATAGGTACGGCGTCTTTGTCAGTTACTTAAAAATGCGCTGTATTAAATGTTCTCAAACATGAGCACCAAAATAGGTTTTTAAGGCCATTAAAGGTACTCGACTAATTAAATATTTATGTGGTTTGGGTATTCATGTGGTAATATAAAACTTAAATATTAAAGTGGTAATAGTATTAAGCACTAACAGTGAGGTATTCAAGTAGGTCACATTTAACACATTTCACTTAATGGGCTTAGACTCAATAAAATTTCTTAAACCTGTTCTCATCAACCAGTAATAACAAGGATTTTTCATCTCATTCCAACAAAAAGCATAATAACTAAGTATTTAAAAACAAATTTTAAAAGAAAAGTTTTATAAATCGAGATTCTGATGTGATTACAGCTTGACTTTTGTGCACCATCGGTTGATGCCGTGTGCATTAGACACCCACACCATAGACGTTATTAATTACTAATAATTTACATAACAATTACCGTGGTACAAATTTTGTGACAATGGCGTAGAAGATGTTATAAAGTTCCGTCTTGCTGTACTTGAGGGCGAGAAGCGGCTGCAGAATCTCCGTCCAACCCGAGTCACGAACATATTTTACGTTACGAGATTTGCAGTAAAGTGTCAGGATTGACTCCAAATCACTTGCAACTGGCAGCTTCTCTTCATCCTCGTTACCCAGTTTGTCTGAAAAGATGTGTTACACAAGAACGAAGAGTTAGGTAACATGACAAATTAATGTTACTTTGACCTATAGCTTCAGGTAAGCTATGTAAGCTTCAGGTAAACTAAGGTTGTTGAAATAAACAATCTATAAATACACGCATACTCTCATTAACCCTTTAACGATGAGCTGCATTGGTTTCCATACATTTTAGTACACTCTCGTCATTAAACGGTTAAACCGCATCGTTACCTGCTCGACATGCTCTACCGACCCCATGTTTCAGGTAAGCTATTTAAGCTTTGCATAAAAAACTATTTCAGTTTCAGGTAAGCTACTTAGCAGTAAGCTTCAGGTAAGCTACTTAGCAGTAAGCTTCAGGTAAGCTATGTAACTTTCAGGTATGCTAAGGTTGTTGAAATAAACAGTCTATAAATACATATATGCTAATGGCATCGTTACCTCCTCATGGCAAGCAATAAAATTTAAATCATGGTCTAAAATAAATGAGAAAAAATATAGAAAGGACAAAAATACACCATGTAATTTGCTTTTGGCAGAAGTTTCACATACCAGTATTTATAAACATATTAGAATATGAATATTCATTAGATGATCAGTTACATCATTCATTTATTCATGAAATATCTTATCACTACAACTGATAATTGTCCAAAAGAACGAATTTGGTGAATAGTTAATTTATAATGTTATTCTTGGTGAAACAAGAACCTGACAACCAATAATTGCCGTAGTCATATAAGCAACCAAAAACTGTTTCGCTTGTGCCCCACTCCACAATCCACATCACATACAAATGTAGTATGGTACACTGCCCCGTAGGCTGTCGGCAGGAAGATCAGGCAGACAGGGACAGGACAAGTTACCCATCCTCGTACACCAAGGCCAAGAAAAAATGGAGTTGCCAGCACTTTATACCTATGGCTGCCTCTTGGGTTTTGTTTAAGCCCTTCTTCATCTCCTTCAAGTAACCTTGGTCCGCCATTAGCTGCCAAAAAAGCTTTAAGTAAGAGTGCATAGAGAGGCTAACAGTAGTAGCACATCAATGAAAACAAAGCATAAAGTATATTTACAGAAAACCATATGACGTACCAACAAGACCCAGACAATCTTCTCGCAGGATTGACTGCTCCGGGAGATCGTACAGTTCATCAAAACCACAGAACTGGTCACCTTTCCCAGCAACATTTAGACAAATCTATCACAGATATCAAAAACAAATCATTACTTAGATAGCTTTAGTGCAACTGGTATATTTATCACTTCACTCTTGACTGGTTCGTTCCCACTGATTATATTTTTGGAAATGTGGTCTGCATAGTAGTGAACATTAACAGATTCATTCATTCATTCATTCTGAGCATTTATATAGCGCCCCTTCAAGAACCTACATAGGAGCGCTCCCAGTCCAGCCAATACTAATAAATGGATTAATTACATGTAAGACTAAAGAAAAAAGACTTGAGCAACTTGTAAAACCCTGTCAGGTGGACCACAAGTAATGAGAGGAGCTCAAGTGGGGGGTCATTCCACATGGAATAAGTAAATGAAAAATATACCTTGCACGTTATCAAAAGAGCGCTATAGAAGTTTTCAGATTTTAATAATATTAGATTAATAAGTGACCTTGGCCAAGAAAAGGGACCAGTTGTCGCTTCCTAGATCAGCTGGAAAATGGATTTTTTCCCTAAAGCCATGATTATTGATTTTTTCGTTTAATTGATGCGATTGCACCTTTGGCTCACTGTATAACAAACTAAATTATGCCACATGATGTACTAAGGCTAAAATACATAATTAATGCATCAGATAGAGACAGGTTGAATTTTTATTTGTGATTTTCTGCCAAGTGATTTTTATATTTTCATTTAAAAAGGGCATAAATTTTGGAGCACGCATCCTGAAATGTTTTCCATGACTTTTTATGATATCAGCATATGGAAACTGTCAATAAGTCCATTCCCGACAAGTGGTCCCTTTTTGGCCAAGGTCACACATAAAAATACAAGCTTATACAGCTACATTACACTGACAGCTAGTGCCCCTAGTTGACATGATGAGGATTACTAGGCAAATGCTACAACAGTGATGACAATAGCATTGGATATTTATGCAACACCAATAGAGCAAGCTCTTTCAGCAACACCCTTTCAGACCTGACATATCCACCATTTATTAAAATCAAGATTGTTGTCAGCCACAGAAGGCAGGGATAGGGTCAGAAGTTCTTCAAGACTTATGGTTATAGTAAAGGCCATACTAGAAGTTTGGATGAACTTTCCATGCTGCACAAAGAATTGCAGCAGTAACGACAGTAACATACACAAATCTCAACCCTTGGACCTCTCTTTCAGGGACGACTAAACGAAAATCTCATCACCCCAACCAAGACCGAAATCGGTAATTCTCTGTGACTTTTAATGTACTTTGAATCATCAATAAACATTATTTTTATTATATTTTTTAATATTTTGAAACACTTTGTTGACAATGTGCTTTCATAATTTGCTGTTATAACTTATTCACTAACAATAGTCCTCTCTTTAGTGCACAGATTGTCTTCATCCTTGTTAGTACAACAGTGTATTTCTCTCGTTTGCTAATGCAACGCGTGTTTCTCTCACTAGTTACTGCAACATGTATTTGTCTCATTAGTTTGTGCAACATGTATTTTTCTTGTTAGTTAGTGCAACATGTATTTCTCTCATTAGTTAGTGCAACATGTATTTCTCTCATTAGTTAGTGCAACATGTATTCTCTCGCAATCTGAGATAGCGATATTGTTTATAAATACAGCGATGGAACGTTTCTTGAGAATTACCATACCTGCCATAGTTTTGGTCGCAGATGACTTGGCATCGGTCGACTTTTACATATATTCCTAAGTGTCCCGAAGTCACATCCTTCTTGTAATGCATCTTCCAACTCCGCAATCCTACAATAATTAATAAAATTAATAATGTCTCTTGCTGATTGGGAAACTCCATCTAATATACAAGGAACGAAGTTAACGATACCCCGAAAGCACTGAATTAATATTCAAACTGGCAGCAGTATAAAAGCTAAAAGCATTGGCAGGCTTATAGAATCAGGGCAAAAGTGCATTTTAGCGTATTTCATTCATGATGCTGCCACCCGAGTGTTTTAGCGTATTTTATTACTTCTCTTATGTGTCTGCGTAAATGGAAGGCGGATGATAAAAATAATTCTTTGTCGAAATGGAAGTTGGATTAATGAAATTAGTTATTAGATAAAATAGAAGCTCGATTGATTAAAAAAGCGTGTGGTTTAGCGTCGTAAATGACTGGCCATTGCATAGGTTTCAGCGTTGATCGAATACAAGTTGGATTGACGAAAAGAATTCTTGCTAAATAGAAGTCTGATTGATGAAAATAATTTTACATGAAATAGAAGTGGGATTGACGAAAAAAATATTTGCTTATATAGAAGCATTACAGTTATCATGAAAATCATTTAAATAATTAAATACGCTAAAATACAAGCCTACCTCCACTATCAATAAAATACGCTACGAATTGGGGGCTGAAGGATATAGTGCGTAAGTTTACTGGCGTCGTGAGGGTCGGTTAGGGTCAGGGTTAGTGTCGTCATTAGGAAAGGTGGTACCATCCGGCGTCCGCGCAGCATGCCCAAAGATACTGTATAATCCTTCAGCCCACGATACTATAAGTTTGCCAAAGCATTATTCAAGCATAAGCAGTACAAAATAATAAAATAAAATTCTTAAGATTTAAAGTTTACTCCTTAGAAGAAACACGGCCGAATCATAGCCATCATCATTGCTTGCATACATTTTCTGTGCACAGCGCTGAGGACTGAACAATCCTCCTAAATGGAGACGCTAGGCTTCCATTTAATTTCTGTTAAATGACGATTAGGAACTAGTAGTAATAAATGGATTAATTACAAGGCGGAGTTGTCGTCGCTCGGCGCCGTCTCCTCCTTCGCTTCTTCGTCGGCCATTTTCTATCATTTGACGTGTTGTTCACAGACTACATATTGCGCTGCATGCTAACCATTGAAGCAATTTAAATTATAGCAACACCATCGCCACCGTGTGAATGACGCTGCACTTAGATCTGAATGAATCATTCTGCTAAAGATGGTAATCGTAAAATTTCTAAAGTAAATGTAAATGTAAACTTTTTCTATGGCCTTGACTCTGCTCGTTTTTTTCCCATATTGATCGGGTCAAAGTCCTTACCCCACCGCTGCCAGTTTGAGGGAGGAGTGGAGGACACAATGTAATAAGAACCGTGCTAGTCCAAGATTAAAATCTCTAAACTGAGCCACTATCAGTAGGCCTATGCGAACTGGTATCCGTATCCAAACGCACGGAGGCGTCTTAACAGTTAGCTGAATGAACGAATGAATAAATAAATCAATCAACCAATCAAGCACTTAAAGAGGTAAGCAATCAACAAGCAAGCGATCGGCAACCGATCTTCCAATTAATTTAATTAGGCTATTCGAATCGTAATCGCAATTTCAAGATAGATATAGAGTACACGTGCTACTTAAAAAAACCAAGCGTTTGGCACCAGCTTATTCACGAGCGCTGAGCGTATTAGGCTAGTGTAGGCCTATTTCAATTGCAAAAACACTTCAACCCATCATGTCTTAAATGACTAGGCTACTTAGCCTACTCTATGTCGTGCCATTCAGGGGCGCCGCTAGACGTACGCACTTACTCACGTGCGTACAGCGCTGAAAGGCTAAGAAACGAAAAATTGCAAATGAAAACAGCGAAATATTATTATTAAGTTACAAAATTATAATAACTTAGGTACTAGTTTTAATAGTAGGTAGGCTAAACTAACAGTCTAACGCCATCTAACAGTATAGCGTAACCAGAGCTTCCCAAAAATTACGCAGATTCCAACCTCTGTGAGGGGTCTGGGAAGAAGCTGTAATTAAGGAACTTTTTATTTGGGTGTGTATAATGGTGCATTTTGGATACCATCTTTTTGGTTAAAAGTAATAGGCCTAACAATTTACATCAGTTCTTTTGGAAATTAAATAATTTCATAATTTTAATTATATCTTGCGAGGTGAAAAACTTTCTCATTCGTGCCTGAACAATCCTATTACTATTTACCAAGACCAAAAACAGACAAAGATAATTAGGCTAATTATACGAGACGAAGATACAACCGATTTGCCTCTAGTCTACGGGTCGGAATGTGAATTGGCCAGTGCGAAAGCAAGACAAGACAAGAATTATTACAGCAGAAATTAGTTTACTGCGGAAGATCGCAGGGATTTCAAGACTTCAGAAAATAAGAAACGCTGGCATTAGACAGCATATGGATCGAATCAACTCTGCTAGACAAAGTCGTTCAAAGAACACCCCGATGGTTTCGACATATAGCCTAGAGAGAATGCAAGTTGACCGAAAACCACAAGATGCACTACATGCAAGATTAGAAGAAAAAGACACTAAGGCAGAACCATGGCGACAATGCTGAATAAACCATATAAATGAGGGTGAAACATAACTTTGACACTAAGGGAAACAATGAACTTGACAAATGACCGAGGAAAAGGAGATAATTTATTCGTACCCATCGCCGCCAAATGGCTGACGTCAGAAACTGATGGTGGTGGTGGTGATAATGATGATGATACATGGCGATAGGCTTCTGACAATTTCAATATGATGCACAAACATAATGATCAAACAATAAAATAGCAAAAATTACAGTCAAATCTGAGACACGTTCACTTGGGCCCTACAAGGTATTTCACACATTAATTTTGATGATTTCACATGTATTGACTCTCTCTCTTCCTCCCATACCTCCATTCGCACCTCCTCCCTTTCCTCCATTCACACCTCCTCCCTTTCCTCCATTCGCACCTCCTCCCTTTCCTCCATTCGCACCTCCTCCCTTTCCTCCATTCGCACCTCCTCCCTTTCCTCCATTCGCACCTCCTCCCTTTCCTCCATTCGCACCTCCTCCCTTTCCTCCATTCGCACCTCCTCCCTTTCCTCCATTCGCACCTCCTCCCTTTCCTCCATTCGCACCTCCTCCCTTTCCTCCATTCGCACCTCCTCCCTTTCCTCCATTCGCACCTCCTCCCTTTCCTCCATTCACACCTCCTCCCTTTCCTCCATTCGCACCTCCTCCGTTTCCTCCATTCGCACCTCCTCCCTTTCCTCCATTCGCACCTCCTCCCTTTTCCTCCGTTCGCACCTCCTCTCTTTTTCCTCCGTTCGCACCTCCTCCCTTTCCTCCATTCGCACCTCCTCCCTTTCCTCATTTTGCACCTCCTCCCTTTCCTCCATTCGACCTCCTCCCTTTCCTCCATTCCATTCACCTCCTCCTTTCCTCCGTTCGCACCTCCTCCTTTCCTCCATTCGCACCTCCTCCCTTTCCGCCATTCGACCTCCTCCCTTTCCTCAATTCGCACCTCCTCCCTTTCCTCCATTCGCACCTCCTCCCTTTCCTCCATTCGACCTCCTCCCTTTCCTCCATTCGCACCTCCTCCTCCTTTCCTCCATATTCACCTCCTCCCTTTCCTCCATTCGCACCTCCTCCCTTTCCTCCATTCGCACCTCCTCCCTTTCCTCCATTCGCACCTCCTCCCTTTCCTCCATTCGCACCTCCTCCCTTTCCTCCATCTCGCACCTCCTCCTTTTCCTCCATTCGCACCTCCTCCCTTTCCTCCATTCGACCTCCTCCCTTTCCTCCATTCGCACCTCCTCCCTTTCCTCCATTCGCACCTCCTCCCTTTCCTCCATTCCATTCGCACCTCCTCCCTTTCCTCCATTCACACCTCCTCCCTTTTCCTCCATTCGCACCTCTCCCTCCTCCTTTCCTCCATTCGCACCTCCTCCCTTTTCTCCATTCACACCTCCTCCCTTTCCTCCATTCGCACCTCCTCCCTTTCCTCCATTCGCACCTCCTCCCTTTCCTCCATTCGCACCTCCTCCCTTTCCTCCATTCACACCTCCTCCCTTTCCTCCATTCGCACCTCCTCCCTTTCCTCCATTCGCACCTCCTCCCTTTCCTCCATTCGACCTCCTCCCTTTCCTCCATTCGCACCTCCTCCCTTTCCTCCATTCGCACCTCCTCCCTTTCCTCCATTCACACCTCCTCCCTTTCCTCCATTCGCACCTCCTCCGTTTCCTCCATTCGCACCTCCTCCCTTTCCTCCATTCGCACCTCCTCCCCTTCCTCCATTCGCACCTCCTCCCTTTCCTCCATTCGCACCTCCTCCCTTACTTCACTAAGCTTAAACATTGCATGGAGTACTTGCATTGCTAGCTAGAACATCTTAAACATAAGAAATTACTTCTGCAAATATTTCAAATGACATACCGCAGTATGATTACAATTCATAGTATGAACGGATGATCCGAAGTTATTACAGGAGACGAACTCAAATGTTTGGCTATCATGCAAGGAGTCCATCACTTCCTACTGCTCAATTCACAAACGCTATCTGGCGAATGAAAGGCTGAGTGAACCTTTGGGAGGGTTGCAGGAAGCAATCCCGTTTCCATGCTGATCTGCTCTTTGTTCCAGAGTGTTACCATTACCCTAAACCCTCGCCCATACATGGTCAACCTCCACCCTGTCCCTGAGCCTTCAGGTACACCCACTCCTGTATCAGTCACCAGTCACGAGACTGATACAGCTGTGGGAGCATTTACACTGCTTCTGCATACTTGCTGTATCACTTGCTCTTTCTGCAGTTAGTTGCTGTATCTCTGGTCATTTGCTCTATCTCTGTTGAATTGCTTTATCTCTTGTCACATGCTATATCTCTTGTCAGTTGCATTGTCTCTGGTCATTTGCCTTATCTCTAGTCAGTTGCCTTATCTCTAGGCAATTGCTCTTTCTCTGGTCAATTGCTGTATCTCTGGTCTCATGCTTTATCGAATGCTCTATGTCTGGATAGTTGCTTATCTCCAGTCAGTTGATGTGTCTCTGGTCAATTGCCATATCTCTGGTCACTTGCTGTATCACATGCTGTATCTCTTGTTAGTTGCTGTATCTCTGCCCAATTGCTTTATCTCTGGTCACTCGCTGTATTTCTGGTCACTTGCTAGTCAGTTTCTTTAGTTCTGGTCAATTGTTGTATCTCTGGTCAGTTGCTGTTTGACTTGATGTATCTGAGGTCATTTGATTCATCTCTTGTCACTTGCTGTATCTCTAGAAAGTTGCTTTATCTATGGTTACTTGCTGTACCTCTGGTGAATTGTTTGATGGATGGTCAATTGCTTCTTCCCTCCTCACTTCCTGTATCACATGCTGTATCTCCAGTCAGTTGCTGTATCTCCGGTGAATTGGCTTTCCTCTTCTTAGAGGCTGTATCTCTGGTCAGTTGGTCTTTCTCTGGTTATTTCCTGTAAATCAGGTCAGCTGCTTTATCTCTGCTCAGTTGCTGTATCTCTGGTCACTCGCTTTATCTCTTGTCAGTTGCTGAATCGCAGGTCACTTGCTGAATCTCTTCTAAGTTGCTGGATTTCTGGTCAGTTGCTGTTTCGCTGGTCACTTCCTGCATATCTAGTCGTATCTCTTGTCACCTGCCGTATCTGAGGTCACTTGCCGTATCTCTGGTCATCTGCCGTATCTCTCGTCACCTGTCGTATCTTTGGTCACTTGCTGTATTTCTGGTAAGTGCTGGATTTCTAGTCAGTTGCTGTTTCACTGGTCACTTCCTGCATCTCTAGTCACTTGCTGTAGCTCTGGTCACTTGCCATATCTCTGGTCATCTGCCGTACCTCTGGTCACTTGCGGTATCTCTGGTCAATCACTTGATCCATGGTCAGTTGCTGTATCTCTTGTCGCTTACGTTGTCTCTAGTCAATTGCTGGATCTCTGGTCACCTGATGTATCTCTGGTCATTTACTGTATCTTAGGTCACTTGCTTTATCTTTTGTCACTCGCTGCATCTTAGGTGAGTTGCTGTATCTCTGTTCTCTTGCCATATCTCGGGTCACTTGCTGTATCTCTACTCACTTGCTGTATCTCTGGTCACTCGTTTATCTCTGTTCAGTTGCTTTATCTCCGGTCAATTGCTGTATCTCTTGTGAATTGCGGTATCTCTAGTTAGTTTCTGTTTCCCTGGTCAATTGCTGTATCATTGGTAGGTTGCTTGATTTCTAGTCAGTTGCTGTATTGCTGATCACTCACTTGCTGTATATCTAGTCAGTTTCTGTATCTCTAGACACATGCTGTATTTGGGGTCAATTGCTTAGTCTCTCGTGACTTGTTGTTTCTCTGGTCACTCGTTTATCTCTGGTCAGTTGCTATATCTCTGGTAAGTTGCCTTATCTCCGGTAACTTGCTGTATAAGATACAGGCCACTGGAAGAACTTACACTACTAGCAGATATACAGCAAAAAGTTACCAGTGACAAAGCATGCTATGAGAAGCGCTTTATAAATGATCAAATACAAATACAATACAATTGACCAGAGATACAGCAGGTGACCAGAGAGAAAGCAAATTTCCAGAGATACAGCAATTGGCCATTGATATGGCAACTGACTAGAGATACAACGCCCGACTAGCGATAGAGAATGTGATAGAGTAAGTTGCCAAAGATAAAACAATTGACCATAGAAACAGGAACTGACGAGAGATATAGCAACGAAAAATACGATAGGAGATAAAGAAACCAACCGAAAAATACAACATGCAAGAGATACAGAGATGAAGCAACTGATGCAGAGATGAAGCAACAAGATACAACAGATACAGCAAATGACCAGAGATAAACTGCAATTGACCAGCGGGTAATAAGTGATACAGCAACTGACTAGAAATCCAGCAACTTACCAAAGATACAGTTACAGCAATTGACCAGAGTTAAAAGAACCGACCAGATATAAAGCGAGTGACCAGAGACAAGTGACCTAAGATACAGCAAGTGACCTAAGATACAACAGGCGACCAGACAGAAAGTGACCAGGGATAAAGCAAGTGACCAGAGATACAGCAAGTGACCTAAGATACGGTAAGATACCTAAGATACAACAACCTACGATACAGCGACCAGGGATAAAGCAATTGACCAGCTAGTTACAGCAACTGACTAGAAATCCAGCAACTTACTACAGCTACAGCAATTGACCAGAGTTAAAAGAACCGACCAGATATAAAGCGAGTGACCAGAGATACAGCAAGTGACCTAAGATACAGCAAGATACCTAAGATACAACAGGCGACCAGACAGGAAGTGACCAGGGATAAAGCGAGTGACCAGAGATACAACAAAGGACAAGAGATAAAGCAACTAAGCAGAGATAGAGCAAGTGACAAGATATACATCAAATGACCAGACTGAGCAACTGACGCAGAGATACAGCAAGTGACCAGAGATACATCAAGTGAACAGAAATAAAGCGAATGAGTGACAGAGATCAGTATTAGCAATAGTAGTAGTAATAGTTGTTGTAAGAGTAATAGTTGTAGTTATGTTAGTATTAACAGTAGTAGGACTTGTAGTAGTAGTAGCAGAAGTTGCACTATGGTGATGGTGGTGGTAATAGTAACAATAGCAGCAACAGGAACAGCAGTATAATAGTAATAGTAATAACAATAATAATAATAAAGTAATAATAATAATAATAATAATAATAATAATAATAACCACAACAACAGCAATAATAGTAATGTAATAATAACAATAATCAATATTAGAACTGAGTTTGAACTAAGCAACTGAGTGCCCGAGGTCCCTGCAAAGTAACAGTCTCAGTGTAGAATCAAACTAGTATACTTTGAAATCAAGCTAAGAATTTAACATACTGACAACCAAAAGAAATATTACAACCTCTAGTGGTGACTACTCGTTGGCTGCGCCAGTCTCGAACGACCTCTATTGGTGTCTGCTACTCGGTCGTTGCGTGGCGCCTTCGCGTGCCTGGTTTGGCCATCGGCAGCTGCAATACACAACAGTCCATCCTTATACCATTCCAACTCTCAAGTACACAGATCCCCAGCAGTCTAATGAGGTCTTACAAAAATACGACATTTTTATTATTATTATTAGACTCTCATTTATAGGGCACCTAAACAAAATGGGAATCTTGCACAAAAGCGCGTAACAGAATAATCAATCATAGTAAATTTTAAACAAATAAGTTTTAAGGTTAGTTTTGAAAATCGATAAATTTTGGATGAAGACCATTGACATTTCAGTTATCGTTAATTATTATTTGAAATATTTGCGTCCCAAACTAGTGAAGTAGGCTACATTTTTGTGACGTTTTATATTCTACGTCAACAACTAATTCTAATTAATTTGTTGGGTGCTAATTCTAATTCTAATTAATTAGCTCTTAAAAATTGCTAATTCTAATTATGAAATTGGAACCAATGCTAATTCTAATTAATTAGTTGCAAAATCTTAATTACCCATCACTGATGATACATGCAGTGAATCCAGCTTCTAATAAATTTTAAGCAAGATTATTTTCATCAATCCCACTTCTATTTAAGCTAAAATTATTTTCATCAATACCACTTCTATTTAGCCAGAATTCTTTTGTCAATTCAACTTGTATTCGACCAACGCTGTTTAACCCATGCAATGGCGAGTCATTTAAAAAAACTTATCTATTCTCATTACACTATGGCTAAGAACACAGCGCAAACGCGCTTTCGTGCAAGACTTGTCTTGTTAAAGCGCGCTATAAATTTCTAATTGTATTGTATTTGGTATTTACGTCGCTAAACTACACGATTTTTTCATCAGTCCAGCTTCTATTTTAGCAAATAACTAGTTTCATCAATCAAACTTCCATTTAGGCAAACAATTATTTTTACGCATACACATAAGAGAAATAATAAAATACGCTAAAATACTCGACCGGCAGCATCATGAATTAAATACTCTAAAATAAACTTTTATCATTTTATTTGTTTACCGACGTTTAGCAGACAAGTTAGTGGAGATACAACAAGTTATTCAACAAGTAAAATTGAACGGCTCCAAAAAATAAATCAATGGTTTAATTAACTTGTGGCGCCATCTAGCAGTTGACTAAAATGCCTTCGTTCCTGGCCAACTATTGTTCATGACCTAGGCGCGCGTTTTAGGTCCAATCAGTGTGATTCTCGTTAACGATAACGATAATGTTCGCTAACGAAAATAAATAATTTAGTTAATGATAACTATAACTACAACTAAAAAATATCATTAACTATAACTATAACGTAACGAAAATAACGAAAATCCATCTTTATTTTCGTAAATACAAAAAAATATAAATAGAAAGTGCAATGTGGACGATTCGACATAGGCCTACACGAGAACATAAAAATGCGCTATAAGTAATACCCTATGTTCACCCCGAATTTTTCATGTGAGAATTAACCCAGTAATATATATATAGTGCAGCATTTTATTATTAGCTGTTTTGTAAACGTTTCTATTGCGATTGCGACCAAAGTTGACTAGCCCAATATCGTAAAATTAGTAGGTTCTACTCATAAAAATCTTGTAGTCAAAATGTCTCGGAAGCTTTTTGATTGTTATGACTGGAGTGATTGCACTCACTGTACATAATCAATCATTAATTGCTTTCCTGCTCTCTATGTAGGCCTATTTGTTAAAACATTTAGTAAAATATGAAATTGTCTTCTACATTGACACAGATATCATCATTAGTCAGCAAGTATCAATAACTTTAATTGTTAATTTTTTTATCGTGCAATTTGTCAGTTACTTTGGAAAGTCATGTATTCATGAAGCTGAATGCACCCATGCTTCAAAGGCTTTCAAACCTCAGCAAATTGTGAAACAGCGTGTTAATACGCACAATTTTGCTTAAAGCCTTAATTATTGTAACTAAGTAGTAACTAAAATTAACTTTAAAAAATCCATTAACTATAACTATAAATTTAAAAAATAATACTAACTATAACTAAAATAAAAAACCATTAACTATAACTGTAACTATAACTAAAATAAAATCTCTAAGGAGAATCACACTGGGTCCAATCAAGTTATAACATTCACGCAACGTAAAAGATAGCAAACGCTGAAGGAACAGAGAAAGGTTTGTAAAACGAGCTATACTTGATTACTGTCAAGCTGAATAGCAAGAACATAGGCCTATGAATTGTCAGCATATTGCGCAGCGAATAACAGAGAAGTGTGATTTAAATAATAATGGAATGTTTAACAAGAAGATAAAGACTGCGAAGATTTTCGAAATTATATTTCAGCAAACGATTCAATTACGTAGGCCTATATCAGCGCAAATCCAAAAAGTCCACTATTTACACTGTATATAATTATACATACGTTGACTAATCATCGGCCTCTCCTCTGTGTCCGCTGAGCTGAGCCTCGAACCGTCCAACCTCGACAAGCGCTAAACGTCGACTGCGTTGTCTCATTCAAGTGCCTTCCCGCGTGTCACACAGCACCACACTTCCGGTGGACCGCCTGCTCTGATTGGCCACAGTTATATTCATTCATTCATTCGTTCGTTCATTCCGGAAATTTTTATAGCGCCTCTTGCAATGATAAAGCCAACTCCGAGGCGCTCCCAGCCTAGCCACGGAATTCGTAGAAAGCAGGTAAATTATTCCGGGTATTGTATTGTATTGTATTTGAAGAGTTATAGCGCCCTACTAGATTGCCCATTCAGAGGCGCTCCCGACTACTGCGCGGACGCTGAATCGGAGTTTCACGCCGAAGCGCATGAGCAATTGCGAGTGAAGGACTTGCCCAGGGTCCCTACGCGGCGCTTTGAGGTGGATTCGAACCCGCAACCCTCCAGCTGCAAGGCACCGAACATACACCTATACCACCGCGCCCCAGTATATTGTGTTGTGTTGTATTGTATTGTATTGTATTCCACGTTTATATTGCGACCTAGTAGTAAAGCGTAGAGCAAGCGGGAGCCCATTCGAAGTGGAGGGCCAACAACCGAGAAGGCTCGACGCTGTGTGACCGAAGAAGAGTCAGTGGACCCGACCCGAGCAGAAGCCGTCTTGAGGTATAGGCGATATAGGCGGCTGCCTAGAGCGGCATTTGTCAAGGGCGGTAAATTCCGGCGAAATAAAGCAAGAAAAGCATATTTTTCTTGAAATTTAGCTATTAAATACAAAAACGTGGCATTCTTGTCCTTGACTATAGCACAAAACTGTCAAAGGCTACAAAGTGCCCAGGCGCTTACTTGGGGGCAGTCGACTTGGGCATCCCAAGTCGAGTCGAGTCGTTTCTGCTTAGCGCAACTGACCCCCAAGTCGAATTTGTACTGAAAAGTGTTTTCTACACAAGTCGACTTAAACCGACTTGGGACACAAACAAATCTAAATTTATCTCGCCACACTAATGATCGTGAGGCCACGGCGGCGTTTAAGCAGTTGTATAGTGTTTTTAGTGTGAACAAGAGTTTTTAAGACCTATATAGCGTGTTAGGGTTGTGTCATGACAATACACCTGTATATAATTATATATGTATAAACATGATCTAGTTGAGCGGGCGGTCAGCTCCGATTGCCTTATGTAAACATTGACTGAATATAGCTTGTACCGAGCACGTGCTAATAGCGCGGGAAAAGTTAGAAATTGCTGATTACAGTCGATTTGAATAATGCAGTTGTCTTAATACAGTAGATGGAGCTGTATATTGAGAGTGAAGTGTTAAGAAATATAGTTGATTTATTTTGACGATATATATATTGAAGTGTTGAAGATAAAAGTTGATTGTCATCTCATTTGAAAGAGTAAGAAGAAATATTCAAAAACGCAGAACGATAGTGAGATATTATTTTGTATTATCGACGCCGGTTGCGTCGGTTGGGCTAAGCAGTTATTTAGGCCTGCTTATTTTTTTATCGGTGTCGATTTATCTATATCATGATTTATTATATGTTAAGCGTCACACGTACGTTTCATAAAACTGGTGAATCGAAATGTTAATATAAATGTTAGCACGTCTGCCTTATCAAGAGCTGAACGCGCGCAAATCAATGAACTTTTAGTCGTCAGTGAATTCGACCCAAAGAAATCTGGATCTCATATTAATCAATCGATCGTTTGGCGCTACTTTGGTGCACTGCATTAGTCGTTTGCAGACGGAAAACTGTTGTATTAGACAATGATCGACTATATTGTCGGTGAGTGGTAGTACTGTGGGATGATACGTATGCATTGCTATTTGAATGACGTCAGTGGCCAAATAATTATGACAACAGAATTAAACTGTGTCATTATAACACGCCATTCAGTGCAACCAAGTCCGCGGTCCGCTGCAGATTCTTTTGTTAACCCATTAGAGCATTACAAAACTGTTCAAGCACAAACACAAACAGCTTAAAACAGGCCTAATAAGCAATTTTATTCATCAGGTGTTGAGATGTCATTACTCATTAGTATAAGAAATTAATGCTTGCCAGGCAAATTGGCATGACATTTTTGTATTATTAGCCGTACGTAATCGTAATTACCATGTCAGAAGTCGACTTTAAGTCGGAAGTTGGTTGTTTTTCTGCCAAGTCGGGTTAAGTCGTTTTGACTCCAAGTTGTCGACTTCAAGTCGACCTCAAGTCACTTTAGGGTCAAGTGGGGTCAGATTGGCTGACCAAAGTGACTCCCAGGTCTACTCTGGACTCGAGGAGCCAAGAGCTCCGCCTTAGCCGAGTGTTTATCTTACTTACTTCTACGGAAGCAAAAACTAGGTCATGCTATTTATAACTCGTATTCTATTGGTCGCCAAAGCATTGGACCCGAAGCACTGTAGGGTCTACGAATACGCGTTGCGGACCAGAAAAGAGGCGGGACTTCATCTGCACGTGGGCGTGGCTTCAGCTCTGAGCAGGTCTGTGTTCCGGGTCAGTTAAAGGGTCCATCGTAGGTCAAAGCTCACTCGAGTGGCTGTCGTGAACGAGCGAGGGTTTCTGCGGGTGAAACGATGGCAAAGTCGACGGCAAGGGTGACAAGCGTCTTCCGAAAAGCCCTTTTTAATGGACGGTCTGCGATTGTTACGGGCGGAGCGACGGGCATTGGAAAAGCCATTACACAAGAACTGCTTTATTTAGGTAAATTTATACAACTGATCTTTGAAATCGCACTTCTTACTAAGGTTGCCCCAAGCTCAGAAATGCACACGCCTCGGCGGCGCAGAAGCAATTATATTGCAGAGCAATTGTGCGCGAAGGACTTGCCCAGGTCCCTACGCGGACGGCTTGAGGTGGATCCGAACCTGCAACCCTCCGGCTGCAAGGCACCGAACATATCCCTACACCACCGCGCCCCACAGGATCGGCGAGGGATTTAAAGTATGAAAACTTGATTCTAATTCCTGACAAACTTGATTCTAATTCCTGACAAACTTGATTCTAATTCCTGACAAACTTGATTCTAATTCCTGACAAACTTGATTCTAATTCCTGACAAAATTGCGAATTGTTCCCACTATGACGGTTCAGTTGACTTTTCTGAAAGTTCAGTCAACTTCACAGACGAAACATTTAAAATATTTATACATTTAATATTTTCATGCTTTCATATAGCGCTGCATTGTCTACGTGTAGATGTAGCATTCGTAGATTTTTGTATTGTATATTTATAAGCAAACTCATCTACAAATATCAGTTTTCAGTTCAGCAGTTTATTGGTAAATTTATAAGGCTCTACTTGCACCGAAATTTACTGGAACAGATACTATGATATCAAGTACATTATAGATGGTCATAAGGTGAAGTCACACTGCACAGCGATTGCAATTAACCTATACCAGTACAATACAAGATGTATTATGTTACTAACCAGGTTGTAAGGTGATGATTGCTTCAAGGAATGGAGAACGACTGAAAGCAGCAGCGACAGAACTTCAGAAGCAGCTGCCAGAAAATGGTTCTGCAGAGCTTGATTACATTGTATGCAACATCAGGAAAGAAGATCAGGTAGACCTATCGCACGGCAGTGGCGTAACTAGGATTTTACCATAGGGGTGCATAATGCGAATGAGTCATGGACGTATTTAGGGGGTTTTACAGGTTCAAACCCCCTGAAATAAATTGCCAACATTTTTCTATGTAATTATTTGTGAAATACAAAAAATCTGAAGGTCAAGGGCACTCTTTAATGTGATTCGCAATCCCTGAGAGGTCTGACGGCTGAGGAATTGCTTCTGTTTTGGTTCTGGAAGGGTTTCGATGTATTGCTCCCAATTATCCAACCACAGACCAGCTTCTGCTAATTCTACTTTTCTATCATTTCCTATGGAAAACCCCCGGAAACTTAAAACCCCCTCCGAAATTTGTTCCTGGCTACGCCCCTGGAAGCAGTAGTCTGCAGAGAACCTAAAAATAGGTGGTCTTGCAGGGCGATCTCCGGAGGTATAGAATTTTAAACAATCACAGAATCAAATTTCTTGATGCTACTTTCTTATTTTAACAGATTCACAGCGTAATTTGTAAGGTTTCAGTAAACCCATTAGCAGTGTTTCACTTATGGAAGCAGATTACTTATATCCTACTTAAAAAGCAAAACAACAAGAACTGTTATTCTGTTAGAAGAAAACTGAACAAGGAGTTGACAAACTCCCACCAACCCATGGTGCGTGGTTGGAACACATCAAGCGGGCACATGCACAGGCTAGCATTTGTTCACAGGACCTTACGTCGACACTCTGCAGCTTGAATGGGAACTGCAAGCTGATACCAATACTGAGTAAAGAAGCTCCAGCCCCTGAGGCAGTTATGCAATTGTGATGTAACTGTGCATCCACAACCAACACATGTTCAGGAAGATGTTCATGCAAACAACATAATCTTGTGTGCACAGAATTCTGCCACTGCACAGGAGATGATGACAAATGTCACAACGCACAGCCAATATCAGATAGACAAGATGTAGAAGAGGATAATAATGACTATGGAGTAAATTTATGTGGTTGCAATTTCCTGCGATAGCAATTCTCATACATTTTCGACTTTTTTATTGTCATTTCAAAATTGATGAGTTTCTGAGATGCATAATAATCATACACAGTGAGTTATTACTATTTGAAAACATATTAAAATTGAATAATTAATCATAATGCATTTTTTAATTTGCGATATGGCATAGTTTTTAGAAGAACAAACCATATGATTAAAATTTCCATACAGTTTTCACACATAATTTTTTTACCTATTCAAAACTACTCAGGAAAACTGGAAACGTCAAATTTCATGATCGGTGAGGTATTTATATGTAAAAAAACAGTTGCCAAGATTATACCCAAAAAAATCACACTTGTGTAGATCAGTTTTATTGCTTTGTTATCCAGCGATTCACATGCATGCACACACACACACACACACACACACACACACACACACACACACACACACACACACACACACACACACACACACACACACACACACACACACACACACACACACACACATATATAAACACACATGTATATATAAACACACACATGTATATATAAACACACACATACACACACATATACACACACACACACACTCATACGCATACACACACACAAATGAAAACTTTATTACCATTTACGAAGTGTAAAGACTAAAACTATGATGTTACTTTTGGTTGTTAGGTGAAGCAGCTGATGTCGACCACCGTAAAGCGTTTCGGTAAAATAGATTTCCTGATCAACAACGCCGGTGGTCAGTTTCCGAGTCCAGCGGAGGATATCTCGCTCAAAGGCTGGAACGCTGTGGTCGAAACAAACCTTACTGGAACATTCCTTTGTTGCAGGGAAGGTGCGTGATAGACTTTTGCGGGCTTTTCGTGTCTCTTATTTGTGTGGACATTTTTATGATGCCTGTTAAGGATCTTGTGAAACTGAGGAGAATTAATAATAAATAAATAATCATTTTCTTTATTAATTCAAACCGACAAACGCAGTGTGATTACAGTGTACAGTTATGCAATTGAAATCTTAACTACTAACAGAACAGACAGCCTGCAATACAACGGCGCTAATAGCAGCCTACAAAGCATATCCGCCCTACGGGGCTCGAACTCGGTACCTCTTGCTCTCTGTGCCAGATGTTATCCAATGCGCTATCGGGCCCCTCACCTTACATCCAAAAGTAACATCATAGTTTTAGACACTGAAATGTTTTCTGATCTGAAAGTGATGTTGAAAAGGCTACTCTACAGCATGTAGAAGTGAAGAGGTTAATGGTATTGAAAATCAGATGAGTAAGGTAAATGCTTTGGTTGGTTCTGGAATGGAAAGTCCATTGTTAATGAGGATTTTCTGAAAGGCTGGCTACTGAAGTTGGCAAAGGCAATAGACGTTGTGCTGGTGGCAAGGTTATTATGGAAATAGGCTACATGAACTTAGTGACCTGTTAATGCCCAGTTCATTCATAATCGAATGATGATCTAGATTCTAGAAGGTGGAACCAGTAAGGAAGCACAGTTAGCACCCCAAATGGCAAAGGCTTAATGGTTTGGCTGGAATAAAAAACTTTGAGGCTTAATGGTTTGGCTGGAATAACAAACTTTTGAGGCTTAATGGTTTTGGCTGGAATAACAAACTTTTGAGGCTTAATGTTTTGCCTGGAATAACAAACTTTTTGTTTCTGCACAGTGAAATGTCTCCTGCAGAATTTAGAAGTCTTATGAGAAGCAGCTTTGTTAGTCAATTCTGTGGATAGGCACAGAAATATGTATTGCTTGATTTGATGGAAGAATGGCGTGAGCAACCCTGCTTTAACAGTTTGCGTGTGACATGCCAGTACCTATTTCCATGTAGCTGAGTACCTTTGGCAATTTTCTTTAATAGTACTATGAACAATTCAACATTCACCAAAACACAGTACATGTACATACAGTAAAAGCATTTGATGGGGATGTGTCAGTGTTTATGTGATTTGCAAACATTGTTTGGCAGTTTTTAAATCTGTAAATGAGGTGGCATATGAGTGCGAGAATAACAATGATGGTAATACGTTTCTGTGGAGTGTAGGGCATGGTTACTGATTGGTTAGAGCAGAGGTCTTCAAAGTACGGCCAGCGGGCCACATCCGGCCCGCTAAGGCCTTTAATCTGGCCCGCGGAACTCTCCTTGAAGAAACAAACTAAATTGGGAAAATTAATAATTTTGACGCCGCTGTAGTCTGACAAGCATATTGCCAAAATCCACGTCGCTGTTTGTAGATATATGAACTCTGCATCTTAATTGCTATTGATATCTGCATTGAAATTCTGCACTGCATCAGACCTCAGGAATAAATAGTCTGTTTACAGTTATTCATTCGCGGTTTTTTCTTCGGAGTTTTGGCCCATGGAGCTTTAGAAAGTCAGCAATGTGGCCCCCGCTGTAAAACTTTGGAGACCTCTGGGTTAGAGCATTTGGCCTGTAACATGAAGAGTATGGATTTAACCTCCTCTCAGGAGGTCGCTGTGTTAGGGCCTTGAGCATATCCTTTACGCTCAATTGCTCAGCACCATCGATGTTCTGTCATATGGTAGTGTGTGCATATTTTGAACTATATAAAATACAGTTGTATTATATTGTATTGGTAGTTTTAGTTTCATAATGTAACTGTTTTGTCTGGATTGAACCCATCCTCTGCACAATACACTACAATAGAACTTAAATTTGATACATGTAATGCCCATCTTTAATACATTCCTTAGCCATTTGACTATTATTTTTGTTGTCTAATCATTGTCTAAACTGCAGATTTTGTAACCTTGTTGCATTTGTGTCAACGAGTTTGTGCAGTAAAGGAATAGCAGTAGTATCTTGCAGTATCTCAGAGGTGCACTTTGAACCCAGGTGACAATCGTGTTTCTAGTGATGGGTGGTTGACAGTTAAGAAAATTCGTTATCCATTATTAACAGTATACGATGTTGGGATGCGCAAAAATGGGGGAGTCATTGTCAACATAGTTGTCGACATGTGGAAGGGTATTCCAATGGCGAGGTCAGTTTATACCCCAAGGAGAATTTTTGGTTCAGGATTTACCTTACAGTTTCAGCAATAGGTCAGTGTTTAGGGTCCAAGCAAGAAAAACAAACAGCTTTCTTGACGCAATGTCAGCTGGAACCTCTCTTGAGACTGTGTATGCGATTGCAGATGGTATGCTGAGCTTAATGGCAAGATGATCTGTTATTGGTTTTTGGGATAGGTGGTTTGAAAATTACCTCTATACATGCGATGAGAATGAAACTGAATAGAACTTTAGTTGAAGACAGAGAGAAAGTTGCAGGGAAGGGACATTTTCATGAGCTTCCCTTTAGTGATTGGATTTTGGTTCTCGTCTTCTGAAATTAGAGCTGAAGGGTTAACCTACTTCTGGAGAGGTTGCAACTAAATAGATTAAAGGCCATATTTTGATTTGGCACAGCGTACAATAGGTGGATGAACGAAAATGGTGGAGTTATTGTGACAATCATTGCTGATATGTGGAAGGGAATTCCAGGAATGAGGTAAGCATTTCGTTGCATGTAAAATTTATGAGTAAAGAACGGCTCATCATGTGAGTTTTAGAGGGATGTAAAACTAAACATTAAAAGGATATATTTTGACTTGGTGCAGTGTACAATGGGTGGATGAAGGAAAATGGTGGAGTTATTGTGACGATCATTGCCGATATGTGGAAGGGTTTTCCAGGAATGAGGTAAGCATTCGTCACGCATAAAATTTATGAGTGAGGAGCAGCTTATCATGTTTAACACTGAAGGAGTAATAGCAGTTTGTTTTGATGAATTTAGATGGATATAAGCAAGTGTGGTAGCGTTCTAGAGGCTCATTTCTTGAAGAATTACCAACGTAATATTGCACTGGACAAGGATTATTATAATTTTATTACAGCCAATGAGTATTTCTGGCTGTTTCTTTTGGATTGTACACTGCTGGGGTACTCTGGATAAATTTAACCCCGCTACTGTAAATTTTAGGAACTTTAATATAAATAGCTTCTGGTTCAGGCACGAGGTTATTTATCCTTGTCTCTGTGGAATAGAATTCATAGAGATGTTTAGATACACAAAGCTTTTAATCTACCATACATATGCTAATGAAACTGAAATTTAATGGAGTAGGCTGGACTTGCGAGACCTGTTGCTGAAACTGTCCTAATTCTCTGCATGTAGTCCAGATTCTACTGAGAGCCAGTTGGTGTAGCTTGCTTTGCTTCTGCTTGGAGCTGAAATTGAGATTTTAATCAGTCCTTATAATATTTTAACCAGATTAATTAATATTACTCAACCAAGTCATCTGATTGTCTTTCTCTGGTGATGGACCGAACGCTATAACTATTCTTGGTGCAAAGGCTTTTTTGGTTGCTGGATAGATTTAGGAACTTTCTTCCTGTATCTGTTCATTATGCTCAGTCGCTTGTGTGATTTCATTCTCAATTTAAGAATTTCTTTTTCAAACTGCTTATCCTTCATAGTCTGTCTTAGTGCACACTCTTCTGGATATTGACCTGATTTACTCTTGGGTTTGGTGGACCATAATTTGATGCCTTGTGCATTAGACACGGATAAAAGTTACTAATTAATAATTGATAATAATATTAAGTTTTGTTACTTGACATAGACTGGATTAGAGCAGACTGGATTTATATCGTGTGGACCAGTCACCAAACTTACAGAAGCTTCTTACTCACTCATTATGTAACAAATTCCTGTGTATGTAGCACATATTTGATTCAGCTTAGGTAGTTAATACTAAAGTATATGGTTAGATTAAACATAACATAAGTGAAAACTTGTAAAGCGAAACTTCAAGAAAAACTTATCAGTAGCACTGCCACTGCTGACCAAGCCCAGTCCATTAACGTCATTCTTGGTCCTCCTCTCGGCTTTTCCCCTCCATTCTTCCCTCGATTATAGTTCTTTCTATGTAAGATGCCGTATCTTTTGGCAATTAATACTTGTGTGAATGAAGAAGCGCTGGTATGTTTTGTTGGTTCTGTTTGTAGTCATACGGGTGCTGCACGGTCAGCCGTGGACAACTTGACGAAGTCTCTGGCGATCGAATGGGCACCCAGTGGGGTCAGAATCAATGCCGTTGCACCGGTATGTAATGTAGAAGTTATAAACTAAGTCTATTGTGTGAGTGTTTCATCATATCAACTGGGGCGCCGTATGTGGCAGTGGACCGTCACTTTTTACAGTGTGTGTGTGTGTGCGCGCGCGCGCGCGTGCGTGTGTGTGTGTTTTTTCAAATTAGCAACTTCTGTAGACCCAGTGTCTAATGCACGAGCATTAACTGATGGCTACTGAAACCCAGGCCATAATCAGGTCAATACCAAAGTCTTTCCAACGAGACTAGCTTTGGACGAGACTAGATTTGATTTCTTGACTGACGGATAGCACATTGAAAGCTTTTTAATAACAGGAACAATATCCTTTTGTCTCTGATTCAAGTATTAGCAATTGGCTTGTAAATTTCAGTAATTCAAGAAAAACAAGTAAATTAATAATGTGATTAAGATTTTGTGCATAGACTCATTCTGTGTGTGATTTTGCGTTTGTATTTTGATTTAGGGAAGTTCAATTTACTCTGACACAGCAGCCGCCAATTATGCGCCAATGGGAGACGCAAACATTTTTCTTCACCAGATCCCAAAAATTCCAGCAAAAAGACTTGGTACACCAGAGGAGGTATGTTTATCATCATTAGCGACATCTAGTTGAGACTTTGTTCATGTAGGCATTTTGAGGTGCATTGTTACTGACAGTAGTGTAGCCAGGAAACAATTTGGGGGGGGTTTCCATTGGACATGGTCACAAAAGTTAAGGTTTTGTATTTCGCATATAAAAGCATATAAAAAATTTTCGGCAATTTATTTCAGGGGGGTTTGAACCCGTAAACCCCCCTAAATACGCCCATGGTTACTGAGGTATGCTGTCGAGGTCTAATGATGTTTCTGTATGAATTTTAGGTGTCGGCCGCAGTGTGCTTCCTGCTCAGCCCGGCCGCTGCTTTCATTAGTGGCGAAACAATTAAGGTAGATGGTGCCCACAGCCTGTATGCGCCCTCGGGTTTCTGGGAAATACCAGGTGAGGTTATATACCAGGTGCGAATATATATCAGGTGATATTTTGCAGGACTTTAACGGCGAGAGTTTACTAAAAGTGACTGGGAAATCAATACAGCTTGTCATTAAAGTGTTAAGCAAACAGAATGTCCAAGTGGCATGAAGAGATCCTGTGTAATGTCTCACGTTTATCTACCAGGTGGCATATATGAGCATGATTGGCCAGTGATTTCTCTGGCTCTACGATCTGTCTGATAGTGTGCAGTTGATGTGCTCATTTTATATCAGAGTTCACTAGGGGGCATTAGTGGTATAGAAATTGGAAATATCTTTCTGCATTACAGAAATTCTAACCTCTTACCTCGAAGTTGACTGTCCACTATGCTACAGAATATTGTGCAGAGTTGAAATAGAATCGAGTTGATGTGAAACTAACTTTAAAAAACATATTTCATTTCAGATCACAACAAGCTTCCAGCGTACTCGTGGGATAAGGATATCGAGGCGGAGGATGAAGCGACAAAGCCAAATCCACCCAACAAAAATATTCCCTCAAAATTATAGGCAGTCATTTCAACAAGCATCAACTACCGTAGCTATTATCGCCCATGTAGACTGTAGTGTTTTTGGAGCTGGTAATTAAGACATGTACAGTGTGAACTCATTAATGCAAAGTCGTAAAGGGGCATACCTTATGATGCAATGTGTTACTAAGCCACACATTAACAGGGATAGGGCTGAAAACAAATGCGCTACACTCAGTTCGTGTACGGTACGTTAACCAATATGGAGTGTTAATAGTTTTGTGGGACGTACCACCACTTATTGAGCAGAATGGTGCATAAACCAGGAGCATGTAGAGTCCACACTGTATCTGTCAATATTCAATATTAATTTCTTACAAAATGCTGAAGAAACAACTTTGTGGGTCTTAATCTGATTTTTCAACAATAGATCGAGTACTTTACAGTGTAGGTGATAATTTAAAACTTGCACTGAACCGGTTATCAATAAGTTACAATGACATTAAAATTGTTAAAAAAAATGTGAGTTATCATATATGGAGTTGTTTTAAGAGTGGGAAACTATTCCGGTGGCTATTGTCTCATTTTGTCTTTCATACAGTTTCATTGAGTAAAAATCGTGGAAAAGAGAGGAACAAGCTGCAGAAGCTGATGAATTACATGAGCATCAAAACCATACCACAGGACGCTTCAACTTGGTTCACTACTACTAGTAACTGTTGCAATTTCCAAATGCCCCATGTGGCTTAAGTAGGGAACCAAATCACTCGTCATATCTCACAATGGCGTGACCTTTAACCTGCCCTTTATCAAGACTTTCCCGTGCTAAGTTTAGATCCTCGTAGTAAAAGCTTTCAACGGGAATGGACAGCGTGACTCGCTGGATGGCTAAAAGGTCAACCAGCTGCTTGAGTGTGTACCTACTACCAGCCTTGATGGCCTTGACTGTCACAGACTTTTCGATGAGTAATGCAAGAGGAAGGTCAACCTGCTGAACCTTTGTCCCCAGTTCTAGTATCGTCCCTCCATTGTGTAGCGTCAGGAAGGCGACCGCAAATGCAGTGGCGTCACCAACGAGGTCGATGACGACGTCCATTTTGTTGTACCCGTTCATGGTCGTTGCGTCCACTATTTCCTCAACCGAAGCGCCCTCTTTCCACAGCACCGCGTCGTCTGCACCGCTCTCGAGCGCCAGGTTCAGACTCGCTTGGTCGCTTTCGGCGCAGATCACTTTGACGTTCTTATCGCAGAAGACGTTCTTGAGGAATGCAATGCACCACAACTCAAGGTTGTAGGAACCGATGACAAGGAGATTGGCAAAGCCTCGGATAAGGACGGCCTGCTCGAAGGATGGCTTTGCTTCAAGGATCGCTGCGTATACTCTTAGTGCCCAGTACGGCAGCATGCACCCGATGTCCTTGGGGATCTCCTTCGGTAACTTTACAAGGTTCTGCCACTCCTGCACAATAAGGTAGTGTGACAGTACAAAGGAATTGGGTTCGGCGGCATTTTTGACGTCGCTGCTGATTTCCTCGCATAGGTAGGTGCTACCTGTGGAGCACGTTTCACACTGACCGCATCCAAGCCAAGGATAGACGATCACGACGTCTCCTGGTTTCACGCTGCAGTCTGCAGGTATCTTGCTTCCAACAGACAAAACTCGACCACAGATTTCATTACCTGGAAAACAAATACCACATCTGTCACAGAAATCGCCTCTATCTGTAACAAGGAGATCGCAGGAACAGAGTAAGAGGCTCCCAGTAAAAGCTAGCGATTTGTAAAGACCTGATCCTTTTTCTTAACAGATACTTGTTTATGTGTGCCTCCAATATTCACATTTCTGTGTGACTGGCACTGAATGTGCATGTTAAAAATGTTTGTAATAATAATAATAATAAATAGCATAATAATGACAAATAATCTTTACAACAAAAGCCTGAATGTAAATGCAAAAATGATAATTTCTGGAGCTTTGCAGGTAGTAAGCTACTAAAAGCCCCATAAAATTATGTAACAAGCCATTGTTGCAAGGAGAGAAAGTAGCCATGCTTAATTTAGTAATTTAAGTAATGTAATGTAATTTAATTTTAAAATTTGAATTGGAAGTGCAACATAATCGAAAATGGATGTTTTGGAACAGACGTCAGTGTCAGAAAGATAGAGTGATTTTCCTCGTTTAGACAAGTATGACTCAAAATCTTTAACAATTTGGCTATCTCGCTTTTCAGACCGAGACATCTGAAGCCATCCTATGAACATACATTATTTTATTTTATTTATGATGCCCATGTTGCTTACTAGGTACTACCTGACCTGGTTATTTTTTATAGACTGGCTCTTTTTGTAATGACTCGACGGCTACTTGTGATTCAATAGCAAATGTTGGCTTGACCTAGATTCTAACCCTGTACACAGAGATGAACGATCAACAAGTTACCCACATGTTGCAGTGCTACCCCATACATATTGTCTGTTTGTAGGCCACTGTAGCATGGCAAACAAAATAAACTACTAAATATTCTATGTACACATACTACACATTGCAGAAACGTGTCAGATGCAGCTAGCCACCTGTTACACCTCCTCTCTGTTTACATGCAGAAATGATAAACAAGAAACTTAAATACCGTTACATACTGTAAATTTTCTGTTTTTCATCATCTCCGATGTGTTTCTGTCGACTCAAACCAGCACAGAGTGTCTTGACTAGTACTCCATCACTTGGGACGTCAGGCAGCGTTGTGCTTTGTCTACGGGCTTCATTGTCTTCCTCCCTGTCCATTGTTATGCCTGGATTCCTCCAAGATGGGGATGGTTCCAACTAAAAATGACCATTATTTCCTATATATTTAAAATATGAATAAATATAAATATTAAATTTCTTATAAACTGACAAGTTTTGGCTTAGGCCTAATTTGAAAAGCTCGGCTTTCCTTGCTTTATGACATCGTAAAATGTAGTTTATAATTAGTAATATAACAATAATAATAATATCATCATCATCATTATTACCAACAATGAAATATAATTACTATGATCAGCATCAGTGGAGGCGCCAGGATTTCAGGTTTGGGGGGGAGCTAAAGCTCCAAGACCTTCCCTTTTGCCCTCTCCTCCCTGTGATTTACCACTTTGGGGGGGCTGAGCCCCCCCCCCCGCACCCCCACCCCCACCCCCGCCATCCCCCTCTGGCGCCGCCACTGATCAGCATCATCATCATCTTCGTTATAACTTACATTGCTTCAGTAGCACAATAACATTAATGTAAAAATCATAGGCCTACATCAGGAATAAAAACATTACATTCAATCTTAAGGTAGAATTGACTGCTATCAAGGGTTTGGACTGCTTGCTGCCAGGGATTTGTACTGTAGAACTCCTTTCATTGGTATAAAAATTGCTTCTTAAAATTTGCACTGACTGAACCACCAGGCTTGTACTTTTGACCTCCGCTATATTATGTGACTGATAATAACACGTGAATTTGCCCTCGTTGCAGATAGGGTAGGCCTACTGAATGTCCTGATGTTAGGCATACTAGATTCGATTAAACTCCTGCAAGACCATGCACAGTTTATAACCTTTTATCATATCTCAAATGAATGTTCAATTACTGTGGGGCTATTCTATCGCATGAAATACCAATAGTATACTACAGACAGGCTTGGCCGATATCTGCTCACAGCAACTACTGTTGCAGGTCAAGTCGAATTGCAGTGAGTCACACGCCGTTACATCAGCCTATAACTATAGGCCTTTGCCTCTCACTTAATCCAGGCTTTAGTTAACTCAGCATAAAAGAAGGACCTGTATATGCAAGCTCCTTGTCCTACTGAAAACGATTTCAGATCAAGTTCTACGTGGACACCTGTTTCAGTTTAGGCCGGAATAAATTTAGAAATATTAAAACCACTCAAAGTGCACAGAAATCGAACCTGATCGGCCGGATGTTCCATCTCACTGTGCAGTCTCAAACGTCCAATCCTCAGACGTATAAACAGCGAATAACTGGCATCAGAGTGAGCAGAATATCCCGCTTACCTGCAGCAATCGTTGGCCGCAGACTCGCCCTAGCTGTCGTCAGTCAGGATGGGTGGGTGGGACGATGCCAAACAGAAGCACTGTATTTCCCAGGTAGACGTCGATTTGCACTCTCATGCGGTGGTGTCCATTTTCCCAGACGAGCGAACGCAGGTATGTATCGCCGCTCTCATGGCGTATAATAATAATTATTAATGCGGCGGTGAGGGGCACCTGCGCAGTAGGCTAGGCCTCGTGAATGCATTCGGTCGCAAAGGCCAAAGCCAATCATGGGCCTACGCTGCAGGTCGCTCGCACGGCGGCCAGGTATGCTGCTGGCGTGCTGCTGCATAATAAGGGCCAGGCAGATTGCGTCAGGTATCGCTAGGCCGATAGAGAGAGCCTCGTTGCTACTGCCACCGCCGACTCACCTGTCGAGGTGCATTGAATGACAGACGGAGGGACGGTTCTGAGGACAGGCGCTGTCTTACCGAGAGAAGGACAGACAAAGGGACACCATGAAGGAAGGAAGGATTGGATGGACTGAGGAAGGACGGAGGGATGGATGAAGACGGAGGCATGGATGAGTGGCGGGAAGAATGGAGGATATAATACGGCTGAAAGGTTTTAACAAAAAAGGGTCGCATCCCAATGGGAATCACCATGGCTTTTTGAGCGCCCCCCAAACCAGAATATCCTGGCGCCACTGGAAGAGAGTGCAGTCACCGGGACGACAGAATATGATGGACGGACGGATGGGTAGACAATCAAGGTGCGAACTCATCAAAACCTCTTGCTATCTGTCCACAGGTCTTTCACTCAAACGTGAAAACACGTAGGCCTACTGCTCTTATTGTTCACGAATCCTTTCCTGATTCCGCCTCTTCTGCCCCTTTACCTCACCCGCCGTTTCAATTCTAAACACCATCCACCTTACTCGTCTGACCATCTGCCTGCCTGACGCCTTTGGATCTTGACCACTGGAACCGATTATCACACCACGCCTAGGCCTAACGATTTTGTTTTGACTTAATTAATTATAATACTTAATCCGTCCTCAATATTGAGAGACGGAGAAAAGGGTAGGTAGGAGGAGAGACAGGGTGCAGAGGACCAAAGGCCTGATTCTCTGACTCTGGCACTGATAGTAGCCGAATCGATAGAGCGCTCGGCCTGTAACGCGCAGAGTGGACCTATTGTTTTCGACCCTCCTCAACCGAGGCGGTCACCGTGTAATCAGGATCATGACCAAGTGACCTTTTACTCGCAATTATTGCTCAGCGCCATCGTTCTGTCTTATATGCACTTCTGAACTTTGGTAGGGGAGGGTAATGTCAAATGCAGCTGTAGGCCCTATTGTATAAAAATTTGTATTGTATAAAAATTTGTATTGTAGTGAAATAATTGTCAGAACACCCAGCAGGTGATAAATACCTGGTGCTTGAAGGCGGCAACTCGTCACGAACGAAATGATCGCTCGTTTAGTTGCCGTAACACGGTGCTACGGATGTGTGTGTCGGGAGTGTGGGGGGAGGGGTTGTCATTGAGGGTCGAGAGAGGTTACGGGCTTGTTATGGGCTCTCATTGACTTACAGAGGACCTCAACGATGCAGTCTGTCTCTGTCCTAAAGGGTCGTCGACATTCCTGGCAATAAAAATTTCTAACGACTCGAGAAACAGCAGTTGAATATTGAGTAACAAAGATATAGGCAGGTTGAATTTGAAAGAGGGGTTTGGGGTTCGCCCGAGCCCAAAATTCACCCGTCATTAAAACTCAGGTCCAGGGTCGGTTTTAAACGGCTGGCGACCGGTATGTGCCCTGGATCAAACTTGCGTGAGAATTTAATGTCTATTATGTAAGTCAATCATGCCAGTTTAGAGTCATTGTAGTTTCAGTTTCTTGGAGTTAGCAAATGTTGTTGAATGGCCAGGTCTCTTGAACACCATCCATGCAGTTCTTCCACCAACAATGTACAGTTGATGTACCTATTGGACATTTTGGTGAAGCAGAACACGAAGTGCATTTGTCCTGGATGGGATTATGAAAGCAGTGCTACAGAAGTCATAGAATAAGATTAGGATTTGAACCTCTGAATGATACAGGTAATAATAGTGTAATCACTGGGATTTTTAGATAACGTGTTAAAAGGTTTTAACAAGGGAGAAACACAATAAATCAGTATTTCAACTTTTCAAGCTGTGCAAGCCATAAACTTAATTGTTTGGTAAAATTCTAGAGAGGCACAAAATTAGCTTTCAGTGGTTCACAGTACTGTGACAAGAACGATTAAAAGTCAACAAGAAAATTAAAAGGGGGCACAGTCATCAACCCTTGCCCTTGGGCGCTGAAACCTTTCGTTACGCCACTGATGTTGTTGGGTCATTTTAAAATAATAAATTCACAAAGCCTGTGTTAAACATTCAGTATTTATACAAGCATCAAATGTAAAATGAGACGATACACACACGTATACAATTACAGTAGTGAGACAACATTTATACAAACACAGCTTAATTTAACAACATACACAATGAATACATTTGAATCGCATCTACTCTATGCAAATCATCTTGAAATAAATTCCTTGAATAAATTATTGAAATTGATTCTTGTTCATTACACTGAAAAATTCTTACAATAAAATGTTAAAATTTTAACCATGATTTGCGGTAAACGTTAAGAGCCTTCTTTTCACAGAGATTTCACAACAGACTAGTATAAACTATTTTGACTAATTAATTTTGATTTGTACAATTCTGAATTTTTAATGCAGTGTCTTTGCACACAGAACACTTACCCAAAAATGACCGTTTCACACCAAGTTAAACCCACCTTGTGACGCTTCGTAACGTTTCCCTAGACCCACCGACCCTGGCGTTACGTATTTATTGTTAGGTCTCGGTAAAGATCTGGCATATGATTAACTTTACTTTTCTTGATTGTTGTCTAACAAAATTAATTTTTCCTTACTTTTTTACAAATAAAAACTAGATTAAATTTCTTTTTTAATTTTAACAATAATGCTCAATAAATGTTTGCTTTATACTATTGCGTGTTTTAGTTAAATTTTAAATCAATGGCACGAAATTTGAACATCGATCACATCGTGTCATTTGATGTTAATTTACAAATTCATTTATAACTATACTGTTGGTAAAAGCGTTACGTAGCGTTCGCACCCTCTCCCTGGAGCCACCGACCCGCCTAACGTTTCGTAACGTTTTCAAGGACCCCACCCACCCACCGTGGAGCGCTACGTAATTATGCAATGACCCCTATAGTGTTTTTGTCACACTGAATAGAACACTTACCCTTTTGCATTGTCACACCAAGTCAAATAAAATTGCACCAAGTTACAGCAGGTCAAAGCAATTCCATCATTTGAAAAAACACCACTGCTGTTACCCTTCCTTCACACATTCAACCAAGCAAACTCCAGGATCTTATTTGTCCACCTAACCAGAGGTATTCTATAACCCTTTAACGATGAGCGTGTACAAAAAGTGACTGGGGAATCAATGAAGCTGGTCGTTAAAGGATTAACGTGGCCAGCCTTAGCTGAAGTTATTTCTTTAAAGACATTCATTCTTTACAGATTCATATTTGATTTGTCCCTGATGCAAAACGATCTTTCGCTGTCTCTCGAAGAAGCCACACTAAAAAACAAAAAGTTATTCACTTAACTTTAAAACTATTCATTTCATTCTCTTTTTAGGCTAATAATCATCTGAAGCTGACTGCATTGTTGATAGGCAAAGAAGTTTATTACCATGTAAATATACATAAAGGATTCAAGATATAGACTGCCATGTTCATAGAGCTTTTGAGGGGTTGCTAAAATGAACTTTATGTATATAAACTCCAATTATTAATTAATAATTTACCATGAAAAAGAGGAATTACTACTGCTTTTGCAAACCTATTAATGAATCCTTTATCATAAGGCAAAAGGAAAGAAGTAAAGAAAGCAGGTAAAATCAAGAAAGGAAGAGAGGGAGGGAGGGAAGAATAAAAGAAGGCAATTATGAAAGGAAAAGATGGAGAGTAGGAAACAAAGAAGCCGGATGAAAATGAAAACAGTGATGAAGAAAAAACTAAAAGGATGCAGAAATGCTGTGGTCATTGTGATTCAAAACACAATGGAAGATTAGCAAACCGGTGATAGCAAGGCAAAATTTACACAAAGAACATTTCATAATCAAAATTTGCTACTAATCTCTGTAATATACATTTCCTGTTAATTTGTCTAAGCATATAGGCCTACCAACCTTCCACATGATGATAATGATTAGAAAAAGCAGAAGGCAGCCAACAAAGATTCCGACTGCTATCATCCAGAATTCAATCGGTTGACGATTCTGACCGACTCCCAGAGCAGCAACAAAAGTCTCCAACTACACAGAGACACAAAAACATTTCAATTGAATTGTCTATTGAAATTTCGTCAATCAGTTTATATTTGCAAAACTGACTGCAGCAGCTTTCTTTGCTGCAAAAGTCACTATGTTACTTCACTCCTCATAGAAGAAGAACAGTCCCTTAAGCTAGCCCTGAGACGGCCATGGGTATGAAGTGTTAGTAACTTCATTTTCTTAGCCCTGGCATATGAGGGCCAGTCTTCTCCCTCGCCGTCTCATTTTCCCACCCACAGTGTACGGTCAGTGTACTCATTATAGCTAAAATGGCTCAGGGTGCAGATGCAGCAGTAATCTCAAACCTAATTTCCAGTGGGGATTTGAACCCTCGACCTCTTGACTGACAGTCCTGCACACTACCACCACACTATCGAGCACCCCATGCATACCAGCACTGAAATTTCTAATAAACCGTGCATGCACATCCTAACAGTGAGAGGTACGAAGGTCCCACACATAAACCGCCTAATTGTTTGTACTGCATAATTACAGTCTGATATGGGTCACTGAGAAAGCAAATTGGAAATTCACGTGGAGACTGTGAAAGTTTAATTGCATACATCTATGTCTATATAGTATTTATGATATGCTGGTACACATACATATATATATAAAGTACATACTGCAATAGGAACAGCAAGATCTCATGGAGTACTATAAAAAGACTCTTTTACAATGCAATTTATTATTTAGATGTATAATTGTACAGAAAACATACCCTGAAGACATCCGTTAAGTAAACTTCCGGTTGAACAGCGTAGGGCACAGCAACGACTGATGTCTGTACTTCAGATCGAACAAAGATTCCTCTGTAGTCGGTCTGCATCTGAACCATTCAGACAAAACATATCCTGAATTACAGTTAATTAGTTTCAATTAAATTAAATTAGACATTTAATTCATCAATGAACTATAGCTAGCCACAGAAAGTGATTAAATTACTGACCAAACATGCACATTAATGAAGTAACCAATTATGATTTAGATGCTTGGCATTGGGATTAGACAATAATGGGGTGACACCCGGTAAGGACAATAATGACAATATCTATTATGGTTATCTCTGAATAATCCATTATTGATTTTTGTTCCCAGCAACATCTATGGAAGCATTTTGCATACAGCATGCTTAGGGAACCAACATACTGCAATGACATCTATCCATACTATTTACTAACTAGTGTTCACTAGATGAAAATATTATGCACTAGACATTATTACCTGCACATTACTTTTAAGATATTACCTAGTGCACACTAGATAAAAGAGATAAATAAAAGATAAAAATATAAATATTGATAAATATAAAATTGTCACACATATACCAAAAGTCTTCCCAAAACATTATAAGATGCAGTACGTAAAATTCTTGTGGGATACAACAGGCCAGGGAACTGATTAGTTGTTCCTGTAGGCAACCCAACTACGGGAAAGGACTTACTGGGGTAACACATGATTAACAGAACTTTAATGCAAACAAGCCAAAACAAACACTTAGTGCAAGTACTTGTAAACAGGGTAGCCAATTGGTTAGAGAGCTCTCTGAAGCGCAGAGTACCGGCTCAAGTCTCATTCATTCATTCATTCATATTCGTTTATTTAACACAAAACTGTCGACAAAACGCAACAGAATACATGAGTCTCCTCTGAGACTTGGTTACTGTGTCTGGACCTAGAGCAAGTCCTTCACTCACAATTGTTCAGTGCCATCAACTGATACTTGGTCATTAGATAGTGACATTTAACAAATGCAAAATATAGAAAATAAATAAGGAAATAATCAACACATTTGTTAACCTGCCATAAATCTGTGAGCTAAATGAGGAATCACTGGCATACTACTGAGCTGTTGACGACTGCGATAGGTAAGGTTACCTTGAAACTGTGCCGACTATTGATAATTCTAATGCCACTAACATACCAGAAATAACGTATGATCGAATGAACAAACAGTGCTCATGTATTTCTTTTACCTGTACAATCGTTTTAAAGAAGACCCTCGCCCGGATTCTTATAAGGACGCTGTCATCTTTGCTCATTGGACCCGTTTCGCATTCGATAATTGCACATCCAGCCATAGTTTCACCACAGGTCTGCACCAACAAAGTGAGCAAATTAAAGGAAATTAATACTTAATTCTGAGCACAAACAACAAAGTGACCAAATTAAAGGAAATTTAATACAACTTTTGAGCACAAACAAGAATTCGACCAATTCTAAGAAGCCTAATCCAATAATAATAATAATAATAATATTCGTTTATTCTGACACAAGTTGACATGGCCGCAGCTTGTTTGAATGGTCTACCTTGAAACTCAGCTCATCTTAAAGACCATATTATCCAGTAATGTAATTGTAATAATGAATGTCAGTAACAAGCCAAAGTAATATTGAGCAATAGAACTCCAGACAAGCTTTACCAAATACACAAATGTCTAGATGAGCACCTCAGTAGAGTCTCTCTCTACAAGAGGTGCTATATAAATCTATGATTGTGATAGGTACGAAGCAACATCTTTAATTAGAAACATGATGATAAAGGGTGTCATAGGAATATGACAGTTTCCATATTATCCAGTAATGTAATTGTAATTGTAATGAAGGGTAATGCCAGTGAATTTGCCTAATAATCGAAAGGTAAAGGTTTTCAAATTCTGTTGTTACACTTGCACTTCATCTTAAAGACCATTCTAACCTCTGAGGAACACTTTGATAGACCCGATGTATGTAGTTACCGGGTACCAGTATGTATGTATGGATGCATGCATACATGTATGTGTGTGGCACTGTGGCCGATTGCAAATGACATACATTATATGCATGACTGCATGTATTTATATGTGGGTGTATGCATGTATGTATGTATGTATATATGTATACATGTATGTATGTACGTATGGCTATTTATATGTGCATTTTATATGTGCATTTTCAGAATCTCATATAAGGCACTAGATACACAGTAACTAAGTGAATATTTTACCAAACCTTAATTCATCTTACTTCACTTTTCCATTCCCATTGTGAGTTTGTCTAGACTTACAACTTGCTGTGCTTGAGTTTCGGACTGAGGCAAGTTATGACGTTTCATTCGGAAGCCGGTCGAATCCAAGTCGCTCTTCAGATACTCGTGGATGTGCATTTCATCAGAGTCACTTGGCAGGAGCTGAGAAAAGCACAGACAGCATAAGTGAACAAGAAACTGAATTTTCACAAAATAGCCTACATCTGAGCACAAATGACATTTTCACCATAGTAGCATTGTATGTATGTATGTATATATAGCATTCTGTTTGTATTTTTCTTAGTTAAGGTTTAATACTTTGTACTAGTACGTTGATAATTGTACATGTACTAGATACTTATTATATGAATGCACTGTACTAGATAACTTCTGTTAACCATCTAGCAACAGACTATGTATATATATGGTTGTCCTAACCAGCGGGACTCTGGTCCCTTCTGGGTTCCCTTTTACGACCAACAGATCTTTGTTCAACAAAATGTTACTTTGTCATTGTTTGAGGCAATAAATTGATGGTTATGGTTATGTATGTATGCATATATGTAGGTATATATGTATGCAAGCAGCACTACCCAACGACTAAGCATCAAACGATGGTGCCAAGCCATTGTGCGTGAAGGACTTGCTTGAGGTCCTTACACATTAACCGTCTCAGGAAAGGAGGCTTGAACCTATACACTTTCCACGTTACAGACCAAACGCTCTAAACAATCGGAAACTATGCCTCATATAAGAACAGAAGCAAATCCAATTGCTCTCTGATCTTGAGTGGCGCTATATAAATGCTCGATTACGATTACAGAACTGGAAACAATGATTGTTTAGTAGACACAAAGAAGAGTTTTGCATCATGTTCTTCTACAATATGGCACACTGACTGTGAGATTTAAAGGATTGACGGCGTCCGTCCAACAATGGCCTCTACCAAGAACCACACGTGGTTCTTCCAGAAGGTAGAACAGATGTGATCCATCGTAATTTTTGGATGGCCACCTGATGACCGTGTGCATTCGGCCAACAACGCCAGGACCAAAGTTCCGTATCTGAAATTTTACCAGCAGAAAATGTTATCGTTGTTACTGCCTCACACAGAATAAAATATGTTAAGCTTCAAACGGACTGGTCCACAAGGAACCGCTGCCAATGAGCTCTCCAATCAAAACCAGTCGCTACACTACCGACTGCTAATGACTTTCATCACTTAATATTTTGCTTATTCTATTCTATTTACGGATTTATAAAGCGCCTCTCATAGTACAACTTAATCAGAGGCGCTTCCAGTGCGAAGGGCCCCTCGAAAAATAAAAGTCTTAAGAGAAAGAGCAGAAACAGTAGTGCCCCCAGATAACATCACAGCTCGAGTTACAGCAGGAATGTCCTTCCACAACAAAGGGCCAACAGAGACATAGGCATATTGTTTTAATTGCGCTTTCCTAGTCTTAATTTGATGAAGACATCAATAGCAGGATAGGAGCAACAGCAAATAATAATAATAATAATAATAATAATTTAAAAAAAATATAGAAATATGGAAAACAGTCAATTCAAAAAGTCTGTTAATGAGTTTGTTGGCTTTATGAAGAAATAATGTATCTTGTAAAAAAATGGTAATAGCGACAATTTCTAGGGTGCCGTAACACAGTACTTGCAGTTACATGTCGCCTTAACATATATAATACACAGCCATTCAGAGACACACCTTAGAAAAGTCTTGAATTGAAAGACTCGACTGAGTCCGCTGAATGAATCATAGATGGCAAACTATTCCAACACCGGGCCAGTGGTTGAGAAAGCATGATCACCGAAGCGCGATCTCGACCTTGGCAAATATAGATTACCTCTAACACTCAATACAACACTTGCTTATAAGGTACAGGTCACAGTGCAACAATCTAACAATCAGCTCCTCTGTACTTACTACCCACATGAGTGAAGTCTGTTACATTGTAAGATGTCATGCAATCATTTAATTGAAAGGGTCTGTTTGCACAGGCAAACGTCACATTGAAAATATTTCAACGGCCTGCAGATGATGCCAGGGAAATTGGTAGACTAAGCAGTTAAGTCAGTCACTAACTCATTCAGTCAGTTGAATTGATAGCGCATTGGATAACACACTGGCATAGAGAGCGAGAGGTACCGAGTTCGAGCCCCCGTAGGGCGGATATGCTTTGTAGGCTGCTATTAGCCCAGTGTATTGCAGGCTGTCTGTTCTGTTGGTAGTTAAGATTTATGTCTTCTGTCATTTGTGTTCTTGTGAATTGTTTCAATTGCATAACTGTACATTGTAACCGGTTGCGGTTTGTCAACCGGATTGTTTCAATAAAGAATATTATTAGTTGGTAATTCCTTAACAACTGACTCAGAGGCCAAGAACAGACTAGCAGTAAATGTAATTTTCACATTATACCACTGAAAAGCTACATCCATTAATTTTTTTAATCATACACTCTATTAATAAATAAAGATGCATCAATGCCAGAAACTTGCAAATAACCTGTTGCAATAGAATTCCATTGTTGTTAAAAAATTGAATTTATTCTGTTGTGTTACCTCATACAGGTGAGAAACAGGTGGTCCAATATCGACTTCAGAGAGGAATTCGGAGACATGTGTGAAATTGTGGAGCACCTGTTCTGGAAAGGATGCCCTAACAAAAGCATTCAAATGATTCCTTACTTCCCTATTTCTGTTATTCATAAAAATCTAATAATACCAGTAATTCCCCTGTAAGAATTCATGCAAACTGAATGTACCGGTAAGTTAACCTTCTAACTGAGCAGTGACTTCTACATAATGAAACAACAAGAACCTCCCTGCAATTCAACACAATTTAAACATGCATACTCATATGTGACCCAAGGGATCAAAATGAGTCGCATGTTGGAAATTTTAGAATATGAGTATTTTACATATTCTTAAAGACCACACTTTTTCCCTTTAAAATGACACCAACAGTTTGGTTCTACCTGATTTTTTAAAAAGTTACGAATGATTATGTGTTTTTTTTAATGTTTCATTTATTTAATATATAATTACAAAAAATAAAAGTATTCTCTGCACACAATTCTGTAAATACACATTAAAACAATGAATTTCATCAAATGTGAGAAATCAAAAATGTTAAAAAATGTTTTTACCCATTCATTAAACTCTGAAAATAAGAAAAAGTGACATCTGGTCATATTTTGCTGTTTTCCTAGGAATGTAAATTGCCGACATTCAACTCATTTTGATCCCTTGGGTCACATATACACATAAATTCAGCAACAGAGGAGGATATTGCTGGCACGTGTAAGCTGCAGCTGGATAAAGTTGATAAACTAGACACTAAAGAGTTGCATCACTGTCTTTGTCATCACCACAACCCTCATCATCATCGTCGTCATCGTCATCATCATCATCATCATCATCATCATCATCGGACTGTGTTTCCATTGAAAGAAACAGAGAAACACTGGAGTGGATGGATCAGAGTAAAATTTCTTGATGAGGTGGGACTTCGATTTTGAAGCTGGACGTGTGATATCAATACAGAGGGTCTTGGTACAAATGATTCTGAATGAACAACAGAGGGATTGGTAAAAAATACACGTGTAGAATTACTTGTGGATTAAACTATGCATCAAACAATAGGCCTAAGAGAAATCTTCTACTCACCCTGTTAGCTTAATATTCAGAATGGCTTTGACAGGAATGTTGAAGATGACAAGGTTGTCATCAGAACTTGTTGTATTCTCCTGATTTGAACTGAACATTCAACATACATAAATACTGAGTTCTTATTAATATCTTTATATTTATATAGCACCAATATTATACAATGACATAAAATCCTTCAGTGGTGCTAAGCAATTACCTGTACATGTGCAATTGTGCATGACTTGTTAAAGGTCCTTGCCCCATGACCACGTACTACACATTACAAATAAATAAAAAAGAGCCAAAACTTGTAGTCAGGTCGCACTAGTCAAGTCGCACTTTACATATGAGTGCCATCTCGTATATATATATATATTATATACCATCATATATATATATCACATATAATCATAATCATAAATCCAAATTCTTACCTGTTGGCTGCAATGATGAACTGCAGCACATCCGTACTGATCTGGCTCACTCTGGAAGCAGACGTTCGAATGGAAAAAGCAACCTGGGAAATTATCCAACCATGTTTTTTACCAACTCTGGTAATTAGATTAGTTACAGAAATAAACAAGTTGATGCATTTCAAAACAGTTGCTTAATGTCAACCATCAACAGACGGCACGGAAGAACTTAGACATAAATTTGCGCACCATGAATAGAGTCAGAAACTAGCAATCTCTCTTATCAGAATTTTGTGAAGTGAGATCAGCAACATCAGTGATGAATTCCCTTGATGAGGTGCCATATAAATGTACAACTTAACATTGACTGTAAATTTACAATTATTATGCATGAAAAAGCCAGCTATTCAAAAGGCCGTGAATGTTTATGCTTTAAAAACACAACTGCAATGTTATCTGTTATTTCTACACTGTGGCACTGTGCCAACATTTGACACTGCAAAAGTACCCTAGAAATAGCACTACTTACAAAGCTATATAAATTCTCATTATTACAATCACAACTGTGAAGCAATTGTGAATAAAGGACTTGCTCAAGGTCCCTTCACAGTAACAATCTCTGACAAGTACTCTCGGCAATAAAAGCCGAACTCTCCAATCAACTCTCTGGTCTCTCTGGATTTGGAACTCCATTGAACATCAATCTCTGCCTCTGGACAACCCCTCTGACTTGGTGCAGCACTCATGAATAAGCTGGTGCTTTGCGCCTGACTTTAGAATAGCGTGTTTAGAAATTTAGAGCTTTACGAGTACCAATTGGCTACTGAGCCAATTAGATCATACAGTTGCAATGAAAATGGCGAACAACTTAGATAAGATTGAAGCTATCGCAGGATGGGACACACATTGAATTCAATCATCTGCAGTTGCTAGACTGGTTCGTTCTGTTTGAGAATTAAATAAAAAATTGTTAATTAAGATGTTACTTGATCGCTGGCAGAAAGTGGATTTCCAATGTCACAGCTGACATAATCAACCGTTGAATTTTCCGGTCGCTGTGAGTCACATACCACTTCATCCGTCTACAAAAATCATCAACCACTATGTTACTCCCTTTGTGAACATAATTTAATATTAATAATGATAACAACAACAAGAAAAACGAGTATTTATTATTACTGTGTGGTATACTTTTCAAGTTTTCTTGCTTTAGTTGATAAACTGATTACACAATAATAACATGATTACTTGCAATATTCATCGTATTTTTAATTTATTACTGAAGCAATTACCAATTAACTAATAATCATATTTTTAAAGTCACTATTATCACCACAATTAAATCAAAACAAAAATTAAAATAGCAACTATAACTAATGAATATTCTTACTAAGATAGTTACAATTATTCTTGTAAAATAATATAATACATATCATCACTATTATTACTATTATTATTCTAATTATTTTAAGTATTATCCTCCAAATTTAAACAAGAGGAAAACAATGAGCTGAAAATATACGTGATGCATCAAATTTCAAATCTCAACCAATCTAATTAGCAATCTAATCTAATCTATTCAACTGACTTCTATAGCTCCATTATAATAAAGCATAAGGTCTTAATCAGTGGTTGCTGAAATCATAAAGTGACCTCGTGCCGTAATAAGTGCTTGAAAGAGATAAAATAAATCATAATACACTGGAGAAGTGAGGCAAGCAAAGGTTTGTGAGTTGCAACCAATGAGCAACAGACAGCAGTAGAGAATGACAGATGAGTTAATAATTTGCTCGTGTACTCACAGCATTCATATTGTTAACGTTAATGTAGACGACACCAGGTGGCATTTCGATTCGAACAATTGCCTCAAATGCATCTTCTCCATTGTTTTCCACTACAACGTTCAACTCGACCTCGTTGTCTGTACCCAGCACGTAATAGTTCTTTGAACTGCAACGAAATTTTATTTGCGAATTTTAATAAAACTATTCATTTAGTACTCCAATGGCTTTAGGAATAAAAATGTCTAAAATAATGTCCGAAATAACAAATACGAAGGCTAACAAAACCGTCTTCTTTCTAGATTTGATTCCCTCACCAGTCGCAGTTTCCTGGCTACCAGTGGCTAGGATGCTGTGTTTTTTAGTTAACTTTTATACTAACTTTTCTGCTACTATTTAATCACTTTGTGGTAAAGGCAGTAAAGCGCCTTGCATGCCAGTGTTTAATAAAGAACACACTTACTTACTTCCTTAATCGGGTCAACATCCAGAAGGTTATTCCGTAAGACAGACAGGCAGCCTATGGTAGATAAGCAATTTGAAAGAGTCTTAAGATGAGAAAGAAATTACATAAGTGACTGAGAAACAAGGACAGATACATGCAAGAGAGTTCCAAAAAAAGTAGGTCCAGCAACTGAAAAAGCTCATTCACCAAGAACAGTTCTTGTTTTACATTGTATGACCAGAGAAAGAGAAGGTTGAATCTTGGTCAGTGCTTGTAATATAATGTAACAAAGCTTTGATATTTGAGATCATAATTTGAGACCATAAAAAGTGTATTATACAGGGTCTGTCCATTTGAACTTGATAATATATTAAGTCACGTTAAACATGGCTTAAATGTGTCATCACACTTACCAACTCCAAAAAACAAGAAACAACCAATTTCAGCATTAAACTACAGTAAGGAAAAAAATATGAAATTCAATTTCAATTCCAGTGTTAACATATCAAACTAAATAATATCATTAAATAATAGAGCGTGAAATTAATTCTCGTAAATCCTACCTGCTAACATGAACTACGAGATCTGGAATGCAGACACGGTCAATGCCACAGTTCTTAAGAATGTGTCCCTATTATCAACAGAATATGAAAAAAGTCAAACATGCTATGCTGAAAAGTACAAATTTTGCAACAAATAACAACAGCAAGAGTGCACTCATGCAGTCAACCTATAACTCTGAAAAATATCTAGAATTAGCTGCTGCTTATTTGGATAGTTTCACTGAGTAGGTTTTCTTGATAAATAATTGTTGCTTGGTTTGGGGGTGCCATCAATTGATACCTTGTGCATAAGACACCGGCACAACAGAAGTTGTTAGAAGTACATGTATGAAGCTGGTAGGTTAAGTGAAGTTCAAACAAATCAAATTCAACTAATAGTTGGATGGGAGATCATCTCTATACCATGAAACCTAGCGCCCACTCAGCCTTCCATCCCTAACCAATCAGAAGACAAGTACCAACGCAAGGTGATAGGCCACAATTAAAAGGTGTCTGTCGGTCTCTTACTGTGGTCATGGTTGCATCTCAGCTGAATGAATCTTTTATCTCTGTTCTACATATCTGCTTGTTAGTGTAGTAGTTAGCATGCTGGACTGTCAACCAAGAGATTGGGGTTCAAACTCATGCGCCACCTAGCCAACTCAGCTATGAATACACTGACCGTATACTGTCAGTGGGAAGATAACACGGTGAGGGAGAAGACTGGCCACCCACCCTAATACATTGAGGCTAAGAAAATGAGTAGCTAACACTTCATACCCATGGCTGCCTCGTGGCTAGCTTAAGGAGCTTCCAATACGACATAAAAAAGTTTCTTTTGGGTTACCATTTACCTTTTGATTTTTATCTTAACTTAGTTTTTGAATGACCAATCAGCGTGGCTACATTGAGCACCAGTGCATATTTTAATGATTTCGACTACTGGGACCATTGGCGTAAGTAGTAGGGTTCGTGTTGTTGTTGCCCGTGGACAGCAGTGGCGGAAAATTGTCTTCATTACTTACAAAATTTCTGATGACCTTCTTTTTTTCATTCAACAGGGTAGGGTATAGCGAAATTGACTCGAGGGGGTAGTAATGAGAGTTCTCGAAGAATTTTCGAGGGGGGGTGGTAGTAACAGTGCCAAAAATTTTACCCTCCTCCTCAATCCACATCCACCTTGACTCTACAGGGGTAGGCCTACATAGACACAATAACCCCCTCTCCACCAGACCCCCACCCATTTATTATGCCACTGACTAGTGGGACAAAGTCTCCTACTGTAATTCCAATGTTAGGAAATTAGAGTATTACCTAGGACAAATCACCAAAACTACTGGGACATATCCTAAAACTACTGGGGCAAATCCTAAAACTACTGGGACATTTGTCCCAGTAGTTAAACTGTTAAAATATGCACTGTTGAGCACCACAGAATAACTCAACTTCCGATCTGCTCTCAGGTGTTCTAGAAATTCTTCACTTACATACTTACTTTCAGGCTTATTATTAAATGTAGCGAAATTGACTCAGAAGATGTCTCGAGACTCACCTGAGCAACAGCTGGATGTGGTGCGTAGATATCGAGCACAGGCCGAGGCTCACTTGAACTCTCGTTGCTCTCTACCAGACTGTAGCCAACTTCTACAACTATCGGACTCAGCTTGTCCCGAATTTTGTCCTGTACACAAAGTTCATTTAGCACTTATACAGTAAAACGAAAGCTAGTTGAAGGGCTACATTTGCAATATGCAGTGTAGACTCGTTTATATGCTCCCGGTTTAAGCGCAATTCTGCTTAGCATGAAATGGTGTTATGTCCCAAAAGCTATTGACTCATAGAATAGTCACCAGTGGTAGGTCCATGCACACATGTGTGACCCAACTAACAAAATCCCATGCACAGTTGACAAAACATCATGCTCACAGTTCATCTAATAGCCGAGTTTGCTAAAGGGGATACTAGTGGAACTGAAATCATAAAAATATCCTTCTGACCTAGTAGAGATTTGAACAACCCCGACCTCTGGGTTACTTAACAGGTCACATGCTAACCACCAGACCACTGCACAGTGCACACACTCCTTAGGTATTTTGACAAGGTGCTTTTGGTACACAAATTTTGACCATTACAAGTTACCTGAACAGAAGTCCACAAAGTAACCTGTTAACTGCCTTGATAAACCTGTTACCTACCTTCATATATGCTAAGATCGATGTACATTCCTGAAGCAACTTGTAGGCTGTCATTTTCACAGTTGTCGTGCTATTAGAAGGCGCTTCCAGAAAAGCCGTTCTCAGACTGTGCATCTTCAGACTGTCCAACTTCCAGTCCAGGTTGAACTCTTCACATTAACATAAACACTCGTAATCAATGCACTCTACTGTACATATGTATGTACTAGTCATTGATCAGGTGAGCACTCACCTTGTAAAATGTACAGAAAAAAGTAACCTTAAACTTATCTTACAATTTAAAAATGTCACCCTTGCAGGCTGTCTGTTTAAATCTCCTTAGCTAAAAGCCTGAACATTTGTCTCAAGTGTGCCTTGATTTTAATATTTTATTTTATCATATCAATCACAAGCTTTGAAAGTTTAAATCGAGCCAAGGTCATACCAGAATTTCTATTCAATTTCAGACCCATGCCAATAGCAAATAATCATTATTATTATTATGCACTTATTAAGCTCCTTTCAAAGAGACACTGATACTCATTGATCAGGTGGGCACTCACCTTGTAAAATGGGCACAAATGGGTCTTCATGACCGTTGATCTCTTTGCTCTGCAGCTCATGGTGGTGAGCTGTTGGTTCCTTTCACACGTACCTGTATCAAGCAGCATCGTGCATTTTCTGTCGTTGGTCTGACTGTTTGGAATGGGCTCCCTCTGGAGTTGCGACTCCTACCCAAGGGATCTTTCTGACACATTTTATAACAGTCTAAAAGTCTGTCTTTTTCTGCTGGTGTTGGGTTGGGAGTGCATCCGACTAGAAATCTTGAAGGGCGCTCTACAAATTTTCGAAATGAATGAATGGGTACTTATTGATGACTTCTTGCTCTTAATCCTTTAATGACAAGCTGCACTGGTTTCCCAAAGGGTTAATGGCTTAAACAACATTTAGGTTAGAATAGGCGGAACTACTTGTAAAGTACTTTATAAGATGACTAACTAAAGAGCTAGTTTTGTGCATTAAAAACCAGCACAACAGAAGTAGTTAGAGCTGATTTAGAAACAATAGAACAATCAGAATGACAAATGCAGTTCCAATAGAATCTTAAGGGTGACTTACGAAGACCAGATGGAACTTTTAATCCTGAGTAACTGGCACAAAACGTCACTGTGAAACTGGTAAAAACAACAAAATATTTAATCAGTTTAATCACCCATAGTAACACAGATAGCAAGTAAACATTTGGATAATTACACTTTGTACAAATTCAAGACACCGCTTATGAGTAGCATCTGTGAGATTCCTGAAAGGAACTGTATAAGATAGATACATACATAAACACATACACATACATATACATACATTCAAATACATGTCATACATACATGCATACATGCATATACACATGCATATACACACACATGCACACATACATGCATACATACACACATATTATACACAAACATACACACATACATACACACATGCATACACACATACACAGACATACATATACAGCATGCATACATAAATACAATACATACTCAAAAACTAGCTGCAGAGTATTAACGGACTTTGTACCTGCAGTTAGGGTAAAGTCACTTTGACATTTCGGCATTTCAATTATTGACGGTAAAGCTGTGACTCATAGTCATAAGCATAGGCGTATTTAGGGTGGGTTTACGGGTTCAAAATAAATAATTGCGGAATTTTAAAATTAATTTTTCTACTCTGCGACCATGTCCAGTGGAAACCCGCTCCTTAAACTGTTTCATGGCTAGGCTTCTGCCTCCAAGTATTGGCAAAAGGGTGTATGTGTTCAGCCGTTATAGATCTCACCAGGCCACTGGAGTCTCATCAGGTAACCGACAGCTTCTCTCCTCAAGATCAATGACCTCTGGCTCGATCCGTACTTCAGCCTTGACCCTAACAACAGGTCGTGACCTGTTCAGCAAACAGAAAGCAACCAAAGTGCATTAGAACATTAACATTAAAACATAAACAGTAGAACATTAAAAACATTGGAAAACCAAGTGAAAGAAAACGGAATGATGCAGGATACCAATTGTGCAGAATTAAAATTATATGACCTGTTATCGTAATCTCCAAATTTCTAAGCGCTACTCTAAATTTAAGTGCAGTGCACCAGCTTATTCAGGAGCACTGAGCTTATACAAGCTCTGAGTTTATACACAAGCGCTGAGCTTATTCACAAGCACTGAGCATATTCATGAGCGCTGAGCATTTTCATGAGCCTGTAGTCAGTTATGCACCCAATAAAATATAACCATCTGAACGATACAATTATAGTAACTCTAGACGGAGATTTCAACGTTTAGTCTGGTGTGTGGATTAAATTGTTATTTTTAAAACTGTGCTATTGATACAACATGATTTCATAGCTGTTTGTTTACGCTAACAGATGCACAATCTTGCATGGGCCAGAGTGTTGGTCTCAAATGTTACTACACATTACAGATTACAATTGCACATGATAGTGGACAGTGTTCACAGGGCAAAAGAAATTGGAGGGAACATTGGTTGATTGATGGCTGAAGATGTCATTCATATTCAAACCTGAGTAGGATGGCAGCATCTGCTTCATAGGCACCAATTAACAAGTCTGAAAATAAAGTAATAACAAACAACAATAGTTGATAATACTAACGATACAAATTGTATATCGAATTATTGTATGTATATAAATATATATCAGACAATAAAACATGATGATAAAGAGAGAGGAGGAGGAGGAAAAGGAGGAGGACGAGGAGTAGGAGGAAGATGACAACGAAGAGTAGGAGTCACAAACTGCCCTTATATATGCCAAGTGTAGTAAAATGAAGTCTCTAACATTTCATACCTATGACTGCCTCAGCACTAGCTTAAGGAGCGGTTCTTCTTCTTCTAGACTATGAAGTAAACGGCAAGTCCTGCGATGCACTGGCTCCCTGTCCATGACCTTGGGATTCGTCCATTGCCGGCTCAAGGGGTGAAAGGAAGGAAATGAGTGCCTCCTCTACGTTTTACATTACTTAACTTACCTTATGAACTTCACAAAGGCTAGATAATAATGGAAATTTGCTGTTGCTGTCTCAGCTGAAATGATACATTGGTACCTAATTTAATTGAAACAACAATACCTGGATAACCATTTTGGTCAAGGTCATTGCCCCCAGACAATGAATATCCGAATGCAGACAGGTGAGATCCAACGCTTTCCGCATAGCAGATCTGTGATTCCTTGGATCTAATACCTTCGACGGATCCTTGAAACACATACACTGCTCCATTGCCATTCGGTCCATCGTAAGGTGCACCGACGGCCAGATCTGTTTCAATATATTTAAATATATTTATGAAATTATTTTGCAAATGCTTGTTATTATGTTATTATATTGTTAGAATGCTTGTGTTGACCTTTTTTCTATTTCTTTTGACCAGTTCCACAAGCGCCTGAAAACCTCTCTTTACCAGTGAAGAGACTGGCCCGGGTCGGGAGCGACTCTGTTTTTGAATGGCGCTATATAAATGCTTGATTACGATTACGATTATTATCATATTCAGTCACATAAAATCAGATAAATCTAATGCAACCCAATCTAATCTATTCTAATGCAACTTGACACATGACATAATAATGCAACCTTACACAACAGTCTTGTTTTTCGGGCACTGAAGAAATGTGGGTGAAGAGAGGTGGGGCGAGATATAGAACAGACCTCTTCAGTAAAACAGAAACAAAACTGCCGCTTGTTCAGCTAGGTTGCACTTCCGGTCTTTGGGGAAGCTTAGAAGCGAACTGATTAGATTAGATTAACATGTAACAACTGCTTGACTCTCTTGGATTCATGTATCGGAGATTATATCCTGTTGGTTAAATTTGATTTCTGCTCAACATTTTAATGATGAGTTGCATCAATTGGTTGTCCAGTCACCCTTAGTTCACTCTCGTTGTTAGAGTGTTAAACGCAAACTTAAATGTTCACTTGGGCTTTTGTTTACAAGACAAGAACATTATTATATAAGCACGAACCTGAATTGAAAGTAAGAAAAGGATCAAGATGACAATAACATGATAAACAATGATGATGATGATGACTATGCTGATGACTATGATGATTATGATGATTATGAAGAAGGTGATGTTGACGGTGATGATGATGATGGTTATGACGATGATTACGGTGGTGGTGATGTGATGATAATGATGATGATGGTTATGATGATGATTACGGTGATGATGATGATGACGACTACGGTGATGATGATGATGATGAGTGATGATGATGATGATGACGATGATCTTTAAACTAATGGACTCTCATCATTCAGTCCAGTGACACTGACCATCAAGTCCATCCAGATCCATATCACCGAGACTGACGACGGCCAGTCCAAAGCGACTTAGTGGCCTTCGACTGCTCCTCAGCTTTACGGGACCCCTTGTAAAATTTCTCTGAAATACCAAAACAAACCAGAAGCAAATTTAGTAGGGTAAATGAGTAACTGAAACCCACATGCACCGCCCCCTACACAACTTACTCAGAGGTGTTTCCCAGCTGATAACCTAAATTTATCATCAGATAAAAAAATGTGACAAATGAAGTCAAAATTTAACATTTACAGCCATTTAGTTAGCTTTCTGTTTAAAATACTTACAGATGTCAAAGGTATACATTATTACTGGGCTTCTTATACTAAATGATAGAGCAAATGAATACAATGTCTCAGTGTATTAATAAACATACAATTTATTGTGACAATTTATTAGTTATCTAGTGGAAAGGCTAAAAAACGAAAAATGATAAACATTTTAGAAGGTAATAAAAGGAATCTAGAATAAATAAATTATTCCCAACATTAAGATCATGATCTGGAATAGTTTATATAGACAAAAAACACCTGAGCATGATAAGTAAGATGAAAGAGGTTGGTCCTAAGTGTTGATTAGGATTATGATCTGGAGGATCATTTTTAACACTATGCAATTCTGTAATGAGAAGCAACCTGAGGAAGATCAAAGAGATTGGTCTTAAGCCAGAACTATTCTGATGAGCTAGTTACCTGGCTATTTTGATGGAAGACGTACACTCGGCCGATGTCATACAGACTGGTACTAGATGAATACCATGGGGCACCAACAGCAACATCATCAAAACTGCAACAAAACACAAAAACATATAAACAGCTTCCACTGTATATATATATATATATATATATACAAATATACATACTCATATATTATATATATATATATATATATATATGTACACTGTGTCCGGATAAAAAGGGACCCCTTTTGTATCATGAAAATAAACTAGTAAATATTCATCGATTTTTAAAATTCCAAAACCAATTTAATCCTGAGATAATTTGCTAACATGGTTAAAATGTAAAATTTCCCGTCATCAAATAATTACGTCATAATGACGTCATTTGCATCAAAATTTAAGTACGACAAAAAATTGTTGCATCGGATGATCGGATCGTCGTAAAACGGAAATCCATTAACAGAACCAGGCGGGAAAATAAGGAACTTTTCCCCGTGATTGTTTGCTGTCGGAAAAATTGTTGTTTGATATCCAGGGTATATTCGGATTATTACACATTCCAACAAGGTGGCGCTCCAGCTCACTGAGCACGTGTTACCTGCAGACTCGAGACTCTGGATCATGCCTCCTAATCTTTGACTGCCAAACAGCCCGAACTTTAATCCCGTTGATTACAAGATTTGGGGACTAATGCAATAGAAGGTTTACAGGACAAAGATCAGAGACATTGAAGAACTGTAATATGTGCGCGTATTGTTAATGCATGGGATGAAATTGAGCACTGGTTATCGCTGCTGCCTGTGGCGCGCAACATGGACACTTTGAGCACGCCTTTGTAGTCTAATATTATTGCAACTAAAATTTATAATTGATGAATGACAGTTTAAAATAATATTGAAAATTTTAGATGATTTTTGTGCCGTCCGTGACACTTGAATTTTGATGAAAATGACGTCATTATGACGTCATTATTAAATAACGAAAACTTTTAATCTTTATCCAGTATTTAGCAAATTATGTCAGGATTAAAATGGTTTTGGAATTTTAAAAATCGATGAACATTTACTAGTTTATTTATATGATAACAAAAGGGGTCCCTTTTTATATATTACAGTGTATATACATTATACACACACATATGCAACCATATGTACATAAATAAGTAAATTAATAAATTATGGGCATATCTAGTTTACTACATACATAGAAGCAGCCAGCCATGCAGCCACACTACTCTGTGCGGTTATTCACAGAGAGGCACAGTCAGTGTGCCCTACACTGTACAGCTTGCCCACATTGTCGGAACTGAACTGGTGGACAGTTATATAAATGTGCATGTACATGTTTCTCATTTCTCAATGAATTGAATGCATTGATCAGATGCCATGAGGCCAATGTGGGTCCAACTAACACTGAAATTGTTACACTGCTATTCTTTCCTTATTTCTTAATCTTCCCTATTCATTCCTGTTTTGCATAGGAATTTTGCAAAAGAAAAAGAAAAAAATGAAATTTGTACATGCTGTGACTGTACTAACCCATCACCGTTAAAGTCGCCAACAGCGATTGAACTCCCAAAATACTCCCCAATCTAAAAGGAAAAAACCGCAGCACAAATTGCAACGATGACTTAACATCACAAGCACAACCAATAATATAAATATGAATCTCCATTATTAATTCGTTTACTAATATATAAATAAACCCATAAAAAGTTTGGAAATTAATGTGGAAATAAGACTTGAAATTCAGCCTAGAAATTACTTTGGAAATAAGAACTTGGAAATTAATATAGTAATTAATTTATACCTAAATGCAAATATAAACTTTAATGTATCAAATACTAACATGCAAATTTCCTACCTGTTCCCCATGAAGTTCATACAAAGGTCGCATAGAGCTATCTAGGAAAGAAATCTGCAGAAAGAAAAAACGTAGCACTATTTTAGATGAGCCACTAGCAAAGAAGAATTTATAAAATCATCGAAAACATTAATTTGTAATTAATCAGCTTGAGTTGAAAATCCAACACAAGTTAGTCATATTACATTACACAGTAAACCTCATTTACTTTACATGTCCATATTCTGTTATATTATAGCATGACTACTGTGGAACTAACTAGCCAACTGTTTAGAGCGCTTGCCTTGTAATGCGAACAGTATGGGTTCGGGCCTCCCCAGAGATGGTTGCTGTGTAGGGACCTTGAGCAAGTCCTTCACTCACAATTGTTCAGCACCATCAATTGATGCTTGGTCATTAAATAATGGCGCTTAATAAATGCACAATAATAATAATAACAATAATAATAATAATAATAATAATAATAATAATAATAATAATAATAATTAAAACAATTAAAGCAGTTCATAGGTATTATGGTAAACCTTCAATTCTACAAGATAAAACACTTTTACCTTATTCATAGTTCAATAAAGTCAGTTTACAAAGTTGCCTCAAAATACCACAAGACAGAAAAACCTTCGCTGAACACAGCTCAGAATATTGCCATCTTGAAAACCGATACGAATTTTGCTTGATTCAATTATGACTTAAGCAATTAATTTAGCATCAGACAAGGGGCACAATGAAAGTAACAATCTATTGTCATCTATAAATATTCCAATTATGCATCCAGTGTCTTAGAGATCTTGGGAAATGAAACATTTTACTACCTTTCCTGTAAGAGAATTGCCTTTTGGAGTTCCAACAACGAAATCTACAACATTTTGTAGAATCTTCATACAAAATAGAGCATTAAGCAATGCATGTAATTTACTGAATAGGCTTAGCCAAAGCTAGCAAATGACTTTGCGATTGGTTGGACAGTTCTTATGAAAACATTGGTGAAAAAAATGGTTAAGAATGAATGTCAAGAGAAGTTATAATAATGATGATCATGATGATGATGATTACGATGAAATAGGTTCCAATCATCAGGATGCTGGGAACCTGCAAAAAAGATGATGACGATAATTAACAGGAAAACTAGAATCAGAAGATTGTGGAGGAAGCAGAAAAAGACAGACAGATAAAAACATGATGTTGATGACGATCATGACAATTACGATGACACATTCATACTGACAATTGTGACAATGATGATTATCAGGAAGTAGGTACAGGGACAATCTGCAGGAAGCAGAGAGTGAAGGAGATAAATAGGATGATGATGACAACAATGACTATGATGACACCGACAATGATGATGATGATGACGAAGATGATGAAGGGGCCAAGGCCCACTTGCCCCATACCTGGGCCATGTTCCGAGCTAAAGCTGCCTGATGCGACAGCGTAACCCATGTAAGTGTTATCATTGGCACTTGGTCCTTCCTCCGTCGACTGCATAGAATTATCCTCTCTCAGATCTTCCGAATGTATCTGACCTAGAAAAGAATGACAAGGTCATAGAATAGACACGAATCCCAAGAGGTTAGCACCCAAGTGCATATTTCAAAGTGCCACAATTCATACTCAGCACTAACTGCATAATTAGTTTTGAACTACAACCAGTCTCATGACTCACTTCATTATGTCAAGAACTCTGATACAACATGGTCAGGTACACAAATTCCAGAATTAGTTCAGCCTTACACAATCATCATCATCATCATCATCATCATCAGTTCCTGATGCCAGCCATTTGGCGGCGATGGGTACGAATAAATGATCTTACCCTACTTTAACCATCTTCTCTTTTAGCTATTGTGTGGGATTCCATATCATGCCTCATTACTCTCAGCCTGACCTCACATAATCTCACCTTGCCTCATGACACATTGCCCTATCTGTTGAAGTTTGGCACGTACAAAGAAGTCATAAGACTGAATTCATACCTTGCCAGTAGAAGCTGCCAACCGCTCCCAGGATGAGGTAGTTGCTGTCCTTCAATAACCAAACAAAACTCAGTAGTTTCATCCACATTTCTTCAGTGCCCGAAAAACAAGACAAAGTATACAACAAGACTTGCCTTTAATTATGGCAAACGTTTCTAGCCTTTGTCTGCATGAAGGCACATAGACCATAGAAAAGAGTAACAATACATGTAATTCTCATATGAAGTCAGGCTGAACTTGATTGGCTGATCGAATGATTTTCATGCATGATCTTTCTTTATCATTTTCATTATTGCTATTGCGATCACAATCACTAATAATGACCACAGGTACTGAGTCATAATTTGAGCGATATAGTCAACTACCTCTTTCTATATTTGCAATATTTTTAGTTATAAATATTAACTTGCACTTCATAATAATTATAATGATGATGATGATAATGATGATGATGATGATGATGATGACGACAATGACAACAACAACAACAATGATAATAACATATTTATTTGTGTTATATTTATTAGTAATATTCAAAATTCAAAATTCATTTCTAAATATATTTCATGGTTACTTTTATGATCTTCAGTGGCTCATCAGATATAATGTTTCTACCCATATGAGGTCAAATGGACAAAACCAAAAAATCTGGATGGCGTCAGAACAAGGGCTAAACATATATGGCATGGAACAAGGGTTAAGGATATACTTTAATAATGACTACGAAATTCCCCAAATATGTCCCTATATAATTGGATCATTTTGTAGTTTTTATCGGAAACATTCATTTCATTGTAGACTGAAACCCTTTTTCAAGGGCCGGACATAACTATGAACTCATAAGTTACATCCAAATTAAATTTAGTGATTAAATAATTAATGATATTGGACTAGGAAATTACGTCCAATTTTTCACTATCTGATCTTCGCAAATGATTAATTATAATGAGGTCAGGTGATAATTTTTAATTTAAATCGCAGCAAAGTGAATCATTGGTTGAACAGCGATAACAATTGCTGCATGTTTTCAGGATGCAAACACAAAAATCTCTGCATTCAAGAATTCTGTATTTTACCCAAATAAATTTTCCATGTAGCCTACACATTGCAAATAGCCTCAATTTAAGTAAAAGAAGTAAATAATTAACTAACTAAATAAATAAAAAGGTAGGTAGGTAATTAAGTAAGAACGGATAACTACTCATAGATTAACCATTTCTGTTAACGTCCAATGGTAAGTCTCAATGTAAGTAAGAAAGTAAATAAGAAAGTAAGTAAAAGTAACTAAGCAGAAGTAAATAAGTATAAATAAATAATTAAGTAGAAGGTAAGTAGGTAAATAAATAAATAAGTATAAGGTAGGCAGGTAAATAAGTAAGAACGCATAACAACTAAAAGATTAACCGTTTCAGATCGCATACGTACAGTAGTAAAAGCTGCACTGAATCCACTCTATTGTAATTAAGATCCCAGTCATATTTTGTCCAAGTTGTCGATCTACAAGTCAAGATGAGACAATTCTCAAGATGGCAGTGGGGAAGACAGAGAGATGCAAAATCTTAGATGCACAATATGTTGCTGATCCACATAGAAAGCAGGCAAGAACTTTGGCAAACAAACAGATAAACTATAGATATAAGTGCAGACATGGTATCTCCAATATATTTACTCAGAAGCACTCCACATCAATACCAGCAAAGGAGAAGAGTTTGCAATTTGAGGACGAAGGCACTAGTAGCATCTGTGGGAATCAAAATGATGATTGCTTCTTACCCATGCCTCCAAAGCCCAAAACGCACAATGCCTTATGGCACATAAGTGTAAGCAATAGAGGTAATAGCGTAAATAGCCCATGAAACAAAGGTTCTTCTCTAGTTACACCAGAGATAGGGAAGTAGAAATATTTCTGAATAACCAAGACAATGTCCATGAGCAGGGTCGAGGACATAACATTGCAACAGAAAAACGCGTATGTTTACATTTATAGAAACATGTGTATTTAAATTCATAGAAAAAAAATGTACATTTACATAGGACCACATCAGCTGCAAAAAGTCATTGTGACATTAAACCTAGTTCCTATAAGCGCACAAATACAATGTTAAAAAGGATAATCATGCAAAATCTTACCTTTTCTGCAAGGTGAGTACCGCATGAATTTTTTTGAGTCAGGCTGACTCAGGTAGCAAGCGCCAACTGGCTCCCTTTTTGAGCCAGTTCGAGAAAAATAAACATACAATGGAGCACAGGCCTACAACAATCAAAACCATATACACAGACAACAAAAATATCAAACAACAAAGCAAATAAATCAATAGCCAAGTATCTGCTTTGAAATTTGTGCAAACTCTAAGCTTAATTTCTCTCTCATATTTTCTAACTTTATACTTGCATGTATGGTAATGTAGTATGATGTATATCTATTCAATGCCTCAGTGCCACATGGAAGCTGCTTCATGGAGACCAGCATTTTGCATTTATTCATATTCATGGTACTCTTGAGGAGTGCTTAAAAGGCTCTTTACAAAGTTCAGATACATGCACACAAACATACATACACACATACATACATACATAAATACACATAAATACACACACATGGATACACACACACACACATACAAACACACACACATACAAACACACATACATACAAACACACACACATACATACACTGTTGCTACATGGAATTGAGCTCGCAACAGTCAGGTTATTGGATCAGTTTTATCTAATCACTGAACATTGCCTTAGGTAATATGATATGTAAACTGGAATTGGGAAAATGCTGCCAGGTTGTCCGATCTGTTACTTACTTACCAGAATGTCTCCGGATTGTGAGGCTGTCAGAGTCGCCCCAAACCACTGCATCGTCTTGTTCTCCACAACGACCATGCTGCTGCCATTCCACTCTCCCTGATTGCCTGACAGACAACGATGACACAAAAGCGAGGCAAGGTTGGTGAGGTACAGTTTAAAGTAAAGTAATGTAAGGTGAGGATATTACAGGCAAGGCAAGATGGGAAACGGTAGACAATGTGACACTCTAGCTTACTGTTTGAGTGCTTGCTTTGTAATGCGGAAAGTATGAGGTCAAGTCCCTTCGGACATGGTTACTGTGCTGGGAACCAGGGACCATGAGCAAGTCCTTCACTCATAATTGTTCAGCACCATCAATTGATGCTTGGTCGTTAGAAAGTGGGGCTTAATAAATGCAAAATAATGATGATGATGATGATGACGATGATGATGATGATGAGAACAATAATAATAATAAAGCTGGTAATGTAAAGTATGGTAAGGTCAGAAAGGTTAGGCTAACTTCTGACATGACCCGTAAATTATTACAACTGTAGCCATAATCAATTAAACAAGACACTTATATAGCACTTCTAAAAATCACTCTGTTGCAGGGTCAAGTTGCTATAATAAATATGAACATCTAGAAATTTACTTACCGGTATTAGGGCAGATATTGGCATGAAACTCTTCAAAACTGCTGAAACAATTTCTGAAATTCTAGTCATAAATTTAAAAAAAACTTTTTGGGGTCACTAGGGCAAGAACTCTTAAACAGGGCATTACGTCATTGATGTGAATAAATTAGATGTTTTAAGACCAGATGCCCTGTACCACTTGTAGACTTGTAGTCTAATAATTTTTGGCTGTTCCTTACAATGTGTTGCTCATTCTGAAGCAAGACCCAAGAGTATAGGCAAAGTATAATTGCTGCTGTGATCAATCAATCAATCAATCAATCAATCAATCAATCAATCAATCAATCAATCAATCAATCAATCAATCAATCAATCAATCAATCAATCAATCAATCAATCAATCAATCAATCAATCAATCAATCAATCAATCAATCAATCAATCATTCAATCATTCAATCAATCAATCAATCATTCATTCAATCAATCAATCATTCAATCAAGATCAATCAATCAATCAATCATTTTATTGATCACCAACTATCACATACACCACATATTTAGACATTCATGTGCAGTGGCGTCAATAGGCAGACCCAAAGGTTATTGCCATTTTGTCAGGTTTTCCTACGCAAAATTATCTGTACACAGAGAATTTTCAGAGGACATTTGATTTTCAAAAAATGGTGATCATACCCTGCACATCAAAAGGAATAATCTCGCAATCCAGTTGATCCAGTGAACATTTGAAGACGGCACCTCCACGAAAGACATGCGGCTGAGTTGTCTGAGCCTTCGGGGCTCCTACCACGAATCTACGCAAGTACAAATCCCGGTATTTAATACTAGCATCATGATACTACACCACTAAAAAAAATTTCTATAGCAACCGTATGAACTCCACCCTGCTCATTATTCAATGAATTAGTCAGTGAGCTCCTTCACTTGAGACACACACAAATCTAAATTTATCTCGCCACACTAATGCTCGTGAGTTTTATAGTGTTTTAGTGTGTGAACAAGTGTTTCTAAGATCTATATAATATATATTATGTATAGGGTTGTCATATATACACCTGTATTTATTTATAAACATGAAATAGTTGAGAGGGCGGTCAACGCCGCTTGTCTTGGACAATATTATACACCTGTATTTATTTAGAAATTGCTGATTACAGTCGATTTGAATAATTCAGTCGTTTTAATACAGTAGATGGATCATAGACCTGTATATTGAGAGTGAAATGTTAAGATTAGTTGATTTATGTTGACGATGTAGCCTACATTGAATTGAAGTGTTGGAGATTAAAGTTGATTTTCATCTCATTTGAAAGAGTAAGAAGAAATATTCAAAAACGCAGAACGGTGTCAATTTAATTATAGCCACAGTCAACCAAAAGATCTATAGGCCTACGTAGCAATAGGGATTTAACCACTGCCCATAATATTATGTGGACACCGTCCCAATAGTAAGGCAAATCTTAAATAGACCTTATTGACACTGCCTCTGTCTGGTTTAGTTGGACTTTGGCTAAAGGCATCGGGCATCGATCGCCTAATCGCAAATTAGTGTAGGCCTAAACTCAGAGATTTTTAAAGCATCATCAAGACATTAAACATTTGTTTTACTTAATTTTAAGCTTAATTGATATAGGCCTACAAGTCTGTCTGCATCAACGATCATAAGTATGACCAATTAAGACTAGTATAGGCCTAAGCCGACACCAAACTATTATTATATATTATTATTATTATTATTATTATTATTATTATTATTTAATTAACAAAAGTCTTTAGAAACATGTAAAGTCGTGAATTATTATATTATTATTATTATTATTATTATTATTATTATTATTATTATTATTATTATATTATTATTATTATTATTATGGTAAAATCATGCACGTGTCTTTCAGCTCGATGTGGCGGGGATTGATATTTTGATAGGCCTGCGATAGACGTGTTTAAAGTTTGCGACTTTAAATTAATATAGTCATGACATTTTAGGCTAGATGAAGCTCCAGTGTTAAATGCATAAATCACAAATCATACAAATACAAACTTAACAACAAATTCAACTTAATAATTTTGAAATTAGCCTACACGATAGAAATTCTGCTTTGAATCTTGTAAACATGCGATTTGCATAGCCCCGCCCACCGATTGCCCGGATGACAGCATGATGTCGTCACAGTGAAAAGGTTTATCAACTAATGTTGAATAGCTATGGATTTTAAACAGTGTTTAACGGTGTGGCACTGTGGCTGACTTCGTAAGAAGCCGGAGCTACAGTGACGATCAAGGCTTGTGTCGAATCGCGAAGCTGCTTCGGGTTCGATTCCAGTCTGGTCGTCGCCACACCTCTTGCATTTTTTAAACTTTTTTCTTCACGACTTTACATGTTTCTAAAGACTTTTGTTAATTTAAAAAAAATTTGAATCGTTTAACTGATACAAATTTAAGCTTTTAATGATAACAATTACGCTAACGCGACGCTGAGCTCATTGGCCTAAGATTATTTCTCCAATCGTTTAAGGTTACCTGTGGGATAAATTTCTGCCGGGCTTATCCATCGAACCATCAATGGGTGCTTTTTAGTAAATAATAAGAAGTCATAGATGGCAATAGATTAGATGTTATCCACTGATATTTGAAGTCGAAGAAGTACATGATGTGTAGGCCTAGCCTAAAGTGTTCTAATATAGGGTAGGGAGGGGGAAGATGGACGCCGGGGTCCGATGGACACTCGACGGGAAACTCAATAAAACATTTATTTCTAATGTCTATCTTACCTCGTAACTGAGGTAAGTTGGACAGCATTTATCGACGCGTCGTTTAAACATGCAAAGTCGGGTACCAGTCTACTGAAGGAGGCGTGGCCTATCGATGATCACCACTTGTAGGAGGAAGGGTGTGTTTTGACTAAAGTTAAATAAGAAGCTTAGTAAAACGGCTAAGGGAATTGTGTAGGCGGTAATTATTCATCGGCTATGACTAGTATTTTTTTTAATAGATTTGTATATCGGCTTGTTATTTAGCGCATTAAAACTGACACTTCTTGGTCACATACGGTGCCACTGCCAGTGATACCGAAGGGTAGGGTGTCTGCCCATCTTACCCCTACATGAAAGTTCATCACCCAATTTATATTTCACAACAGATTACCGAAAAGATTGTTATTTATATTAACTGTAATTAGTCCCCTCGATTCTTTTTGGCAGTTCATATTGCATACTGCTATGTACAGTTCACAGTTTGTTAGAAACAGAAAAGTTGGTGTCCATCTTACCCCAGGATGGCCAGGAAAGTGTTAAGTACGGTACTTTAGGCTATGGTTGGTTAAATACCTTGTTTTATGCACATGACTTAATATATCTGAACGATTCCATGCGGAGCTGTGCTTTCGGCAGATGAGTCATAGAATAGAAAGCTGAAATTATAAGTATATGTAGTATTGTAGACCTGCAGATCCACCTGTCCATCTTACCCCTACATTACGTCCATCTTACCCCCGTTCAAGTTAAGACGGACATCTCAGGAGGTCATATTTGAATGTTTATAACATGAATATGTTCAAGCAGGGAAGTGTGTTTACTGTTGGTTAACAATAATGAAATGTTTAGTGAAAGAAAAATGATAAAAAACATGTTCCAAAGTTTATTATTATTGTCATTATTCAGCAAATATTGCTTAGAGTGTCCATCTTCCCACATTGCACCCTAAGCTTAGGTCACTAAGAAAGAAGAGTTGGTGACACAATAGCCTGCTATCCTAATAAGACTTTTTGTTATGACTTTAAAAACATAATAGGCCCTAGTCGTATCTGGATTCCGAGACAATTCGACCAGTTTCTTGACTCACTTTGCGGACCGGCAACTGAGGACTCGCGGACCGGCACCGGTTCGCGGACCACCACTTTGGGAAGCACTGGTTTATAGCTTTCATTGCGTTTAGTCCAAGTGTTGTAATTATAAGTCTAAACAGTCGCTATATTGCCTAGAATATTAAGGTGTCCATACAGATAAGACGCAAAAACACATTTTGCACATGCACATTACAGTCCACCTACCGGACGTGTGCGCGCATAGGCCTCCAGCTGTGCAAACCGGACCCTGACAATTAACATGACTCGACGAATAGCTTAATACATGTGCATGTTTTTACAGTGTGATTTTCGTTAACGATAACGATAACGAAAATGTTCGTTAACGAAAATAAAATGACTTCGTTAACGATAACTATAACTATAACTAAAAAATATCATTAACTATAACTATAACTATAACGAAAATAACACTAACGAAAATTCATCTTTATTTTCGTTAATACAAAAAATAAAAATAGGAAGTGCAATATGGACGATTCGACATAAATGAGAACCAAAAATGCGAAATTTTTATTGTGAAATTTGTCAGTTACTTTTGAAACTCGTGTATTCATGAAGCTGAATGTACCCATGCTTCAAAGGTTTTCATAGCTCTGAGTAAATTGTGAAACAGCGTATTAATACGCACAATTTTGCTTATGGACTTAATTATTGTAACTAAGTAGTAACTAAAATTAACTAAAATAAAAATCCATTAACTATAACTATAACTATAACTAAAAAATATTACTAACTATAACTATAACTATAACTAAAATAAAAAATCATTAACTATAACTGTAACTATAACTAAAATAAAATCTGTAAGGAAAATCACACTGTGTTTTTAGGAGATAATGAAGCAGAAAGAAACTGGCATTGCAATCGTGGATGTATCACAGTCAGTGCACATTAGCGATACGTTGAGCCCCTGCATCGTTAATTAAGGGTCTTCAACAATGAGGTCTAGATAAAGTACGTCGCTAGCTTCCTGTCTGCCAAGCAATGAACGCCTACGAATAGGCCTATAACTCGTCCGTCCGTAACTAATGTATGTATGTATGTATGTATGTATGTATGTATGTATCTATGTATGTATGTATGTATGTATGTATGTATGTATGTATGTATGTATATATGTATGTATGTACAGTGTATGTATGTATGTATGTATGTATGTATGTATATATGTATGTATGTACAGTGTATGTTTGTATGTATGTATGTATGCGTATGTATGTATGTATGTATGTATGTAAACCAACAATAATTGAATAAAACATGATGTAATTGCGACTTGTATTAAGTTGGTTACCGAATAAAATGTTATGTTGTTATGTTGTTGTTGTTGTTATGTATGTACAGTGTATGTTTGTATGTAAGTATGCATACTCAGACACTCATTGTGTGTAATTTTTGATATTTAGTTAACTAGTTAAGCTCTAAAATTTTTGGTACCCTTATGCATAACCTGTTGCTACGTTTCCCATGTAGCCTACATGGGTAACCCTGTTAGCGGGACCCTGGTCCCTTAAGGGTTTCTCACTAGAGGTCTGCGGGTACAGCATTTTTGCTACCCGACCCGTACCCGTAACACAGAACCGTTACCCGTACCCGTACCCGACCCGTACTCAAAATTACTACCCGACCCTACCCGTACCCGCGGGTATACCCGTACCCGTACAGTACCCGTCACGTCATTAACACGACTTCCCAAAGTCCCTATTCCTACCAGGCCAATAGGCTTACAACTTAGCATGCAGTGATAATAATAAATAGGCTGATGATGATGATGATGATAGTAGTAGTAGTAGTAGTTGTTGTTGTTGTTGTAATAGACGTAGTAGAAGTAGCAGTAGTAGTAGTAGCAGTAGCAGTAGCAGTAGCAGTAGCAGTAATAATAATAATAATAATAAAAATAATAATAATAATAATAATAATAATAATAATAATAATAATAATAATAATAATAATAATAATAATAGGCAGTCAACTTATGGAACCTGTCACATGCAACTGTTGCGCTGTCTCCATTGCATTGTACATTTTATATCCTTGCTCTATATGCTGTAAGCTAGAACACTAAGTAACTGTTAATAGTAGCCTACGTTGCAGACACGGTCAGGGTCATTGTGCGCCGACATTCTCTATTATATGTAACGGTGACATTGTACCGTAACCTGCCATTCTGCAAAACTTCAAGTCGGCACGGGTAAAACCGGGTATACCCGTACCCGTGATGACCCTACCCGTACCCGACCCGACCCGTGAAATTCGTACCCGACCCGTACCCGACCCGCGGGTACGGGTCGGGTACGGGTAAACCCGCGGGTACGGGTATACCCGCAGTCCCCTATTTCTCACCCTTTGCTTTTTGTTGGCGATTCTATTTATCTGTTATTTTGTGATGTTGTGATGTTGCCTACTTGAAGGAATAAAATTTTTGGTTATGGTTGGTTATGGTTGGTTGGTTATGGTTATTATTATACATGCATGTATGTATGTTTGTATGTATACATCTGTTACGTATGTGCAGTGGCGTAGCCAGATTTAAATTCAAGAGGAGGCAACTCCGGGAGACATCCAAGTGCAGTGGGGTTTTGGGAGGGGTAATTGGGGCGGATATAGAAGGTTTATGAGGGGCCAAATGTGCGTCTGGGGCCAAGCCCCAGTGAGGTCCATGGGCAGTGTTTACTCTAGTCCCGCTCTTCTGGGGGAGGGGGGCATGGCATGTGAGGGAGATGAAAGAGTGTCCGAAGGACGATTGCCGAGGTGCACAGAGCGGACCAGGGGAGAGGTTTGGGGAGGGGGAATTTATTTTTTATAAATTTTCACACTGTAATGCTCGCATTTTAAGCTGTCATTATGAACAAATAGCTCTGTTACTTCAATACTGATAGGAATCAGCTGTCCTGTCACAAGATGTAGTTTGTGTCGTGTTTTAGTTTGACTGCAGACAATACTAGCAAACCAGACATTTATTTAAATTAGTATAAAAACTAGAAACTACGTTCAATTTCCAAGAACACCATAAGCCTTAGCCCTTAAGGTAAATGAATTGCTGACCAGGACACAATTAGAAAAATAAATATTATCATTACATCATATAGGCTAATAGTAAATAATATCATTATATATTATAACAGTTCATAATATTATAATGTCAACAACAACTCAAAACTATTATTATTTTGTTATAATTATAACTCTAGGGAATACATCGTGGATGGAACATCCCCCCCCCAGAGTTGCCTAGATTAAACACTGGTCCATGGGAAAGTCCATAAATTATATGGTCAGCGGTTAGAGGGGTAGAGCCCCTTCAACGCTGACAGCATTAACATAGCTGTTAATGTTACTATATTTTGATAATCGTATAATAGGCTAGTATGTGAAATTAAAAAATTAAATGCTTGAATGATGTGACTAATTCTGTGGTGCTTGACGACTGTACACTTTCAACTCTTTGCAATGAACTAATAAACTAATAAATCAAATTTACATAGCTATTAATTTTACTATGTATACGCCTATAGTAAACTTAATAGCTAAACTCTGACTCGTGATGGGCGCCATGTCCTGTGTAAATACTAAATGGGGGGGAGGGCGGGATTGGCCCCCTTTGTATCCGCCCCGGCTTGGGGTGCAGGGTATAACCCAGAGAACATTTTTGAAATCTCAATCGCTCGTACGTACATTTTTGTGTAGTTTGAAGCCCTGTAATTAAGTAAGTAAGTAAGTAAGTAAGTATGGTCGTAGCTATTATCATCTTTTTAAGGATGCAGCTAGCGTCGTTAAACAGTAACTAATCAACCAGTTTGGGCTTCAAAGAAGAAACATTTCAATTGTCTTCCCTAAAGTGAATTCATATATACGCTATATTATATATATATATATATATATATATATATATATATATATATATATATATAGGCCTATAGCCTATAGGGCTTACAAAGAAGCCACCAGCGTATATGCTTCTCCATTTATGAGTCCATTTCGCAAGGTACATGTAGGTGCTGATAACCATTATAAGGATAGGATCCAGAGTTTAACGACGTCTTATACTTGTTTTGAGCAGCTCCCGCCGTTCGTAGGCCTATGACATAATGCGGGATCACTTTAACTTAGGCCTAATAGGCCTAATATAGGCCTAGGTCGAATATAACAAAGATGTGTATTTATTTTGACTCTTGAGCAGTTTCCACCGTTCGTATACCGTACATATGGCGTAACACAGCTTCTACTGGATTGTGGTGCTTTATATATAGTCAGGTCAGGAGCACCTCTGTCTTGAACAGGCGCTATATAAATGAGTACTTACAAGTATGTACACTTTAAAGTTGAATATACTTACGATCTGCGATTGTTTTCGATGAGCTGTGCTACGGTAAATCCGAACTGTGTTCCAGTTTTACCAGTTCGTAGGACGGCTGTTCTTTCGTCGAGGTTGAAACACTGAACGACGGTTAGAAAGAGAAGGGTGATGTCTATCACGATGACAACAAAAGACGCCCTATGCACCAGCTGCTGCAACCGCATCCCGCTCTCCAGCATCTTCCCAGTTCAAACTTAATGAAGAAGTCCGAATGCTGCTCAACTGAGCGCAACCGAAGGACCAGTCGTAGGTTTAAAGATGAACAGAGGAGTATAGGCCTAAGCACAATGAGGATGAAAGAGAAGGCTTTAGTGTCAGCAATGTAATGCAGGTTGGTGACTCATTTGATCCGTGTCGCTTGCGAAAACTGTGTAACTCTTCGTAACTTTTTAACGCTTTGTAACTTCGTAACGCTTTTTAACCCTTCGTAACTTGCCGCTTTGTAACTTTGTAGCTCTTCGTAACTTTGTAACGCTACGCGTAGCTTTTTAACTCTTCATAACTTGGAAGCGTTTTGTAACTTTATATTGCTTTCCAACTTTAATTGTAACGGTTTTTTACTTTGCTTAACGCTGTAACCATGCTTAATTAATAATAATTTACAAAATTCTGCAGGTTCAAGAAGCGCTGAACTAAACTCTGTTTTAAAGTCGTCTGCTTTCTATAGAATTCGATGCGCATAGGCCTACATGTAGCTTAGGCTACATCGGAAGTCCAAACCATGTCGACCGTGTTTATATATAATTTTTTCTGCAGAATACTTCGTAACTTCTCGCATAAAACGAGGCCAACAGTGTGAATCCAACGGTCTCCGTTCTGTCGTAAAATAATATGCCAACCAGAGCAGTCTTATCTTGAAATAAAATCTCTGACCGTTGCAGATAAAAGAAACGGTCACGTGACGACATCGAGCGGATATGGTGCGCGCGCGAGTATAGTCACGTGACGCGAAATGTGGCGCCGAAAGACCAGCTGATACGTTAGAGATATGTACGTATTGACAGACAGACAGACAGACAGACAGACAGACAGACAGACAGACAAACAGACAGACAAACAAACAAACAAACAGATAGACTGACACACAGACAGACAGAAACACACAGACTGACACACAGACAGACACACAGACAGACACACAGACAGACACACACAGACACACACAGACAGACACACACAGACAGACACACACAGACACACACAGACAGACAGACGGCGGGGTTGTCCACCTATGCAGCTCTACCAATCCCGGCAGCTACGTTAAATTGTTGCGCCCACAAAAGTTCATAGGGTCTCAGTGAAGTCAGTGATAGGTGGTCCCAAATTGCCCCAGTGGCACAATGCTGGCCACCTATAATCGCAATCGTAATCGCATGGGCTCAAAGAGCTTGCTGTAAGGGAAAGGTGGAAATCCAGCGGAGCCCTACAGTCACAGCCCCTCCCCTTCATCCCTCCCTTCCTAACCACCCTGCCTCTTCTCTAACCTCAAACACCAACTCCTATTAACACTTTGACTGTCCATCGCTTTGTCCAACTCTCCATTTAGCATCATAAGCACACTTGAGTCACTTGGAGCTTCCGAGGCGATCGCATTTAACGGTCAGACAAACTGACCAGCAGACTCCTAATCACTGACCCACACCTATCGGCGATTCTAACCCAATGGCCTTTTTCATGAACCACACGATTTAATGTAACCTGAATGACGTCGTTGTTCGTCCCCTCATCAATAGATATATAGTCCTATAACATAAATATAGATGCCTTTTAACGCTGTCTGCTGTTTAAACTGCTTTAGCGCCACTTGAAAAGGTTATGTTTACAAAGACTGGTGATGAACAGCCAAATAGTCTCCTCACAAACAGGAAAGACCAAGAAACCCTCGGGCGAATATGAATTATTCGACAGATGGGCTTTCTGTGTGTCCTAATTAGTACCACACCCCCGACCGACCTACCACCCCTCCCACCCCTTGCGGTCAAGTGTCTCATCAACCCACACGTACTGATCGTTAGAGGGCGCGTCCGGACAGGCACCGGAAATGGTCGGTGCGCCTGCGCCTCATTAGCCTCGATTGCAGCAGGTTTATGGAGCGCCAGTCGAAATAGTTAGACATCTCTCATCGCTGACACGGCGGTCGAAAGATGAGGATGGTGGTGGGGATGGTGAGACGAGGATGCGGGAGCTGGGAGGTGGAAGAAAGGGAAGGCAACTCTTGAAAGAGGGCAGGAAGCTTAACTGCAGAACGGAAACGAGTGGTAAGGATTAGCGCGGATTGAGATCGTCGTTAAGGGTCAAGAACTGGAGGACCTCTGTCCAGCACTTCCAGATGGACTGTACAACCACATGTGCAGTGATGTACATGGTAGGCCAGATAGACAGACAGATAGACAGACAGAAACACAGACACACATACACAGGCACACTCAGACACACAAACGGACACACAAAAGGACAGACAGGCGAACAGACCGGCATGCCAACAGACAGACAGGCAGGCAGGCAGGCAGGCAGGCAGGCAGGCATAGGAACAGACAGACAGACAGACAGACAGACAGACAGACAGACAGACAGACAGACAGACAGACAGACAGACAGACAGACAGACAGGTGTATAGATGAACGGATGCACAATCGCGCGTACGCTATAGGACGTACGTGGGATACTCGATCGCGTACAGAATGGCCCTAACGGCTGCTCAAAGAAGTTTCTCAACTGCTGTAGGCTATAGACCAATGCACAAACGTACGGATACACAGGCACACGGAAAGAAAAAGACAGTCAGACAGACAAACGAACCGACGATATATAGGCCGGCCGAAAGACAGGCAGACTGACAGGCACGCAGACAGACAGACAAGCAGACATGCAAAAAGGCAGACAAGCAGACAGACAGGCAGACAGATAAAAAGGCAGACAAGCAGACAGACAGGCAGACAGATAAAAAGGCAGATAGGCAGATTGAGAGACGCGATATGAACACACATTCCTTAGATCCGTTATATTTTAACTGATCTCGGGTTATGATCAGTGGCGACGCCAGGATTTCAGGTTTGGGGGGCTAAAACCCCAATTCTTTTCCTTTCTCCTCTCTGGCATAAGTAAGTAAGTAAGTACGTGCTTTATTGAACCGCCTGCAAACGCACTGCGGGAACATCAGATTGAATCACAAATCACAAAAATCACAAATGTCAAAAATATCATAAAATACAATAAAACAGACATCTATGCATATATGAGATTAAGATAATAGTAAAAAGAAAGATTAGCAATAAAATCAATAAAATAACATACGCGTAATAAAACCACATCTAGTTAATGCGTCAGCATGTGGGATCTCACGGTTATGTGAACGAGGACGGAGAGAGTAAGTTACTTAACATTCTTTATAGGAGGCAGTAGACCATTAAGAACATGGCTGGGGTTGTGAAGCACAGATGAGAAAAGAGAAGAGTCAGCACGGCGACAGAGGTCATCAAACATTATCTGGTCGGCAGGCAAAAACTTTAGCCGTACCATTTTGCGTATTATTGCATTAATACGCGCGCGCTGACCAGCATTGGCAAAGCCGTACCAAGCAGGGGAAGCATACAGGAGGCGAGCCAGCGAGGTTGCCCGAACTACATCAAAAAGGCGCATCCCTGAGAGACCATGAGCAATAAGGATGCGTATCGCATAGAGCGATTGGCTAGCCTTAATACAGACGCGGTCAATATGGGGGTCAAAACTAAGCCTATCCGAAATGGTTACCCCTAGAATAACAGACTCAGATACCCTACAAATACCTGGTATAGGGAGAGGGAGATCAAGTAATTTAGACCGCGGGCGCCTAAATACCATCTCTTTGGATTTATTGTTATTCAATTTAAGATTACAAGTTAGTGCCCAATTGGCAACATTTTGAAGTTCAGAGGAAGTGGAGGTAATAGCAGATGCTGGAATGAGAATATAGCTATCATCAGCGTATTTAAGCAACCTATTACTGCGATGCACAGGTTTCAAGCCTGAAATAGCTACTACAAAGTCAGAAGGTCCGAGACCAGAGCCCTGTATAATGCTAGCATTTATCCGACAAAAGGCTGAGACTTGGCCGAGAAATTTAGTACAATGCTGACGGTCTTTCAATAGGGATAAGATCCAATTATACAGAAAGTCAGGTATTGGCAATAGAGCAAGTTGTTCAGATAGGTAAGAGTGCCTAACCGTGTCAAAGGCACGTGAAAAGTCTAGCGAGATCAGACGAACATAGGGTTCATCGTGTAACATCTCAAGAATTCCGTGGGTGAGAGCAATGATGGCGGAAGTAGTGGAGCCAGAGGGCCGAAAGGCGTATTGGTCTCTAAGGGTAGAATTTATTTCGGGATCAGTGAAGATTGGGTAAAAGTAACTTCTCACAACAATTTTCTCCAACATGCGGCATAGCACCGGAGTAATAGAAATGGGTCTAAAGTCAGCCTCATTTTGAGGGCGCAGGTTTTTAGGGACTGGCGTAATACAGCTAGAGCGCCACTGGGGCGGCGTGTAAGAGGGAGCCAGAGAGCAGTTAAAGAGATATGTAACCGGGGCAGAGAGGAGATGAGCCATAGTGGAAGGAACCAAGAAGGGATGCCATCAGGGCCAACTGAGGACCCACGGACCATGGCAGTGATTTCCCACTTTTAATTGTTGGGGGGGGGGCTTAGCCGCCGATAGGGGCTTCAGCCCACCCTAGCCCCATGCTGGCGCCGCCACTGGTTATGACATGGTAGTTTGAGTATGTCTGCTTAATAATGATGGGCCTATATTAAATAATTTTATTAAATAATTTTTAAATTTCGTTGTTAGTTTGAGGTAGGCTAGGTGTGAACTCAATGCGTAACAAAGTCACAGTGTGCACTAGCCTATAGATCGATAACACGAATATTAATTTTCGTTTTACTTTTTATTCCCAGTTAGACATGATCCAAAGGCGTCGTAATAAGCTAGTTCAGCATTAATTTTCCCGCAGTGCATGACGGGAAAGGTGATAGTTCCCCATTCATAAACGAAGCGAAACCCGCAGTGCATGACGGGAAAGGTGATAGTTCCCCGTTCATAAACAAAGCGAAACATGGCGGATAGCTTAGACGAATCGTTCAATGTGGACGACTTTAATCGATGGAATGTAGTTGATTTAAAGAAATTTATAACAGAAAGATGTCACAAGACAACTTCATCGAGTTAAACATGATTAAAACAATGAACTCGTGGCAAACAAATATCTTCTAATATTTGCGTCAAAGTAGATCATAGCAACATCGCTACCGGCACCATTCAGTTTGTTTACGAACGGTGACCTATGACCAGAAGTAAAAGTAAACTGGCTGCGCATGCGCACTGGTAATGCTGAACTAGCTTATTATTAAAATATTGAATAATAGGCCTACTGAGTCTGACGTCTTAATTAACATGCGTCTTAACCTGCAGGTCTACATTCAGCACAGCCAACCGAAACACTTTCGCCAAAACTGACCATGGCAAGTGTCTTGATTTAAAAAAAAAATTATGTATGTCGCAGAAATAAGCTGACGTCCTGGCGCGGCTTTAGTACGATGCTGAGAAATTTCAATAATTTACATTAACTAAATTTTACAGTTACATTTCAGCTCCAGACTGGTTATGTAAAAGACTCATCCGCTGGATGCATGACAGTATCCAACCGTTGACGCTTCAGACTATGTTTACATTTTGGTAAAAATAAGCATAGGTCCTACTTCCGGTTCGTAGAAGAACTTTCCAGGTAAAGCAATTAAATAAAATGTTTTAAAAGTTACTCTCAATAATAGGGATATAAAACCACACGACACAGTTCTTTATAAAATATACTAGTCGCGTGCAAACGGAGTTGAAGTTGTGTTGCATTCAGTAAGAAAATTGTCGCGGTATGAGCAAATGTATAAATTACGTAATAAGTAAGTAAGTAAGTAAGTGAGTATTGGACCAATTGCTAACCGCATTTGGTGTACATTATGTACATAATCATTAAGTATATAACCATGAGTAAATAATTACAATGTAATGTACCAACGTAGTTACCTTCATTGTATATAGCTCTTTTAAATGTCTCTCTCAACGGCATTGTATGCTTGTAAATTGTAAGTGGTTATCTGTAAGTGTATTTATTTATGTGCGCATTATTGCTTACATTAGCTGTGTATGTGTGTATGTATACATGTGTGTATATGTATATGTGCGCTTGTATGTGTGGATCCCGGAATGGGTGGAATAGACCCGGAATTGGACCTTACCACCCCATGCCCTGGGTGTATCAAGGTTTGCCCTAGTTGTTCTTTTCAACTTTGTGTGGGCACTGTTATTTGGAAATGTGGGCATTTGTCTCGTTAATGACTAGGGTTGCCACCCGTCCCGACTTTGTCGGGACAGTCCCGATTTCGAGGGAAATGTCCCGTGTCCCGACTTGACCTAGTCGGGACAGCGAAATGTCCCGACTTTCAGATGTGTGACCAAACTAACAAAATGTTTGTGACCAGGGCTTTTTTTAGCGGAAATCAATTTGTGCAATTGCAAAAGCAATTTTGTGCGGTGAAAAATTGAGGAAAAGTGTCGTTACTACCCCCGGTCGTCGTCAACTTTTTCCGTCACTACCCCCCCCGGTCGTCAACTTTTTTCCGTCACTACCCCCCCCGGTCGCCAACTTTTTCTAAAAATTCCTTAAAAAGCCCTGTTCGTGAGCATCGACGTCGATGATTACGAGAAAGTTAAAGTTGCGGCCCCGACTTCCTAGTTCGAAAAGGTGGCAACCCTATTAATGACAGCATTTGTTCTTCTTGACTTGTCTGCTGCTTTTGATACTATTAAGTAATAACATATAATAACTATACTTAATAATAATAATAATAATAATAAAGGTTACTTACTGATTTACTTACTTATGTTAGAGTGTACAACTGATGTACAATGTTGCTTGTAGGTTGTACATAAATGTGGTACATCCTGGAGAACGAACAGCATTCCTACGACCTGTCCGATCGTTTGATCCGTGCCATCTGCGACTGGCAGACAGAAGATGGCACGGATGACGTCGATGACTTGCTTGACCAGGGAGCAGACGTTAATCGAGTTCACGGCACCCTGCTGCCTCTACACTGTGCATGCATGGTCGGGGATGCAGAAATTGCTGCCATTTTGTTGCAGAGAAATGCTTTGGTACGTTTGGACATTTAACTGTATTAACAAGGGAGGTAAACTTCCGCAGAAGAGTGCAGTACAGTATAAATAGAGTGCCCGCCTTGTAATGCGGAGAGTACAAGTTCGAGCCTCCTCCCCAGAAATGGTTTCTGTGTATGGACCTTGAGCTAGTCCTTCACTCACAATTACTCGGCACCATTGATTGATAATAATAATATAAATATAAATAGTACACAGTAAGATAACGTGATATAGTAGTAACAGATGATAACAAGTTAAACAGGAGTCGAATGTAACTGGGTGGAAGCGTGCAAGGTGTCCATCTGTCCTACTGCTCATTTTACAATCGCTCCCTAGGGAGTTGAAGAATGGGTGCTCATTTTTCAACCCCCTACGGAGTTGAAGAATGGGTGGAACAGTCCCAGGATTGGACCACACCGCCCCATGCCCTGGGCATATCAAGGTTGGCCCTAGAATTGTTTGCTTTTCAATTTTTTTAGGCTCTGTTATTTGGAAGTTGGGGCATTTGTCAACCTCATGGGGCTAGCGGGTATCGAACCTGCGTCCTTCTGATCTTCGTGGCAACATGTTACCATTCAACCATCTCCCTGCCCCGATGTGTGGTCATTAGATAGTGGCTCTTAATAAATGCATAATAATAAACTCCGTACTCGGACGCACCAGCTTGAACATTAGACTGGTTTTGTTAAGGTATTCCTAATTTCATTTCTTTTTCCAGGTAAATGCCATTGATGGATATGGTAGAAGTGCGCTCCATTATGCGGCCGAGCGTGATGTTGACTGCCTGGAACTGCTGATTGAGAGTGGTGCCGAACTCGACGCAGCTGACACTAACGGTGACACTCCACTGCACTGGGCAGCCTTCAAGAACTGTGTCCAGTCGATGGTCATCCTCTTGAGCCACGGCGCGAACGTCAACTCCTGCGACTTCAACCACGAGACTCCGCTCAGCTGGGCCGCAAAGAAGTCCAACCTCGAGGCTGTCAAGATCCTTCTCCAGTACAACGCCACTCCGGACACCATGGACCTCAACGACCAGCTTCCGTTGAACCACGTGGCTCGGGTGTTGGCTGGAACTGCGGGCGGCAGGGAGGAGGATGGAGTGATGGAGCTGCTGCTGAAGGCAATGGGACAGTTTGACCTGAGAGATGCTGACGGTCAGCTACCGAATCAGGTTGCGTCTGACAATAAGCTGCAGGAGACGCTTAGTTACTACTGCGAGAATGCAAGACCCTTGAAGGAGTTGTGTCGATATGCGATTCGGTCGCTGATGGGTCCCTCGTTCCTACCGAACAAGGTCATTAAACTTCCGATTCCGGTGGCAGTGCAGGAGTATTTACAGCTGGAGAGATAACGGCGGATTCCATATGCAATAAATTATGTATTTTTGAGGTGATCGAGTTGAGCTTACAATGGAATATAACTTAGTCAGTGACTTTTTTGTTTGCGGATATTTTGTGAAATTGTGGCGCTGACATTTATGATACACCAAAAGATGTGAATATGGCCTGCATTTTATTTCTAATATGATATAATAATAATATATAATAACTTATAGTATTCTGAGTGCAGGGTATTTTGAGTTTGAAACAGATAAAGTTGATGTTTCTAATATTGGAACTATGTGGAAGGTACTGACCTGAAATTTGTGACAATGTTGCAGTCAAATGCAATCTGAAACACTGAAATTCTGACCAACGGTTTGTGATTTTTGCGGCTTATGCGTAAATTGACGTGTGCTTAATACAGAAGATGTAACAATTCATTTTCCAGTCGATTCTGGTCGCCTATTCTATCTTGAAAGAGTTATTCCCTTTTGCATTTCAAGGAGCAATAATTCGGTGCAGGCGCTAAATTGTGTAGTTTATGAATATTATTTTTATGGTGCATTTATGCGGAATGTTTTGTGATGTTTGTGTGTAATACAAGTGCAGGAACTTGAAAACTCCTGTAGGTAGATTTACGAGGACGCTAAACAGCGCTTGAGGCAAAGATAAGTGATTGCAAATTTTACTTCTGGTATTATGGTGTTTTGATGGGTACAAAGAAGTGTCTGTCTTGCCATATACAGTGTGTTCACAGTGTGTTGAGTCAAATAAAATTGGCTGCTAATGCCACTTAATAGTACACTGAACCTTCCTTACAACACAACACAATGCCGGATGTACCATATTCCACATATGTGCTGTGTATGGGCCTACCCTACCGTGTATGTGTAGGATATATGCCAATTGCGGTAGTGATTGTAATTGCAAGCTCTTGAACTTACAAGAACTTACAGGGACCCTGAGCAAGTCCTTCACTCGCAATTGCTCATGCGCTTCGACGTGAAACTCCGATTCAGTGTCCGCGCTGTAGTCGGGAGCGCCTCTGAGTAGAAACCTTGAAGGGGCGCTATAACAAGTGCTCATACATACATTTGTGAGAATGTGCATGTACTCATAATTATTGTTACAGGATTTTTGAAGACATATCAAGAACCATCTTATAACAGGATAACAATATAGCATGTTTATTTTCTATACAGAAATTAAGTTTGGATCCAGTCCCAGACCATGTTATCTCAGAATTTATGTTATCATTAAGCATGTTATAGTGAGTCATCAGTGTACTGATTCTATATCTCTGTAAGAGTGCTAATGTTGGTTTTGTTGGGTGAAAATCTTTATGCTACCGGTGACTCTGATGTAACCTGATTGTGTTGACAGCTTATGCAATTTTTGTAAATTCAAAAGCGTTTGCAGTTACCAGTAAAAAACCCATGACCATGTTATGTACTTGTTGTGTAAAATTTGCACATTTTAAATTATATTTTCTCAAAAGCATTTAAATGCTGGTAACACTAGAATTACATTTTGCTATGGTTTCGGATAATTATCACTGCATTATTTACAAAGCATTTACGATTTATTATTGGTGATGGTTTTTGAAATGTAATGTGACATTGCCAACCTTAAGCTGTGTCCTATTTACATATGGAATGCTCTCTTTTAGCTATGACTAATTAAATCAAGCAGTGCCGGATGTACCATTAAGCTAAAAAAAGTGACAACTTGGGGCCTCGCAATCTGCAGAGGCCTCAAGAAAATTTTGTATATAATATATTATTAAATGTTAAACTTCTTTAAAAATCACATTTAAGTATGGTTTTCAGGGTGTACTATATTAAAATCTATGATAGAGATCTAGCCAACCAAATGATAAATATGTAATCAGTAAATGCATTCATTTGAAAATAATTTGAATTTTTCACTTTGAATGCCTTGCTATTAATTAATTAAAAGGCATATATATTTTAAAATGTTGTGGTACATTCTGGTGTAACTTTTTAACAAGGGGTCTCCAAGCTTTATATAGCTTATGTGATTATGGCCTGCATTTTTATGTAATATGATATAGTCTAAAATTATAATAATATATAATAGCTTGTAGTATTCTGAATGCAGGGTATTTTGAGTTTGAAACATAAATACACTAAACAATTTGATGTTTGTAATATTGGAACTATGTGGAAGGTATTGAGCTGATATTTGTGAATATTGCTATTAATTAATTAAAAGGCATATATATTTTAAAATGTTGTGGTACATTCTGGTGTAACTTTTTAACAAGGGGTCTCCAAGCTTTATATAGCTTAGGGCCTCACGAAGTCTTAATCTGGCACTGATGTCAAGTCAGTGATATTAAAACTATAGCATTTGTTCCAGTAATATAAACACATTGGTAATAGGAACTATTTCCGATTACTTTCGTAAAACTGATTGTAAATCATGAAATTTGTCAGAACCTTGTAACAGCCATCCCACACAAAGTGGTTCTTACATTTGTTGACATGTTGACAATAGCAGAAATGGTTGATTGTGTTTGCATTCCAAACTGAAGTCATTTATACCCGGTCTAGATCTAGTTAAGAAGTCATAGTCTTGCTGTGTTGCTTAACCTTATGTTTTATTCTAGAAATGTTATCTTCAAAGAATTATTTATCTGTAATTTGTTCATTTGGCTTGTGATAACATTGCCCGGCTTTATCAATTCCATCTCTGCTGTGTTGTAAACATAGTATTTGACTGCAACATAAACCATAAGCAACGTATACAATGCAAGATATATGAAAGAAACGTGCATAGCGCATGCTGTGCAAGAAGCTGTGCAATACACAGTGTATACAATGTATGGTATGACATCAATTATTTTGTTATTAAGCAGGCATTTGTAACGCTCACAATTAAACTAGTCTCGAAGGCATGTGCAAACAGCCGTGCTACCCAAACCAACAACGTCATTGTACATGAATTAATATTCCATGTAACACAGAATAAAAAATGTGAATCGAGTTCTTTATTAATTGGCCAGATTTATCCGGTCCATGGCAAATAAATTGGTAGCTGTGGTGTGTTTCAAAAGCACAGCCCGCCTGAGTGTACCATGGAGTATTTCAAGTGGCAAATTCGTTAACTTGGTAACTGTATTTAACTGCAATATAGAGAAAATGAACAAGTGTCGTGACTTGGTTTCTGTGATGCTGGCAACCATCTTGAAGTAAAGCGATATCGAGTCATATTAGCCATCTGCAAGTCCAGGTCATCTGGGCTAACTCAGCCCTCCATGTTTCTGGAGTCTGTATACGAGTACCAATTGCTGTTGGATTACTGTAGAATAAAATGGAAATTAAGTGAATTTGATTTTAATGAATGAGAAGTTCCCTCTCTGCATGCTATACGTATTTGATGGGACCGAAACTGGCTACATAGGTTCCATATAGGCTCAGTGTAAGCATGATGGCAGGGAGTAAACTTTAGAAGAAATGCAGTGCAATTGTAATTGCAAGAATAAGTCTTCTACCTGACTAGAGATCCATTGAGCCAATAACCATTCATTCTAGTCTAATCCAATGACTTCTATGAAGTTATCGTCAATCATCAATTACTGGTCGCTTCGAGTATTAAAAGTCATAGTCATGATCCATTACAGAAGCCAAATTGAAATTGTGAAAGAACTTTTGTCTGACTTAAGAACCTGGATCCAGAAAACAATTCACTGCTTAAAAATTAATTCCATGGATACCTGGGACTAATAAAAGCTACCTACTTATTTACTTTTGCTGCTCTATCTGATCTGACTGGAGGAATGAAATCTCAGAAAGCAAGGATCTTTAACGGAGAGTACATAACTATTCTGAACTCCCTTTCTTCGATCTACCGTTTCAGAAAAGATCTTCGAGAAACGAAAGATTCTTCTGTGCATAGCATCAGGATATTGCTCATCGAGAAGTAGGTAACTATCTTTAACTAATTTTAGAAAGCATTAAAAGCGGTTTATTTATATTATAATTATAAACAAATTACGAATAACCGAGTTTGAAAACCACTAGAAAAATTTAATTACGAAAGTTAGGCAGATTCCTGTAGCACGAAATGAACACCAAAGTACTGATAATCTATACAATACAATACAATTAGACATTTATAGCGCGCTTTAACAAGACAAGTCTTGCACGAAAGCGCGTTTGCGCTGTGTTCTTAGTCATAGTGTAATGAGAATAGATGAGTTTTTAGTTTTGATTTAAATTGCGTAACAGATGAACATTGACGGATTGTAGCTGGGAGACTGTTCCATTCTCTGGGTCCAGAGACAGCAAAAGCACGATCTCCAAACTTCCTCTTGGTGCGAAGAACGGTAAAGTCTCCTCGTGTGGCCGATCTGAGTCCTCTAGGATTTGAAGCAGAGCATGGCACGACCATGGATTTCATATATGAGGGTGAGGTTCCAGAATGGATATGGTACATGAGGAGGGAGATTTTGAAAGCGATACGGGCGCGAATGGGAAGCCAGTGTAGTTGTTGAAGAGATTGTGTGATGCGGTCTCTGGGCGGATTTATTTAATAACTGGCAAATTTTATTTTCTAATTTCTGTTGTCACATGCAAATTACTAATGTTTCGAGATCGTGTGAATTCTTGTGATCGGTTTTAGGTCTAATTTTGTATCAATAATTATTTTTTTGGCTTCAGGAATGCGAAAAACGCACTCATAACAAATCCACAATGGCGACGTGCACAAGTTGGCAAGGTAAAGTCCACTGTTGGAATTAAATACAATCTTCAATGATTTAAAAACAATTTTGTAATTTTAATGATGGGGAATTGTAAAGAGAATGATTGTTAAAGTATAACACTTTAAACAGCGTAAATATATCTGGATTATATTGATAATATACTAGGTGTTAAGTGCTAGTAGGCCCCTTCGGGGGTCAGCCCGAATCCCCGAAACCCGAATCCCCGAAAACGCTGAAAACAGACAAAAGCCCGATTTCCCGAAAACAGTTTTCTAGAAAGCGGCCGAGCTATTCAAACTTAAATTGTAAACATGACATAGACTTAGCGTGGCCTTGATGTATATCGATATACTGCCTATTCAAATGTGTATTTGTTAATTATATTCATTCGGGTCGGACTTGGAAAATCAATTTCGGGGATCCGGCCGAAATGCCTTTCGGCCCTTTTCGGGGATTCCGGTTTCGGGGATTCGGCCCGCACCCCCCCTTCGGCGTCTTATGTAAATCAGTTGTTACACATGTGCCTATCTATTGGGCCAATTTGGACGACTTTCATCATGGTTATGATAAAGTTAGACGTACTAGGTAAAATGTAGAAACGTATACCACGTTTGGATTTCTTACAGAATTTAACGCAGTACAATGTTTAAGCGTTAACATTAAACGTCGGTTTAAAATCCGTGTAATTTACTGCTTTTCTAATCTGCAAGGACTTCTAACGCGATTGAATGCTTATGATACAAGGTATCATCGGGTGAAGTTTGGTAAGATTTGGAGCGAGGCCCATAATCTACAATTCTACCCCAGCGTGGGCTTCCAAGTAGTGAGGTTGGCAAGGGCTATTAGACAGTAGAAAGGGTGGTGACCTTTGACTCTAAAGGTACAAGTCTGTAATTTCAAGCTAATAATTAGGTTATTAACTGCTGGTTACCCATTTAAACCTGTGGTCATACTAATCGAGATAATCAGTGTCAGGTTGTTTTACTTCTTGTCAGAGGCGAAAGAGCGCCTGAAGAAGATTCGAGAAGAGCAGAAGCGATGCAGTGACGAAGTTGTGGAACTCTGGGAAAATGTTCTCTGCGACTTCAACTACAAACTCGGAAATGAGGGTTAGCAAACTGAATAAATTTTGCAACTATATTGCATTATTTGTATATAGGGTGAGCATCTGGCACGCCTGCATCTATCTATCTAACATCTACTTACGTAGAGATATACAATACATACATGCATGCATGCACACATACATGCATATCGACACATATGTAGGTGCACACATTGATCATTCTTCCATTCATGCATGCTAGAACACACACTGATATGTACACAGTCATTTACTCTGGTGCTGTTGTTAATAAAACAAAAGGACTGCAATTATATACTTAACTGGTTCTAATTGAGTTAATTTTATTGTGTAATTAGTGTTATCATGCCAAAAAAACTTGTGCTCAAAGTCTACAATCATATGCAATTTAACACACTTGCAATGTTGTTTTTGTAGTCTGGGTCGTATATGAACAGGTGTGCATAGCTGCTTGTGACTGTGGAAGGGATGACATTGCACAGGTTGGATAAGTTTATCAAAGTATATAGTGTGTAGTAGTTTGTTGAAATTAATTTCATGTCATATACAGACTGGGTTCAAGCTGTGTTACAAGTTTATGCTTATTTTTAGATTCTCTAATTTATTATGGAACTCTGAAATTTGGTGTAACTTCTCCATAATCTATTTATAAATTTGCATGTGAATTATAAACTTGTGTGATGGACATTGGAAGAACACTCAATGATCTTTGTTGGTGATAGTTAGCATCCTGTCCAAGTGAAATTGGTACAATCTTTTACCACTGTGTCTGGGCTTTTAATCTCAGTGTTTCAAAGGAATTTACAATTTCTGTTGAGCTAGTAAAAATGGGTGCTTGATCGCGTTAGAAGACATTTATCTGAGAATTTACTAATTTTGCTTTCATTACTTTTAGCATTTGAATACAAAATGCAAAATTAACTAAAATAAAAAATCAGTAAATTTTGATTTAACCATTCATAAGATGACTTAAGACACTAAGGAGAACTAGTCAGATTAATATGATGTGTGTTTTATTCTGTATATAAAAGTACTGAAAATGGCACTAAGAATTTGTTTCTGGTTAATTACTCTTATTATCTTAAATGTTTTTGTCTTTCAGCAATGCTTTGGATTCCTTCACAATCAATTTCCTGACAGCATGCGTGTCAGATATCTCCAAGGCTTAATGTATGAGTCGTCTGGAGAGTAAGTTTGCTAGTTTCTTTATCATTATGTTTATTTGGTTGGAACAGTCAATCAGTCAATATTCGTTTATTTGCAATAACAGAATGACACAGACGCATTTCTAAGTAAGTAAGTAAGTAAGTAAGTATATCCTTTATTGATCCAATTGCTAACCGCACTTTGCTGACAAGTAAAGAGTAGTCTAATTAAGGTGATTTGGTTGAGACATCTGTTTATCACCTGATTATCATGTCTTACATCAGATTCCAGATATTGCTCCAGATTTTTGTGTGCTCTGCAAATATTTTATGTCATCTAAAGTCCTATCTGTTGGTTATGGAGCCCTGTGCTTAGCTTTAGAGTAGCGCTTTATAAATTTGGAGTTTCCAGTTATGACCAGTGTGAAACCTTCCCAGTCATAGTCGCTGTTCATGAGCCGTTTACTGGTGACATCTTTTTGGTTAGTGATGGTTAGTACAGAGAGGAAAGGAAATGATTTTGAATATGATTTTTAAAATTTAAAATTAACAGGTTCAGAGTTTTGTTGTGTGAAAACTTTGGAAGTTGTCAAATTAAACTTTTCATTGAACTTTGTAGTTACGACAAAGCTTTAGAATTTTACAATAAGGTACTGAAAGATGAAGAAACAAATTCTGTAAGTATAAATACCTGAAATGTTATAACAAAACACTAGTGTGGCTAAATTGCTGTTTATTGTCAAAGCAAATATAGTGTCACATAATTAAGTTTTTGCATACCTGGAATTGTGTCAGCTCGCGACAGGAGCATCTGGCTGTGAGCCACAGTGACTACCGGGTACTGTGTATTATGAGACATTTGATGTCTGTAATCATGCTGAACAGATCAGTGCCTATAAAGAGCAGACCTAAATTGTGGAAAGTCATGGAGTGTAGAATGCCTGTTAGTTTTGTTGAGCTAAAATGGGCACATCTATGCATCCATACATATGTACATACTTGTGTAGTACTTACATGTATAGATTGATAAGAATTCATGCTGTGTCTTTGAGTAAGGTAGAATTTCTGATCCCATCTAGTGTAGCTAAAATGCTGTTAAGTTATAAGTGGAATTTTTTGTTGTGAAAACTGTTTGCTCTAAACAATTCATCAGCCTAGAATTTTTAAGTGATAAAGAGTTAGTTCAGCTGTAATGAGGTACCATATGTGCATGAATGTAAATTTGATTTTGCAGCTAGTCAGAAAACGCAAAGTTGCAATATACAGAGCGCAAAACAAGATTGTAAAAGCAATCGAAGAACTGAACCACTATCTACAACAGTGAGTGTTCAAAACTTTTGCTTATTTTTGTTATTATTATCCCAAAGTAATTCAAATATAAATATTAATATAAATAATAATATCCTTATTAATATGTATTGTTATTTTCTCGAGGTGTATATGATCCCATTTTATTACTGCTTAAATCCGTAGCAATTCGAATCTCAAGGAAACTGCAGCAATTTTTTATGTCCTGAAGGATTATATTTGTATTTGAATTACTTTGATATATTTTTCTGGTTTGAGTTTGAATTGTGTACAGTTAGAATTACTTTTGGAAAGTAATTATGTTAGTGATATTATAATTGTCATTCGTGTTTATATTATTATTACCACTGATGTATTTTTCTAGTTTGAGTTTGAATTGTGTACAGTTTTTTATTTAGTTTGGTGTAACAATTACCACTTTACTATTGTGGTGATTTAGTAGTCACAGTTTTGAGTACACAGTGGTCAAATGCCTTGGGCTCGACTTCTAACACAGGCGATTGGCTGAGTATTGTCCTAAGATGGTCACCGTGTGTGGACCTTGAGCAAATCCTTCATGCGCTATTGCTTAGCATTGCTAACTGATGCTTAGTCATTTGACAGCAACTCTATATAAAACGAAGACAACAGTTCTAATAAAACAATGTATGTGTTTTAGGTATATGAGTGATTTTGAAGCTTGGTTGGAGTTATGTGATCTGTACTTACATGAGATGGACTACTCAAAGGCAGCTTTCTGCATGGAAGAACTGCTTCTCGCCAATCCGTACAACCACATCTTGCACCAGAAATACGCCGAAGTTCGTTCTATTCCATACGTGTAAATCTCTGTGATCTGTGTATAATATTTGTCACCACAGTTTTCATTCGTCAGAATTGTTCTGCGTTTTATTCAGTTTAGGTTGTTCATTTGCTCAAGGAACGCCATTCTCGGAAGTCGGGTAAAGTTTTATGGCAGATATTTGTGGTTGTTGGATTTTGCTGTTTGCTTTCAATTCACTGCCCGATTTTGTGTGCTGTCAGTTCTCATTTCGTTCAGAAATGAACTTAAAAAGCTGCAAGCATCCGTTTCAACTTGCTTGCCTTTCGTAACTTGACTTTTGACTGGAGGCATTATGATTTTAGTATGCTTTCAGTTGAAGCAACTATGCATTATGATGATGTTGCATAGAATTTAAATTAGATTAGATCTATGAACTTCAGCTGTGAGATTCTATAACCTACACCTGTGTTGATTACGAGGTATTGATATGCAATTAAGATGCAGTAAAATAAGCATTAACTATACCAACACTGTTTACCTTATTGAGCTTTGTAGCCCCACCCTCAGTGCTCGGGGCTCGCGCTCCCTCCGTTCGGTTGAACATGGTCTTCTCTCTGTCCCTTTTGCTCGCACCTCCACCAAGCAGAGCCGTGCCTTCTCTGTGGTTGGCCCCTCGACCTTGAATGGCCTCCCTCTGGTCCTCCGCTCCCTTCCGAGAACCCCTTCTCAGGCATTCCTCTCTCAACTTAAAATGGTCCTGTTTGGCCGCGCTGGGGTTGGGAGCGCCTCTGAGTAGTTCCCTTGAAGAGGCGCTATACAAATTCAAGTAATGAATGAATGAATGAATGTTTAACTTACCTTTTTGCCCGGGCTGGAGTTGGGAGCGCTTCTGAGAGGTTACCTTGAAGGGGTGCTATATAAATTTTTGAATGAATGAATGATTGCTTTCCTGTCTTGGCTTTCCATTGGCTGCTTAGTAGAAAACTTTTCAGTCAATACAATATCAGTTTTTTTTATCAAATAAAGCTTTCGTTAGCACTGATATCAAAGCTGTTTGTAGAGCTTTGTTGAGATTACTTGCAAAAAAGCATATATGCAGTAAACTTTTATTTGTAGATTAAATACACTCAAGGTGGCACTGAGAACATGGAACATGCTCGCAAATACTTTGCCCAAGCCATGAAGTTGAATTCGAACAGCATGCGTGCTCTGTTTGGGTTTTATCTGGTAAGTAGAAAGATTGGACACATCCATCTGCTGTACATTGTAGGAATTTTCCCTGGACAGAGGGTCAGATAATGCCAGAGTCCATGACATTTAGTTCAGAATATTTTATACATCCAGTGCATTATTTTGTGGGTCACTTAGTAGTGTGTCTTTGGATGCAGTTTGTACTTTTAAACCTACAGAAGAGATACCCTAAGAACTCCTTGGACAAAATGCTCGTGTATTTTTACTTCTGCCACAGAGTATTAGAATATAAAGTAAGTAGCCTTTTAATAATGCAAGTCAAATGGTCACATTTAAAAAAACCAGTTGATGTAAAATGTTACCGTGGTTGGATAAGGAAAAAGTCCAAAACGGCCCAATAAAGTTCACATTTTATCCGAATGAAATCTGGCAGCGACTGGTTATTCCACCAGCGAGATCCTAATCTCTGCTTTGGAGTGCAGTAGGCCTACATGTTACTTTTCTTTCTTATGTATAAGTGGAAACAAGATATGTAAAATGGGTACAGGATGGGTAAAATTGGTACAGGATGGGTAAAATTGTGTGATGGATAAAGCGATACAGCTACTTACGCTTTCATTGCATGTGTTGTCTTGTCTAAATAAAGACTGACTTTTCCTAGTTTGAACATTTCAGTCGGCCAACTATCTTGCACAGAAAGCAACAACTAGTAGGGCGAAGAAAGAAAACTCAGAATACGCCAAGGCAGCATGGGAAAAAATCAGTGAGAAGTATATGGTACGAGAAAGTTTTAATCCATCATTGATGCTGTTATAATTGCGTAATTGTGACTTATAATTAGTTTAATTGTGGATGAGATTAGGCAATGTTATTACTTGTTTCTTACACAACCTTATTGACAAAACCCCTGTGGTCCTGGTGTTGTTGATTACATGGTATAATTGGATTACATTTGTGTATGGGTCATATGGCTTGATAACAAATTGTGATTTAAGATAAACTACCAAGATTACTTTTCTAGACTTGGCAGTAAATTGCAAGTAGATTGGTATTGTTAAAGAATTACCACAGCATGTTTGGTTAGCTTTACTTGTCCTGCCAAAGGCATGTATGGTTTTTTGGTTTTATTGTACCTTTGCCAAGAATATCTCAGAATTTCATGTTAGGTGCTATTTAAATGTTCAGTTACAGTTTCAACTATGTATGAATGAAATATTTTTTGTTTGCAGTTCAAATCTGTGGATGAACAGGAGAATCGACAGGAGCTGCTAGCCATCCAAGGCATGTTCGATTCTCTGCAGCTGTGACCGTCTTGCTAACCGAGTGCCTTTGCTGCCCCTCTTCTCCTCACTGTCCTTCTCCCATCTTCTCACCTTGTCGGACATTCCCACTAATTCTGATAATTAAAAGGAAGAAACGCACAACTGATGATGAAACTTCAAACCACCTCTGAATCGTTCCATCTTGTCTGTTATTTTTCAGTGCACGGTTTAGGTGTAATTATTGTCCGCATTGTCAAATTAATCTTGTTACGAAGACAGCAAGCGTAAAAGTCTACGGTGTGTATTTATTTGTAACTGTGGCGCTTCTGGATGGGAGCCACTGTTCGCATGTTGCAATTTTTTATGAACATGTTTTAGGATTCCAATAAATGGACTGCAACAAAAGTTACAAATGAAGAAAGCTATTTAAACACTTTGTTGCAGTCTTGCATGTTCTTTAGTAAATGTGTATTTCGTTCTGAAAGCATTCAACTGTTGCCAGTCTGAGCAAGCAGTTACAGATGATTGAAAAGAGTTGATCATTGATTACATGTAGTTAGTCTGACGATTTGTCACAGAAAACTAAATACAAATATTGAAAAAATACAACATTTAAGCCAAGTTCCTGAAATTTTGTCATTGGCAAAAGGTACATATATTCAACAGCAAGCATACATTATGGAAAAGAAAGATTGACTAATAAAAATTACAATATGCAAAAGCTTTGACAAATAATTATAAGAAAACCTGACTTTCTTGTTGTAAAGATGAAACTAGAATAAACAGAGACCTAACTGCATCAGAATATAGGTCTCTTGCATGCATTATACAACGACTGCAGATCCCTTGCTTGTGGTAGGTTTTAATAATGCCAGCAGGATGTCAGTGTAGTGAACCTGGTGTTGGCAGACTGAATTGTTTCTTGTTCAGCAGGCTGTAGACGGTTGCACAGGGACCAGACGTAATGCTTCTTGGGACATTTTCATTGTACTCGAAACATGAAATGTGCCGGTGTGTACACTTCTTTTGTGTGGAATTTTGTATTTCTTCGTCTGCTGGAGATTTGTGCCTCTGCATTGTGTGAGTAGTGTTATACATACGATAGGTTTGAGCAGAACCTGGATGTGTACGAACTGACCATCTTTTCAATTTTTCTGATGTGTAACGTGTTTGATCATCTAAATCTTGTGAAAATTCGACTGATACCGAATCGTTATCTCTGGAGTGTCTGACAAATCCAACATGTTTTGGAAAGGTGGTTGTGCTGTCACTTTCTAATGCTTCACGGATCTCGAACATGCTTGACTGCATTGCTTCATCTGAAAAACTTCTAATGGCTGGAAACTGGGTTGGCTTTGCTGAGGTTTTACATAGTGACATCTGCTGTTTACCGCATACTTTCCTCTTTCCAGTATTTGGTAAAAAGTTTTTCTTTTGAGTAAGTGTGGCATTTTCCTGAAGAGCCTGTAACTGTAGAGTTATCTGGATTTCGTGACCGGCTAGTACATCACGTATTTTCCTTGTCATTGAGTGGTCATCTCCTAAAATGTGTTGCCAGTGAAAGTTACTTAACAAAGACAGTGATGGAAATAACAACAATGGCAAACAATGGGACAGTTATAAGAATAAGTCACTGTAGTCCAGTTTGAACTAGGCATACCAAATACCAATGCATCTAAGCATATTCTTTCCATTACACCATTGTGAGAATACTATAAAGGCGCTAGGTACGACTGCTGTGTGCCATAGTGCACATGCTGGCTTCTAAGGCACATCAGGAAGGACAGCTATAGATTCATTCATTCATTCCAAGCATTTATTTACAGTACTGCACTGGAAAAAATGATGAACCAAGCAGCAGTAATGATGTATGGTCAGAGCGCATGTTAATAAACCAGTTCTAGCATTGATATACAGCCCTCTTTAACTTGGCACATGAAGTCAGATGGTGAGTAGTTGCTGTGTGATCCCTCCCATTGACAGTGTGCAGTCTGCAAACTCATTGTATAGTTGAGCTCACTTGCACCTCTTGTAATTAGCAACTTCTATTGCGCCGGTGTCTAATGCACAAGGCATCAACCGATGGCACTCGACTGTGAAATGAGTACACTAACTGTACACCGTAGGACGGTCAGATGACTGCTTAGTTGCCCCAGCGTGACAAGGCTACAGAAATAAAGTCACCAACACAGCCATGGCTGCCTTTCAGGTTTGCTTAAGGGACTGCTTTCTTCACTAAAGGTCACTAGAAGGGCAATACATAATAAAATCCAGGCATTTGAAGCTCCGACCTCTGGGTTGCCACTGTACAACCGCTAGGCTATCACCTTAATCAAGAGGTTTGAACATAACATAAATGTAAATTCTAAAATCCTTTTGCTCTGCACAAACACATATAGCAAAAACAGTAGAGCTACAAATGGGAGAATTTCAGTGATGACTTGTAAATAAACTGTGTGGGCACTTACCCGCTCCCGGTTTGTGTGCCATTTTGTTTAACACGAAGTGGGGCTATGTCCCCAAAAGCTATTAACTTAACACACCATACAAGAACTGCAGTGCTCGCTGCATTAAACATTTACTTTCAGCGTTATATAAATTTACAATTACATTATCCCATTTTACGCATGGCCTGCTTTACGTGCTGTAACATAAGACATGTCCACTGATGACTGCATTAACAAGTCCACTGTAGGCCCTAATTATTATCAGGTTTGAATTTTACCAGCTTACCTAGTTTTAGCGTGCAAATGTCAAATGCTCTCTTTGTCATCTCGTGGGCTTCCTCTTTCTCTAAGTTTTGCCCATTGCACCACAGCAGAATGCCTAAGAACGGAAGAGTTAAAACTTTGTTTCACATTATATAATAAAGCAATGTAATTTTGCAACTCATACATGTAAGTAGTACGTGTAAGTTAAAAAATTTGGCGATGAAATTTAATGAAGAACTGCAGGCAGAGTGTTGAAGCAATCCAATAATATTGACTGCACATTTCATTGTTTACAATCACTGCCAACTGGAAGCTGTGAATATGACACTGGAAAGCACGGTGAAGTTAAGCATGAGGTATGCTTTGCACTTGGATCAGTAAACGCTAATGCCGTGCGGGCCATCTCGGCCTGCCATCCCTCCCAGGCCAGCATACAGGTACTAACACAAACTGGGAGGTTTGAAAATGTATCTCCTATGATACCTTTGGTCATATTTGTGCTTCACCAGAGATATCTTTTGAAATTTATTATCATGTTCCTTTAGAGACATGGATAAAATGTATGTGTGTTAATTTCACTTTTATAAATTAAACAATAGGTTTTATTTTAATCAAACGCCACTAGTGTAAATGAGGCTAGCAGATGTTAATTTACCAAGAGAGAACAGGTCATTTGCCACAAGAACATGACATGATCCAAAGCATTCTTCGTTCAACTTGATGGCTGTCCGATAAAATCCTTCTGCCTTGCTAAGGTTGAATCTGAAAGCCCAAAATATACATTTACTGCAATTCTTGTGAAGTTGCGAGGAAGAGAAGTATGCCCACTTTTTCACTACAATAACATTCAGATGGCTCTCATGAGATGCTTTACTATGTAAAGGAAATGGTAATATTGAATTACATTTAATAAAAAAATTAATTACATTTAAATAATAAGAACAAAGAGAAGAGCAGTCTCTTATGCTCGCATGAGAGGCAGCCATGGGTATGAAGCGTTGGCAAGTTAATTTTCTTAGCCTTGGCATATGAGGGCGGGTGGCCAGTCTTCTCCTGTGCCTTCTCATCTTTCCACTGACAGCATACAAGTAGTGTACTTATTATAGCTGAGCTGGCTAAAGGATGCAGGCAGAGCAGAAATCTCAAAACAAAGCAAGGTAATTAATTATCCAATCAGCCATAGATATACACCATAACGATTTGTAATGTTTGTCTTTGCAATTTTTGTCTGCAATTTTCTCTTTGTAATTTTTTCTCAAATACTACAAATGTGAGTTTTCCAGACCGTCTTGTTCACCAGAAAAGTACTCTTACCCTTCACTATTTTCTGTGTTTGCTGCCAAGGTGCCTAGTTCACTGTAAATTCTTGCAACATTTCCGTGCGAATTGCCGTGGTAGGACTCGAGCGTGTGCAGAGCTGACCGCAGTGAATCCTCAGATTGGTAAAACTCTTTTTGAAGCATTCTGCAAAAAATTGGGCCCAAACAAGAAGTCTTACATACCGGAAAGTCATTTAACACTGTTGTTTGCAGAGAAAGTACTAAGTAACGACATCCCACATACAAGTAGTCGAATGTATGGGAGGTGCTCATATTCAGCTTTTCAGCTCTTGTGTTGGCAGTGGACAAATCCCAAAGTTCTGGACACAGCTTTGTTTTCCTAACTGATGTAAGAGTCTAGTTCTAAATGATATTTAAAATCATACAGGTTAGTGCAGAGATCACCTCTTACAGCCGGGGTGGGCAACTGGCGGCCCGCGGGCCGGATCCGGCCCCCGGGGACCTTTGAACCGGCCCTTGGCATGTCTTTCATATTTGCACTGTACGTGGCACTTTGAGGACCTTTTATCCGGTCTTAGTTTGGGAACCTTAAATCCGGTCCTACACAACTGAATTTCTGTACATAGACCGACATTAAACATCTGTTTCTTATTTATTAAAAATCCAGCCTCTAGTCTATAGTCAACTAGTTTACTACTCAGTGATCAATGTAATCAACTCTCTGCAAGAAACAAGACCACAAGTGGGTAGGTTAGCTACTTTAGAAGCTAGCTATCTAAACTTTTCAAACGAAGTTGCTACTCTGGGGAAATCAAATATCAAATGGTAATACTGTGCATTTTCCATGTTTTACTGATTCTGCAAATGTCGAGAAGTGCACAGAACAAAATTAATAATTTTATTGAAAGTAGAGTTCCTGTTTGCTGATTCACTGCTCATGGACTAAACTTAGCCTAAATTGTTTGAATCTCCCTTTTCCATCGTTGCCAATTCAGCACCAAACTCCATGCACATGGAATTGATTGAACTCCAATGCAACAGCGAGTTGTAAAGGATATTTCATGAGGTACCTCTGATTCAGTCCTACAAACTGTACAATTCTCAGGATTCTAACCCTTCACTTAAATTTTCATAGCCTGAAACTGGTTGCTCTGTTTCCATGCACGGTGCACCTATATTTGTAAACAGTTCTTCTTAAAGTCAAACTAACAAAGTGCAAAAACAGATGCATATTAACAAATGACAATCTCTCCAATGAACTTCTAATTGCCACTTCCAACAATAAATCAAACATTGCGGATTTGTGTCGCGATTAGAAGTGCCGGACCTCACATTAAATATATAGCACACCAAGCAAATGGATACTTTGTACCGACAAACAGCTCTATGTATTTTTAAAACTCAATAAAACATATTTTTTTAAATTTTTAGTATAGGACTTAATATGTATTAGAATAATTAGATTTTCGTTATAAAAATTATCTTCATTTGCTTTAACGGTTATTCTGTAATATTTAGTCTGAATAAAATTAATAGCGTTTCATTTTCTAGGACAAATGAATCTGCAAAAATTAGGTCGCGATTGGCATACGGCCCCTGAGCTGCCCTTAAAACCTTAGAGTGGCCCTCTGTTAAAACAAGTTGCCCATGCCTGTCTTACAGTAATTGCTATGTTCTCTCAGCTGTGCTACATAAATTTATGTCAAATTACAATTACACAAATGTCAGGACTTCATGTATAGGCCTACTTCTCTGCTTATGCCAATACCAAATAAAACTTCAAGGTGGTAGAGACCAGTTGTTTTTGAGAATGAGGAGATTTGTTGATACGGTAATATCCTAAAGCTGAACTAAGAGGTGGATCGAAAGCACAGGGCTGGCTTTCCTTATTGGTTAAAAGTAGGGGTGGGCAACAATTAAAAATTTTAATCGAAATTAATCGCACGATTAAAATTTTTAATGCTGCGATTAATTTCTAACGCATGTCACTATAGATAACAAGTACAACTACTGTACCGACTCGGAGTAATTACGTTGAATATGCGCTATGTCAATGATTGCAGTCAATAAACAAAAAGCACACAATGCTTTTACTACTTATTTTACTTTTTAGTGTTTACTTTTAAGTTTAAAGTTTAAACTGAGCTGTTTTATCAAGAATTGTTTTAGCGCATTTCTAAAAATAATCGGGCGCAGTGACAATCTCGTTAACTGCGTTAAAAAATTTAATCGCGTTAATTAATTAACGCGTTAAATGCCCAGCCCTAGTTAAAAGCATAATAGAACTCAAAGGTGTATGCAACAGTAAACCAACTTATTACATATAGGCTGTGAGCAATAACTAATGCAAGAATACCTAGATCTCTCACCAAGAACTGCTTAACACAATTCAACTGTATTTTGATACTGCTCTCCTTACAAAGCTCAGAAGTGCACACAATCATGATCAATGATAGAACCAAGTCCTTACACCTGCAAGCACTTTGGGGAGGTCTCGAACTTGTACTCTCTGCGATACAAACCGAGCGCTCTAGCCAATCGCTACCATGCCTCACTTAAAACACTTCCAAAACTTTGCAGAACTAGTCTATAAATGGCTTACTTACTTACTTAGTCTAGGTGACTATTCAAACACCACAATAACTTACTTACTGTAGTAGGCCGACACTGTAGAGCACAAGAGCTCTGCCCACTGCATTCTTTGCTTGTAGCATGCAACGTCTAGCGGAATTTAACATAGCTTCTGCCTGTGAAAAGTCGCCTTCTTCAGTTTTTACATTTCCCAGGCAAACCAACAGACAACCTATATGAAAAATGTAAGGTTAGGTACATCACTCATTTATTACATTCCTCTACCAGAGGCAGTTAATAAATGCTTATCATTACCACAGATTTTATTTAGTATAGCTTCAAAAACTTACATCATCAAAACCAATACTGGGGTAAATCAAATGACTGCTATTTTCATGCACATGTATCTAAAAACTTCACAGCCTACTTACCTAGGTACACAGATACATATATAGGTAGGCAGGTAGGTAGGCAGGTAATAATCTAATCAATAGCACCATAATTGTAGGACACATGCACCAATTGATGGTTTTCTAAGCAAAGCCACATTGCAGGTCAAGTAGGTACACTAGGAAGGTAGGTAGGCAGTAATCTAGTATATAGCACCAGTATTGTATTGATGGCTGTTTCTAAACAAAATACCGTTCCAGGTAGATGGGTATACTAGGTAGGTAAATAGGTAGGTAAGGAGATTCTGTATGTATCTGGATACTTACCAAAGTACCTCACAAAAGCACTTATATGTAGGTAGATAGGTATGTAGATAGGTAGGTAGGTATGTGGGTGTTTATAAATTGCTTTTAAGAGCTTGACACATAAATGGAACAACGTGAAGGCTGACACTGACAAGAGACGTCACTGATCTTACCCTTTGCCTCCAGCAAGTTCCTTTGCTGTTTGTCCATGAGGACATTGTTCAGGAGACTTTCAATGGTTGCAAGTGCTTGTTCATACCACTTAATGGCTTCCAGTTGTCCGCTTTCACAGATCACAGAGACACTTCCAACCAACGACTGGAGTCTGCTGAGGAGAACCAGCTGCGCCTTACTCAGAGGCATTATCTACACATGTTAAAAACATAACAAACTTTATAAGAGACCAACAGAAACACATGGACCAACAGATCATCAGGAACAATGAGACTTTCAGTCTTAATGTCAGAAAAACACAATTACCCCACAGACCAAGAGACCTTCAAAAACATGAAGACCATCAGAAAAAATGAAACCACAATCAAAAACACAGGGACCATCAGAAACATGAGGAGCCTTCAGAGACTAAAAACCATCAGAAACAATGAGAACATAAGAAACAGAGACCAGTGTCGTCGCTAATTGAAAGGTCATCTGATTACCCTTCTTTGGTCATCGCTAAACTAGACCTGTTCTTGGGCAACAAGCTTTTCGGTTGCTGGACCTAGATTTTGGAATTCCACCCTCTATCTGTTCACATTTCTTCATATTGCTCAGTCAATTCTATCATTCGTTCTCTTATCCAATGACATAACTAGCATGGCTTGGGGCACTTAAGCCCCACCCTAAACGAAGCTGAACCCTCAAAAATACCACACTCGTAATGCTCAAGACTTAAGCCCCCCCAAACGAGAAGTCCTAGTTACATTACTGCTCTTCTTAAGACTCATCTCTCTTAAATTGCTCATCTACCATAGGCTGTCTCTCTGTCTTGATAGACTGATCTTCTGTACATTGACCAGATAGCAGCCTCAGTCTCAGTGCACCATTGGTTGATGCCTTTTGCATTGGACGCCAGTGCTATATAAAAATTGCTAATTAATAATAATAAATTGGCTATGCACCAGTTGCCACAAGTGGCACAATGTGAGTCGGCTATGAACCCAACCAGAAACACCTGTACCTTATTGAGATGAAGAATTCCAAGCATCATTGCTTCTCTGGCATCCACACGACATCCCAACTGCATCAGAAGCTGACCAATGCAGATGGAAAGGTTGCAGTAGTGTTGAGTGAAACAGCTTGGTTTCATCTGCAAAGATCAAAGAGTGTTTCACAAGGTTTCACGATTTTCATAAGTTCAAGCATTAACAATCATGGTGTGACAAGTACACTAAACAAAAAACAACAAAAACGAATAAAGAGAGAAAGAACTATATTAAAGTCTTTCCTTTAGTCGTGGCTGGGCCGGGAGCGCTCCTGACTTAGCTCCTTGAAGGGGCGCTATATAAATGCTCTGAATGAATGAATAACAAACATAGAAATGGAATCGCTCCAAGAAATTAGACACTTAAGCGTTTCTCCAATAACCCCGAATTCAAGAAGTTCGATGAAATATTTTATTTTTAAGAAGCCGTAAAAAGCATCTGTTGTAGTTTTGTAGTTTTATAAGTAAAAAATGTCTTTCAAATATATTAAGAGTATATCATATGTACAAGAATACAAAAAACATGTGTATACATCATCACACTACAACCTGTTAACATGGAGCTGTGACCAGATATCATAAATAACATCAATTAGTACCACTGGCTAGATAGAATTTATCATCTGCATAAAAATTAATACAGTTGTATTTGAATACTTTTACCATGTTCAGAGATATTTTCTGGTGCTACACAGATAATTAAATTACATTACTAATTCAGTTAATTTGCTGATGAAAGTGGTGACACAGCTTGGAAATAGATTATTTCTAAAGGAACTAAACTCACTTTAGGGTCCAGGAGCTTTGTGTGTTTGACGGCTGCATATTCAGAATAAATCTTGCTGAGCGCTTCTTTGTACATGGCCCCTGCATTGAAACCAGCTTTCAACAAAGTCTTCCAATAACCAAGAATTTCAGATGCTCTGTGTGACTTAGAACCTTTGCCATACATCTCCATGAAAATTCTACCAAAATAACAATCCAAATGACAATAAAAAAATCAACACAGTATAGCAGACAACTCCTAGATGAACCAAGTAAATACAACATGATAAATCATCATCAAAAACAAAATCATTGAAAACACCATTTAATCAATGAAGTTAGACCTTGAGCCAGTCATTAACCGTTTACACCATAGATTACTGATTTATCATTCATTCATTAATCTGAGCATTTATATAGCGGCACTCCAAGAATTGTAATTACGACATAGTGCTATGTAAATACGATCTAGTGCTAAAAAAATAACAGAAACGAACAAAAAGCAAGAGCATATAATACCACTAAGAATAATTGCTTTGCTTTTTGTTCATTACTTGTATTTATATGTTTCTATTTCACCTATTTATCCCACATACATGTAATTAAATGTTTTTCAATGCAAACAAGTAAAAAAGTGCAGTCCCTTAAGCTAAATACAAGAGCCAGCCAATGGCATGAAGTGTTAGCGACTTCATTTTCTTAGCCTCGGCATAAGACAACCATGCCTCTCTCTCATCACCTCATCTTTGTACGATCAGTGTACTTATTTTATAACTGATTTCACTAGGGGCACAAGTAGAGCAAAATAATCTTAAAACGTGCTTCAGCCATGGCTAGGAGTTAAATTTCCAACCGCTGGGTTGAGAATAACACATACTAACCACTATGGCCCAAACTAGATCTTTTGCCACTATTGGACCCTCCCTATGGAATGCCCTTCCTTCCTCTCTACGTGTGACCATTCTTTCTGGGTCTCTTGCTACAGCCTTCTGCCTCCTCAAAACCTTCTTCTTCTCTAGGGGTTCTCGCACTGGGGGCGCTACTGAATGGTCACTGGTGTGAGCAGTGCTATATAAATTAACAAATACAAAACAATACAATACAATACTATGCTATTGTTTAACTACCTGTCATCAGAAATGAGTTTAGCTAGCATCTCATAATCCTGGAGCTTGTCATACTGCCAAGGCAATTCGTCCACTTGACGTACACCAAAAGGTTGCTTGACAAAGTAGTTGGCTATGTGACGATGATAGATGAGCTTAGAAGGCAAGCGACATTCCGGTGTTTTTGAACGACTGTCTTCGATCGGAGTCTTTTCCACCTTCCGGTATCCACTAAGAGGAGTAATGCAACCTGAAATTCAACATTTCGTTGACTCTTATTATTTATTTAGCTTACTGGAAAAATTTACACTTTTATACAGATTGAATGAATGTATACTGAAATTTACATTCAATTAGTAAGCAAAATATACTTAATGTAGTAATACCTAAAACAGTGCTACCATAATATTCTTATTTAATACTCAATACTCAATGATCAATCAATCAATCAATCAATCAATCTATCAATCAATCAATCAATCAAATCAATCAATCAATCAATCAATCAATCATTTTTATTGATCCAGTTCAAATATGACAAGTGTTTATTAATTCTGATCATTAATTCATAGTTAAAATGGATCTTTAGCTTTTTCATGTCAAGAGGACCTACATTAACGTAATATAAATGCATTCAAATGTTAAAGAAAATAATTAACCTGATTTATAAGGTTCTTCTTAACAACGTTTTGAAGAACCATCTAATCTGTAAACAGCCACATGTATAAGCACTGTTTCGTAAAGCATACGGCACCCACCAATTGTTGCACCTTCACAAAACCACATTTAAAACTCATAACCTTACTGACTGTGGGGCGCGGTGGTGTAGGGGTATGTTCGGTGCCTTGCAGCCGGAGGGTTGCAGGTTCGAATCCACCTCAAACTTGCCGTGTAGGACTTGAGCAAGTCCTTCGCGCACAATTGCTCTGCAATATAATTGTTTCTGCGCCGCCGAGGCGTGTGCACTTCTGAGCTTGGAGCAACCTTAGTAAGAATGGCGATATCAAAGATCAGTTGTATTGTATTGTAATGTCAAGGATCAGATATCAGGTCTCTCTGGTCCTGACACAGGTCTGGGCTGGATGCAATTAAAATCGTTATGAAGACTCTCTTACCTCTCATTCAAAATTACCCTATTTTGCTAATTAATACATGCCAATGAGCAGAGATCAGCATTTCGAGACGTTACATACCAAACAGCAAAAAATCTGTGGCCTCTCTGACATGGTTGTGCATGAATCGGATCAGACCAGCAGACGTCTGGACGAGGACGTTTGATGCAGCCAACCGGAACCGTAGCCAATCGAATGTTGAGATGGTCCGAGGCCCATTGAAACCAAGTTCAGACAGAATTGCCAGAAGCTCCGACTGCAATAGGCCATTGCGAGAAGTTGATATCAGCCGGAGTGTGTCTGGAACCCAGCCACTATATTCTGCGACAAGACATCAACCAAATGTATCAACCGACAAATCAGCCAACCAATCAATCAGTCAGTTGATCCATCAATCAATTGATCAATCACTCAATCAATGTTAACAATTTCATTTTGCTTAGCCTCAACATATGACGGTAGATGGCCAGTCCTCTCACGCCATTTCATCTTCCCACCACCAGTGTACAGTCAGTGTGCTCATTATAGTTGCGTTGGCTAGGGTGCAGGTGGAGCAGAAATCTTGACAAATATTTTATGCCCTGGTAGTGATTTGAACCCCCAACCTCTCGGCTGACCATCCATCACGCTAACCACTAGACTACTGCACACCCAATCAGAATGTGGTAGGATTCACTGTCCAGATAATCTCCAAAGTTGATGGATTAAGAATGCAATAAGATCCGTGGTCGAGGGATTCTAAAAAATGTTGGGAGTAGTAGGAATCACTGTCCAAGTGTAGTAAAAAATCTAGGGTATTAATGTGAATCAGTTTCCTGTCCAGTGGGTTTCTAACCTGTGTTAGTCTGTCCGTCAGCACCCCAGCTGTATTCGTCCATCCACCTACGCACGACATGACCCCATAAATCACAGATAGACGGCGCTTCGCTGCAGCATCTGAGACAGTTCAGCATCCTCTCAGAAGCAACAAATGCTCTCATCTCACCACCAAGCAAAGCCAGATACAGAGGACGATCTGCCAGAAAACCGCCGATCACCAGTTCCAGATTTCCACGAGCCAAGATATTCTCATTCAGTTCGGTGTTCTTCACGATCATTGCTTGGCGAGACTTGATGTCCTCCACAACAGGGAAGGCGACGACTCTAACGTCCGGGCGGCCAACCAGCAAATGATAAGCAACGTCGGTTTTTGTACAGCTGGCAATGACAGTTACTGTTGGAGGAAGAGGAAATGACAGCCATTTGAGATCTTTAACCTGAATACCAATTAAAATCAACATCATCTAATTATTATTCATTATTATTGCCTGATTTAAAGCAGTAGTTCTAGTAATGTTCTGGAATGATTCATTCTGTGCAGGTGCTTTGAAGAACAGTTTAAAGATAACAAATACACACTGGAAAACATAAATTATCTACCATATATTATTACTATTTTATCATTAGATCATTAAATATTTCATCTTATGCTTAATATTACTACTTGACGAGTAAAACATAATCTACGCTGAAGCACTTTGAACATCAATTAATGATTGCTTTCAAAGTAAAATCAGAATTCACTGTTGGAGTTTGACATACAAGATTTCAAAATTACCATAAAAAAGGTCAATACACAAAATCCGAAAGAGATAAGATAGGAGTCAGAAACTAACAATCAAGATACAATTCAAGTATTGGTATCTGGTATGTAAATCTCCTAATATTCATTCATTCATTCATTCACTCATTGGGCTTTTTAGTAGCAACCTATGTTTGCTGTGCCTACCATTTGATCAGGTGTGTCTCTGTACAGTCCATCAATGTTGTCAAGCACTAGAACACAACCTTCAGAGCCGATCACTGCATGGAACTCCTCTCTAATTCTCTTGTAGTCTTCCGGATCCTCCACATTCAAACCATAATCTGCAGCCAATAAAAACCAAATCACTTATAATAATTATCACTAGTACACACGAAACTCGTTACAAGCAGTGGCGTAAATCATGGGGGGGACAGAGGGGGATTGTCCCCCAAAGTTTTGACTTAAGCCCTTCTGTCCCCCTAAAAAAGCCGGCCCTCGTATAATCTGTCCCCCCAAAAGTTATGTATAGATTTTCGCCTCTGTTTACAAGGGGATATGTCTTTGGGAGATCAAGCACTGCCTTATAATGAGGTCATGTTATACAAGCATATTTTCTGCAGCAGAACTAATTTTGGTGTCCACGCCCCCAATGACATTATATTAGGGATCACATGTACCACAGGAAAAACTTTTAAAAACAATAATATTAATAAGATGATTTATATCGGGTGCTAGCATCACCAAGACCAAAGACAATGGCTCTGCACATGAGTTAACGAAATCGACGACAGTCATTTAAAAAGAAAGGTCTTGTTGCTTTGTTACACTACATTACGACCTTGCACAATCACACAGCTCCTGTAACTGAGCATAGAATCAGTCTTAAAAGTGTTTCCTTATGGATAAAATCAGCACTGAGGTTATGCCAGCATCACCAAGAAAATAATTCAATCGGAATATAATACCTGTGCCTGGCATGTAGAGCTTCGTACTCCTCAGACGTGCAATGCAACGTCTCATCATAGCCATAGCACTTGTGCTGTTCTCCGTGCAGCCAGCATAGTGCTCGAAGATCTTGACTGGTGGAGAGGCACGACGGAAGGAATCCGCCCAAGTGGCAAGCAGAGAGGACTTTCCACAGCCTCTGCTCCCAACCAACAAGAGCAAAGATTCTTGACCTTCGCCATGTCTGAAAGAAACAAAACATTGGCTGCCTGTTGTTTTACAGAATTTCGTTCTAGACGCTCGAAAGCTGGACAAGGAATAGTTATAACAATGATAACAATAATAAAATTGTAATAACAATACCGAAAAGTGAAGATAAAAGGGTAAAGGTAACAGTTTTTTACACACTGCAGCAGAAAAATATTCTTGAGCATCATACTGAGATCTGAAAAACTTCCCCCGTCTTCTGAGCAGGGCCACATTTCATGTAACTTTTATCAACATCTGAGCCCTGTTATCTTTAGTCAAGGCTGAGCTGGGAGAGTTTCAAATAGATAAACAAATTTAGTGAATTAATTAATCAATGAATCTTTAGAGTGAAGCACAAACTTTATCCCTACTTTCCAATAACAGGCTATAATATTTAGCTTCCCAATTAGCATAACTACTCATATACCCACTTCAAATGGACACAGGGATCAGCGTTAAATGATCTTCTCAGCACATCTGTGAGGTTCTTAAAAGTTACCTTAAAAAATTCAGATACATGACAAAATAAAATTACATCTGTATGACAAAATAAAATTACATCTGTTTCATAAATCATGCACTAACACTTTTTCAGATGCAGTTTTGTAGACACATGTAACAATCTTTCTGGCGGCAATTTTCTTAGCCGAACAGCCTGAAGACTTAAAGTTTACAATCCGATCCAGGGCAAAGGCTGTGAGCTTGTTCAAGATAACGTCCAACTTATTTGTGTGTACAAACAATTGCCGACATGTTGCAGAAAAGATATTCAGTTCAGTCTCCTCAGAAAACCACTCGAAACCTGTGAAAAAAATTACAGAAAACTGACAAATGACCACAAACAGAATATTTTAACTGGTCAAGAATCCATGAAATACCTCCAATTCACACTGCAGTCTGACTGCATGCTTACCATATCAATTTTGTTTAATAGCACTGTTGCAAAATAGCGAATTAAGGCAAGAACTTGGATGGCAAGTAGCAATGGAACAGCACAAACACAGGAAATAGTTTGAGTTACAGAATTGGGCATCTATAAAAGCTAATACTTCATTAGCTTATATCAATGCAATTGTAATTAGTCATTTCTATTGTGCCAATGTCCAATGCATAAAGACATCAACTGATGGCGCATCAAACACAAACTGTAATCGGACCAATGTCCAGATCAGTCCTCTAAGACAGCCCATAGAATTTGAAAAAGCCTAGTCTTAAGTTTAGAACGAAATGATGATATCTAAGCGCCTGAGCAGAATAGACAGATACAGGGAGAAAGTTTTAAAATATAGGTCCAGCACCTTCAGAAGGTCATTCATGAGGAACAAAAGGTTCGTTCACCAAGAACAAATGAAGTAGTGCGACAGAAGTAGTCTGTAAAGACATCAAGAGATTTTCTCAGAGAACTTTAACGTTTCTGCAATTAAGGTAAGAACTATGACCACTTATATGGAACAAACGCTGGAAACCGAGGAGCAGTTTTAGGGCACACAACGTAGAAAACAGCATTAGTACTAATCAGCTCTTTGGTATATGATATGAGGTAGCACTGTCTTTAGACATAAAGAGATTTCCTCAAAGAACTTAAAATTTGTTAGAATGAAAGCAAGAAGCTGGATGCTCTTTTCCATTAAAGCCATCACTACATGTAGTCCAAGTTCTGGCCTTCATTTTAGAACTGGCAAAGTTCTATGAGGATATTTCCTTATATCTCCAGAAACTACTGCCATTGCAACTCCTAATAACCAAAAGCTAACTGTTAGATATATTGCATTCTTTGTAACACTGTTACAAAATAAGTACAGTTCTGCATGTACTAATAACGAAGAATTTAACTGTCAATAGGCCTACTTGGACCTCAATAACTGTTTCAACTAAGGTAGTAAATTCAATAACTGATATCAGGGCAGATCTAGAATTTTAAGTTGGGAGCCAGGCAACATGTAAAGTTGCAAGCCATGCAGAAGTTGAATTTGGGAGACAGTCAGAATTTAAAGTTTGGACCTGGGCAACTGATATAGCAATGTCTGGGGTATAGTGGAAGAACAGTTAGGATAAACATCAATATGCTAATTTATGGGTAGTGGCCAAATCTAAATCTGCCACAGATTAGTACAGGTATTGGTGTTAATTAAAGTATTAATAATATTGAAGAATTACGTACTTACTAATAGTTTTACTGTCCATTGGAGGGTATAAGAAGTCGATAACGGACTTCCAGTCATCAAGGGCAAACGTGGCTAACTGTTCTGCCGTGCTGAAGTACCGGACAGATAAACCTTTCTTGACGATGTTCAGTTTCAGCTCTTCAACGCACGAGGTAGCAACCTCCGACTCTGATTTATATAGAGCCAGTTCTCTGCTCCTTTCCTCTGGACTCAGATGCTCCAGCTTGGACTCGAGTAGCTCCACGTGGTCCGGCTGACGGAAATAGAAGAACGAGAAGTGCTGTGCTGCTGATGCGACTGATCCATCCATGGGCAACACTGCGTGCCTGATCGTAAGTTCTGTGATGCTGCAGTACTGATGCACATCGTCCAGCACCCACTTGTAGCCAGATGAAGCTGCAAACTACGTCAACACAAACCAGGAGTTTCAGGCAATGTATAAGCCTGTTACTTATTTATCAGATGCAGTATGTTAGTAAGTATGAATAAATGCCTCAGATTCATCAGTTGGAATGAGTGAATGCCTAAGATTCATATTACTTGGCTGCAAACTACGTCAACACAAACCCAGAGTTTCAGGTAATGTAAGCTTATTACTTATTTATCAGATGCAGTACATTAGTAAGTATGGATAAAAGCCTCAGATTTATTAGTTGGAATAAGAGAATGCCTAAGATTCATATTACAGAGGCTAAAAACTAATGTCTAACACCAATCAATATCTGTCTTGAGAGGCTTGGCAACAAGTTACTAAGACATTGCTCATTTACTGTTGCGTATTTAAAAATTTACAATAAAGTACATCACGAAAAGGTTAACAAACTCCACCGGGATTGTTGTGTTGGTGCCTTTCAGTTAAGTAAGCAAGTAGCCTTTATTCGCATCTAACAAGCGCACATGCACTACATTGTATTCAACGATTGCATACATTTTGCATATATTACAGCAGGGGTCTCCAAATTACGGCCCGCGGGCCACATCCGGCCCGCTAAGGCCTTTAATCTGGCCAGCGGAACTCTCCTTGAAGAAACAAACTAAATTGGGAAAATTGAAAATTTTAACGCCGCTGTACTCTGACATGCATATTTCCAAAATCCATGTCACTGTTTGTAGATATAGGAACTCTAATCAGGACTAACGATATCTGCATTGAAATTCTGCACTGCATCAGACCGCAGGAATAAATAGGCTGCTTAAAGTTATTCATTCGCGTTTTTTCTTCGGAGTTTTGGTTCGTGGAGCTTTAGAAAGTCAGCAATGTGGCCCCCCCGCTGGAAAACTTGGAGACCCCTGCATTACAGGATAGACAAATACCCAAATACCCAATCTACCCTACTTTACTGTGCAAATCATTGTGTCAGCCTAGTAAGTCTTCTAATCATTCTCACCAGGAGGTTTTTGTCGATCCAAGACTGTTTTTCTTCCACTTCCTCCTCCATATCCAGATGCAATGAACCATAGGACAGCTGTGGCCGTGTTGGGTCACGGAAGGATCCATATCGCTCTCCCAGGAGACAGAGAAAGAATGGTGCACATTTCGTGACATAGTCAAGGCTCAGACAAAGTGCTCCAAACGTGTTCTCCTGCCTCTTTGGACTACGAACCCATCCGAGATCGATCGGCGAAAAGTGCGTCTTACGCAAGAAGCACAGCTCAGCGAGTTTAGGAAATACTTTCTCATGCAGAATACTGCGTTCATTCTACAACAGGATTTTAATTGTCTAGAAAAACCTGTAATGTTCAGTAAGGGTAGCTTATCTGTCCATACAGGTAATCAGACACCAATCAGGTTGAAAGATCTGTCAGCTGAATTGTAAACACAATCACAATGATCTAACAAAAGGCTGGTTTTTAACTATCCAACTTGCTTTGGCACTAATTAGCTGACCACACCCCAAAGGAATGAGACAATGAGTTGGCACAGATGGCTTGGCATTCCACCAACAGTCATCTTAACAGTTCTTTGGTGCACTGTGTACACAATGACAACCCACCAGCTAATGGAACAGAGCTTAACATTGAAGCAATTCTCATAATAACACTGAAACCAACCGGGCCAATGAGCAACTAAATGAATGACTAAGTCATTCATTCGTCGATTCATTCGTATCAAACATGTATATAACGCCTCTTCGAAAAAACCACTCAGAGGCACTCCAAACTCCAGCACTGCTAAAAAGAACAGTCTGAGGTCAGTGAGGTGAGAAAAGAAAATATGAGAGAAGGTCCTGAGAAAGAGGAGAAGCTCCAGTGGGAGGCCATTCCATGTCAAGGGGCCCACCACTGAGAAGCGCAGTTGAGTGAGTACATATATAACCAAGTATTTCATCCCTTAGGTTAGCAGGCAACTAAGATGAGCAGTCCTTAAAACTAAACATAGCCATGGGTATGCAACTTAATTTTTTGGCCACGACATATGGAGGGCACGTGGCAAGTCCCCTCCCTCGCTGTCTGATCTTTCCACTGACAGTGTAAAGTCAGTGTCATTAAAGCTCAGACAACTAGGGGTGCAGATGATGCAGAAACCTCGAAACTCCCAACCTCCCAGTCAACATAGTTCAGAAGGAAACCAAACATGGAAATTTATTTATATGAAATAAGTTGAAATCACCGAAGCTATTGAACACTGTCTTACCTGAAAATCATGGAGAGTGGAGCAGATGAATGGAGAGAGAGGTGTTCCTGTCTTCACAGAAAATGACTTGGCAATCACAGGTAAGCTGGTGTCTGGCCTTTTCTTATTCACTTCCTTTAAACATAAAAACCAATTTTGAACTTAACTAGTACCTTAGCATCGCCATTTCTTCTTATTAGTATCTTCTCAATGAACATCAATATCTTCTTAATGAACATCAATATCTTCTTAATGAAAATATATATGCTGGCTAGCATTAGGCTTCCTGATAGGTCATTCTTTTGTGGAAGCCCTATAAAATTATACAAATACAGGTAAAAAACAGGTACTAAAGTTAGTTTCTGTTAAATATTTGTTTATTTCCTCTTGTGTACCTTTTCGATCGAATACTGCAATGCAAATCTGACTGAATTGTTGAAGTTGGCGATTCAGAAATATTGGTTTGTCATCTGTGACATGTTGATGATGATATGATGTGATAGCAATCAGATCTAACTATGAGACAGAAATCAACAAGAACGATCACGAATACATGACAACAGTGAACTTACCTGAGCCATGCTGAACTTAGCCTGCAGAAATAAACAATACACTGAACTGTAGCAACCATTGCGATATAATCTTCCCTTAACAACCTCTTCAAATGCTTAGTTACAACAAAAGTTGCTAAGTAATCTGAAGAAATCAATGTATCAAACAGGTAAATAAGAAAAGGCCTCAGATATTATTTAAGTAGGTGTGTATATGTATATGCATGCATAATGTGTATATATAAATACAAGCACGTATAAAATCAGGAATGCTTGACCCATGAACCTAGAGCTTCAATAAATCTAGTAGACTCAAGTAGTACATGCACTTCTGAGATATGCAAGGCGCCCGGCCTACGTCCTATGACCACTGGAACACGTGTCCTTAGTAGACTATTTACACAATTGCCACTGGCATAGGAGCAGAAAGAATCAGAGCTCTACATAAAGGTTTGGAACCAACAGTACGTAATCTGTCCATACAACTGTCCAAAGCTCAAAACCTATGTACTTCTGAAAAATCCAATAGAAGCAAGATACACAAAAGTTCAGCAAACAGGCTGCAGTCAAGACTAATGTAGATCTCAAAGACATTTTTATCTCCCTTCCTCAGGAAACGGGTTATTGTCAACTTTTAATATCAACACCTAACTTCTTTCCAATTCTTTAGGACTCACTCCCATACTCGTGCCTCTGAGCAGGCTTCTTGACGGGGCGCTATATAAATTCCTGAAATGAATATGCTAAAATTTAGAACAGTAAATCAACTCAGTCAGATGTTTGTCACAAGCCTGTGCCTCAGACAATTACGGACTGGTCCCATCCTCTTGTAATCTATCAGACAGTCCTGTATTAGCAGTTCTCAGTTGCGGTAAATTCCCAGACAGACCTGCATAAACTGATCTCATCTGATAAACTCAGTGCAAAATTAGCATGGCTGAGGCCTACGGTTTACTAAGAAAAATGCATAGTACATAATGTATACACATATTACGATATAGCCTAGTAGCTGTATTCTATCTGAAAACCGTTAGATAAATTTTGGTAAACTCAGTTGAAAAGTTCAAGTGTGCACAAAACTTCGCAATAATCCTGTGGCCACTGTTGGCAGATTACGTACAGACCTGGGTTGTTTCGAGTCCACCGTTGGTTTAACGTCTGCTTTCACAATTAACTGCGAGTACGTATCTTGTTTCAAGACCATATAATTCATTAAAGCCTGTGCTCATTAGTGTGTGTGTGCGTAAAGGTCTACATTATGGCATAGGCATATATATACAAACATAAACAACGAGATGTACAATGGTCGGTTTATTTTTATGTATTAATTAAAATTCCTGGGGACTGGTCTGGGCTTCACAATAAATTGTATAGTGGTAATGACAAAACCCAGGTTCACGCACCATGATTCGTTTACTTACTGGAAAGGGATTTATCACTAGGATGCTGTATAGATGACTTTTTACACTTACATTTAAGTCATTTTACTCAACTTTTCATTTAATTTGCATCTTTAATTACTACTTATTACTTATTACTACTTCGATGTATTATATAATTATAACTATGTTTTACGCTGTATGTCCCATTGTGCGTTTGAAAGTGGAGTAATAAAGAATATAGTTACTTACTTACAGAATTTCTGTCGAGTATTATCACAGTATAAATAATTATTTATACTGTGGTATTATAAGCCATAAGACGAACAAGAAAACGATTTACCTTGCAGCTAAATGAACTAATGAATCTCGAAACTTACTACAAATTCAGCTGACGTGCATTTAACCTTAGTTACGTAAAACTTAATCTTTCATATAACATTAATTTTATGTTTAAACATTAGAAAACATTTACACTTACCGTCCGTTTATTTAGCGTCTGGTAACTTATTATATAAAGTCTTTGGTCTGTACTTCTTAAACTCTCATGGATGTGATATGATAAAGCGAATCAGCCAAATTTAGTTATTGCGCTATAGATGCTTTGAATAAGCTCTAGGGCCTATAGGCTACTTGTAATTATTAATGATCATAGCTAGGGTAGTCCCTAAATCACGAATTCACGGAAATCACGGAAACCGTGAATTTCGCCGTTTGCCGTGAATTTTGCCGTTTGCCGTGATTTTCCGTGATTTTTCACATTTTCAGCACTTTTTGTAAAAACACGTTAAAAATGGTTGCGAAACACGTCAAAAATGGCGCCGACGATAAAAAAGAGCGCGGAACCACTAAATTAATTTAAGAATTCTTGTTACTACCCCCCTCGAAAATTATTCTTGGAAAATAGTCGTTACTACCCCCCCTCGAGAAAATTCTTGGAAAAAACACGTTGCCGTGAATTTTTCTATTTTTGCAAAAGTAGGCCGTGATTTTTTCACTTTTTGACCGTGATTTAGGGATTACCCTAATCATAGCTAATAAATATAAAATTTTAAAGCACGTTAAGTCAGTAGGCCCTGCATCCGAATATGCACGAGGCAAATAAAACCTGACTTGCTGGCACGTTTGGTAAAAGACAGGACCCGACTTGGCCTGCATAATCCATTATTGATCCTGAACTGGCGACCATTAATCAATCAATCAAACTTGACATAGCGCCCCTTCAAGATATCTAGGCCTACTCAGAGGCGCTCGAGCCTCGACCATGGCATGCCACTGAATTTCCACGTGGCAAATTGCGGACCAAGACTAGCTTTTGCGGCTACCGGTACTGGCTTCCTTACCTAGCCTTCCTCCGCTCCTATCAGCGGTTGACGACTCTTGACGAGGTGGACCGGGGTGGGGTTCTATAGTATAGTATAGGCCTACGCATTGAATGCTACAAGCGCTGACCGGGTATGCTCGTGGTTGGCCGAATCCGAAACGGGTTTAACCCTTACCAAACCATCTTCTTCTACTCCTTGTAGGCCTAATTCTTTATAACAGATCCAGTAGTAAAGTATTATGCTCCTGCTCTTACTACAACATTTAGGCACACTTTAATTTAATAGCCTGGTAAGATTTATTTAAAATTATCAGTTACCTTGCCTTCTGCAGTCGTAGTAGTAAGAACCATTTCAGTAATTTTGATAGATCCTTTATTGTATAGTAGCTCTCTCAGCAGGCCTGTGTAAAATTTATTCAATTACAGCAATTCTCGTTTGCTTTCAAAGCAACCACGGTCCAGAAGATTTCTGCTTCATCATCCCCCATAGGATGGCCGCCTCTGTCACAGCTAGGGGCACAGCAGATGTTAAGGTGGGTATCGTTTAAGTCGAGAATTTACACGATCAAGTGAGTCGATCGGGGTACCGTAAGAGTTCCTGAAAACGAGAGACTAGTTTCGAGTGGAAAGCCTTGGCGGGTAATGGATAGGCCTAGAGGAGCATGAGGCAGATGATAATGCGATGATGGTGGAGGAACCGTAATAATTATGTGACAATTTTTTAGCTACGAAAACAAAGCCTGCGACAGCTAATCTACCTTCTTCACTGACACTGGTTGAAATTAAGAAGGCAAATGTAGGCCTTTGTCAGCAGCAGGTCTAAATGTAAATATAGGCGCTACTCGAAGGCCTATAATATAGGCCTATAGGTCATTTATAGCCTTCAAAATATCTGAGCACCACTCAAAAACCGCGACAGAGATAGCTAAACACCAGCACTCAGCTCTGCCAACACTATATCAAAAGCAAGTCCGACAGCAACTTCTTTAGCGCTGAAACGATACATTATTCGTCGTTTTCTTTCTATTTCGACAGATTACAATTTTATCGTAAATAATACTGCATTGAACCTAATTACCTCTCTTTATTAGGCTATACGCATAGGCCTACTACAAGCGATGGATGTGCACGATAACGTTGTTTGCTTATGCACGACGCAATTGAAATTGCACAGATCTCGTATACATAGTTACATTGGGCATTAGAAGGGATCCATTTGGGCTCTATTGGGGGTCGTCCATTAATTATGTCAACAAATTTTAGGCAGTTTTTTACCGCTCCCCCCTTGTCAACAACTGTCAAACATTGACGGACCTCCTAAAAAATTATGTCAACAATCTCAGAACCTCCCCTCCCCCACTACAAAAAAGAAACACAATGGCTCAATACATGTAGAATCATTTTGTTTAAAAACAGTTACACTAAAAAATGCAATCTCGAATTTCAAAATATATGAGTTTAGTTTATTGCCAGCTTTTTAGTAGTATTAAACATTAAGCACTTTATACATTTTTAGCATTTCTTAATGTTTTCGCTACCCTTTTAAAGGGTCTGTGTTGATTTATTGGAGAAAAATTTCTTGACGTCAAATTGTACTGAACCCCTTCCCCTTGTCAACAACTGTCAAACTTTTCCAAACCCCCTCCCCTCCCTATTTTGTTGACATAATTAATGGACGACCCCTTATCTGTATATGGGTCCCATATGATATGAGAAAATGGTTCCTATATTATGGGCTCTGGCGTGAAGAGCAGTAAGAAGCGGGATCGTTTCCCGCAACCCTCCAAATAGGTCGACTCAGCCTATCATTCGCGAGACGGTGCGTTGGTAAAATGATGTGATGGGCGCCTTGCATGGCTGCCGTATAAACTTACAGTTAAATTCGACTCCTGTTATAACTTGTACTGTACAGACTGCTTGCGGCCGTAACAGCCCGAGACCCGCGATTCGCAGGTCGGCATTTGTCGGTGGGAAGCGCAAACGAAGGATCCAAGACAGACTTCCCAACGGAATACGACTTCAAAATCGTTCTGACAAAAGTCAGCGAAATTTGTGAGGTGCTCGATTCACCGAATCACCGGTTGTTCCAAAGGGTTTCGTGCACCTGAAACATGCGCCAATGATGTCTGTCGTATATTCTAGAACGGAACTACTTCGAACTGGATTCGACTTTGATAGTTTCTTCAACGAGAACGACGTTCTTCTGGTAAACGAGATGCTTCTGAGATTTCACTACATTCTCGCACAAGTCTTGACTTGACTATTTACTGCTGCTCGCTCTTGAAGGGGCGCTATACAAATGTTCGATGTGAATGAATGAATGAATGAAGTCGAGGCGGATCCTGCATTCTGGAAGACCGAGTCAGTTTTCAAGTTGGCGTTCCATGAGAAGCTGGTTATTGTCTACCCGGACTTCTCTTAAAAGCTATGCAAAACTCTGCGCCTCAAGAGACCGATAGGTATAAGCATTACTTTCAGGCATCTCTGTCGATGTCGGTCCCTTGTTTTCAGATGGAGGACTGATGGCCAGATTGGCCGTGATGAGCGCCTTCCTGACAGGTGCATCCTTGTGATAGATCAGCCACAGCGAAAGTACCCGTGAACGTAATTTTTTGCTCCTCAAAGATCACATTTACCTGGGGTAAAAATAATAATAGTAATAATATGGGCTTCACAGGCCCTACACACGACATTGCTTTTGAAGATCGGTCCAACTTATTGAGTTATTGGCACTGCACGAAAGACAAAATAAAGACTTTTCGAGTTGAAATCTCTGTTTTATTTTTCTATTTCTGTGCGTATCACACGTGTATAATAAGTTAGGCCTACGGCTAGGAGCCGATAGGCTGCGTACAAGCTAGACTGCAGGCCTATACAGGAATGCATTAAGCGACTCGCTACAGCACATCATGCACAATCAACAGGCCTACGTTTTTCGAAGACGAGGTTTTCGCTAAGGCACATCGAACCTGTACACAATATAAAATTACTTATCGGTATAATCATGTCTATATAGACGGAGTCCGCCATTTACAAAAAATAGGACTGTTAAAGCTGGAGGAATAATAAATAATTCAAGTATAGTCTGAGCGTTTACTGCAGTTTTCCTACAGAGGCTACAAGGCTGGAGCAACGGGGCAGGTCATGGACTTCTGTATGTATCCCAGCAAGTGCATCAAGTTCACGGACTTATGCCATAAATAAATCTAGAGACTTGTACGCTGCAGTGTTTTGATTGGCTGGGTTTTGTTCTATTATTTTTGTACCAAGTCCATGAACTCCGATGTTATATGCATACATGTCTATGGCCTTATGCATCAAGCTTCTGCACTGCTTCTCCAAGTTTTTCGCCCCAGGGACCACTTTACGGGGGGGGGGGTCATACTTACGACGGCCACCTAAGTCCTACGGCCCCACAATTTTTTTTATCAGAAATTAACAAATTTGACCGGTACAAATGTTTCAGTATGAAACGTGATATCACCAAAACCATGATATATAATTTATATAGGCCCTATAATATTAGAAAGCTCAGGCTAGAATGTGACTGAATTAAATTGCGGCAGCACGGCGTTTTGTGCATAATTATATACAGGGAAGGACGTTGCGGAAATATATTATTGGGTCATAATTTGCCGCAACGAATCATGTTTGATGGTCACTGAGTTACTGGAGAAGTCCAGAAACGGCTGTTAAAGTTCAGGTTAGGTTTCGGAGACTCTTATAGAAGTGCGTACGTTGACTATTATACAGAAGTCCATTGAAATAGACAACTAATGAGTGGGGTAAGTTGACCTTAGGAAAATCGGTATTTTGAATGACATTTTGTTGGCTAACTGGGAGAAGGCAACCACATCAGGAACACAACACATGCACAAATATATCTATGGACAGGTGTTTCGTAAATGTAGAATACGTTGACTTGGTGGGGAAATGAGTACAATTTGCTGGCCTCACAGAGTAATTCGTAAAAGGTAGAGTCTATGTTGGCAGACCAACGGATGAGAGATTTCTTGGCCTAGGTTGAGACAGATTTGTTGGCCTAGAGTGAGAAAGACTTGTCGGCCTAAGGTGAGAAAGATTTGTTGACTAAGGATGAGAAAGATTTGTTGGCCTAGGTTTCTGGCCTAGTCATAACCGATTTATTGGCCTATACGGTGAGAGACATTTTACTGGCCCAGAATGAGAGACATTTTGTGGCCAAGGGATGACAGAAATCTTCTTCTCAGAGACATTTTACCACCTATGGATAAGTTACTATTATAAAAGGCATTTGTCCGTAAAGCTGTTTTGTCGGTCGAGTCTTTCCGGCTGAGAAGAACTGTGCCGTTTATGGAGACCCGTCTGAAAGATAGAACAAAGCACGAATCAGACCGCGTATCAATCAATCAATCAATCAATCAATCAATCAATCAATCAATCAATCAATCAATCAAAGAAACTTGACATAGCGCCCCTTGAAGATATCTACTCAGAGGCATGAATTTCCAGGCGGCATATTGCGGACCCAGACGAGCTTTGGCGGCTAGTCTGGTACTTCGTCTTAACGGTCTAAAATCGGTACTGGCTTCCTGACCTAGCCTTCCTCCGCTCCCATCAACATTCAGTCAGTCAGTCAGTCAGTCAGTCAGTCAGTCAGTCAGTCAGTCAGTCAGTCAGTCAGTCAGTCAGTCAGTCAGTCAGTCAGTCAGTCAGTCAGTCAGTCAATCAATCAATCAATCAATCAATCAATCAATCAAGCAATCAAGCAATCAGTCAGTCAGTCAGTAAATCACTCACTCAATCAATCAATCAATCAATCAGTCAGTCAATCAATCAATCAGAATGTATCTAGCGCCCCTTAAAGATTCCTACTCAGAGGGCTCCCGACCCAGGCCAAGCGGAAGAAGGTAGTCTTAAGCAATAGATGGAACAGACAGCAGGTAAAGTTGGGGAGGTGGCGTATTGCCAAAGGTGCAGAAATCTTCTTAGAGGTATTGTCTGGTCAGATAGACATGATTCAGTATAATATAGCTCGATTGGTCTGTAACTGTAACAGTACTGTAACTGGACTTTCATATAGCGCCACTAAAACAAACCAATCAGAGGTGCTCACTATGCACTACCTAAAAACGATTTTAACATAAATGTCACTATTTAGTGGCTCAACGCGGGCCAGCAGCCACCGGTCCCTAGCAACGTAGCGTTGCTTGCTATGCAGTTAAATGTTCAAGTTGTTTACCTTTTGTTGCAGTTCTTGATTGATTTCCGAAAACTGCGGTCTGTCCTCAGGTGTGCCGGCCCAGCAGCGTTCTATCAACACCTGGCAATAATTTATTAACAGTTAAATTAATTAAGAATTGATCACAAGGAACCAACAATTTTGCTACTATGCCAACTGCTTATACTCGTGAGAATATTTTTTTACAGAATCTCAAACGAGATTGTATACGGTCGGAAAAATGTATACCTTTACTGAGCTATCACCAAGGCGCAAAACCATAAGCAATGAACACCTCATTGTATTATTAAAGTCATCTTGTATTGAATTGTGAATGCATCTGTCCATTTATACAGTTCATTTGTAACATCCTTCCTATGTGTATCAGGCATGTTGACACCTGTAAACCAATGACAATATCTAATGGACACCTCTTCACCCCATACAATATGTAGCATCACACCGGCCGGCAAAGGAGGCCACAAAGGTCACACCTCTTGGAAGCTAAGACTGGACTACATCTGTTAATCTGGATCAACAGAATAGTTTCCTCCGCCATATTCAAGTGCCGTGAAAGCTGCAACGCTCCAGAAAAGAGCATGCCAAAAATGATGATGATGACGACCATGATGATATACATGTATCTACATGCTTGACACAGTGAACTCTAGGTGTAAGATAGCTATAACTTTGGACGACAGTCCGATATAAATCCAACAGCTGCAGGCTTCCAGGGTATATGTTGAACGAACGAATGACGCCAGTGGGTCTTATCTAGGTCAATGCGAATTAAACTTAACGCATGGATGATCACAGCTGCAAATAGCTCGTTTTCCGCATCATTTGATCTACGTCAAACAGCTCTGTTGAACGTATATCTGCAGCTATTTTAACCGACGCCAGTCGTATAAAACCATAAGAATTGCTTTAATCGATTGATGGATATGACGTATTTAGACATATAAGGCGTCATAGATGTCCTTTGAACAGTAGGGTCTAATAATAGGCTTACACGTGTAGTTTCATTTTAGCAAAGTCTGGAGTAGTGATTAGCAGTATTAGTAGTAGTAGCAGCAGCAGCATCAGTAGTAGTTGTAGTAGTAATAGCAGCAGCAATAGTAGTATAGTAGCAGCAGCAGCAGCAGCAGCAGTAGTAGTAGTAGCAGTAGCAGTAGTGTAGTAGTAGCAGTAGCAGTAGTGTAGTAGTAGTAGTAGTAGTAGTAGTAGTAGTGAATGTTCAACCAACACAGTGTGTGCCAAACAATTTACACAGATCTAATCGGGCCTGCGTAAAACATATGCCTCGCAGTGATTGAAACGGTTAGATTCATGCCATTTCATGTTTTCATAAGAAATATATACATAAAATTATATAGACAAAGAAATAAATACATATTCGTGATCTGACAGACAATATGAAGCATTGTATGACTAGGATTTAGAGGGTAAGGTCATACCTCGCTTATTGACGTGGTGGAAAATATTATGGTAGATATTGATATCAATTAGCCTTTAGTGACAAAAAGTAGATCTACTAATGATGCCCTATAACCAATTATTGGTACAGTAAGAACTTTGTCTATCTCGAATAGGCCTACTATAGCCAAGTAGTAGCACACGTTAGGTAACAGGAATTTCGTTTTGCGTACCTTCAGAACAGTATTGCAGCTGATGTTGGCCAGTGTCTGCCTGTTTCCACAGCAGACCTGCCAAAGTATCTCTTCCAAACGAAGACCACGGAATGGAAACTGACCACTGAACAGTTCGTACAACAACGTCCTACAGTAAATGCACATCAACATCTGTGTATTAAAATCCTTTTCAAAAATAATTACGAATTAGTATAACGACGTCACAGTGAGAAACTATTCAGAGCGCTCCCGACCTGACAACGCCAGGCCACAATCCTAGGAATCTATATTTAGAGGAATGGTAACTCGTGAAAAAATACTTATATCCTGTGTAGGCTATATAGTAGGTCCTTGGCCGAAATCTAACTGAACGGTCTTCAAGCGCTTACAGAAAAGAGGCTGAAAAGGACCAACTGCATGAGCGTAGCCAGAAAAAATTCGGAAGGGGTTTTATGATTTGGGGGTTCCATTGAAAATCATCGCAAAAGTCAGGTTTTTTTACATTTTGCATGCAAAAGCATAAAAAAATTGTCGGAAACTTATTTTGGGGGTTGAACCCGTAAAACCACCCCTAAATACGCCCATGGGACAAAAGGTTCAGTTTGATCGCTGGTCACTGTGGCATAGCCGATCTTAAAACGTCGACACAAGAGGTCTTCATTAACACTCCGAAGCGCAAACTTACAGCCTACAGCTGAAGACTGCAGTTCTTTTTTTTCTCTCAGATGACAAAATATATCTACTTAGGCCCAGGGATCCGTCCCAGACAAAAAGAAACCGGAACGCCGGCTTCAGGAAGAACCGGAACGCCGGCTTCAGGAAGAACCGGAACGCCGGCCTCAGGAAGAACCGGAACGCCACCTTCAGGCGCCATGCTAAACAAAGAAGGAACCGATACGGCGTTTCGGTCGTCAAAAAAGGAACCGGAACGCCGTTCCGGTGCGTTCCCAACAGAACCCTGCTTAGACCTATCTTAAAACTTCATGTAATAAATCGGAATTTCTGGTGCGGATTCGATGAATGTTTGTCAGTGGTCGAAATGGAGTTTGATAATTATTATGAGATGTTGATGTTTGAGATCATTAGCAACCCGTATAAATACTGACCCAAAAGCGAAGACATCCGTATGAACTGTGGATAAGTATGTGCACGTAGCAGAGCTGGCGCACTTCACTCGCAAGTCTCGCAGAATCTCGGGAGCCAGATAGGTAAGATTGCCTCTTGGTATGCAGATTTCATTTGACCTATAACAAACAATTTAAAGTCGGTTATGGTAAGCTGTTGGCACCTTTTGCCCGTACCTCTATTATGCAGCGTCGCGCACTATCTGTCCTTAGTCCAACTGTTTGGAATGGGCTTCCCCTGGAGTTGCGACTCCTACCTATGAATCTTTCTGACACATTTTAAAACAGCCTAAGGTCTGTCTTTTTCTGCTGAAGGGTCGGGAGCGCCTCTGAGTAGAAATCTTGAAGGAGCGCTTTATAAATTTTATGAATGAATGAATAGTAATTGGTCAATGAAGAATATATTTACTTTCTTACATAGTTAGCTGTTCTTATAGCGCGAGAATTTCCCTTCCTTCTATATTATTTCCATTTAACTCTACTCTGTTCCATTTTTCTTTCCAACTGCCAATATTATTGGATCTGTTCGAAAACCAGCTGCATTCACTTTGATGTAAGAATAGATGTTGCCAAAAAACGGCAGAATGTTAAACCAGGTCAATTAAACAAGCATAGGATTTCTCAACAAGTATTCCGAAAACAGAAATTACTTCTTTTGAAAACAGTATAGAGCTCTCAAAAAGAATCAAGTCCCACAGAAGCAGACAAGCAGGTAACTAGGTAGAGGACAGACAGACAGACAGACAGACAGACAGACAGACAGACAGACAGACAGACAGACAGACAGACAGACAGACAGACAGACAGACAGACATATAGACAGACAGACAGACAGACAGACATATAGACACGATAGATCGTTAAGTACTATCTTGAAGACAGACAGATAGGCAAAATGAAAGACACGTGAGAAGGCTCACAATCCTAAATAAAGTTTCTAGAACGCAGAACACTACAGCTTATCCACAGGCGCTGCGTCAAGGCAGAGGGGTTTCCAAAGATAGCGTATGAGGAACTAGATCTGGTTACTCGGTGGTTAAAGTGGTTTTGGTGAAGAGTGGGAACTCCGAAGAAGAGTTTTATTGGAACGCATGCTTTACCAGGGTTCCATTGCATGGTGAGCAGTGGGAACGCAAGCCAAGAATTCCGAGAGCAGTGGAATATGAAAAATTTGTGTCATTCAGTTGCGAGATCGTTCAAGAGGTTATGTGTAGTGTGTACTATGTTTAGTGTAGTCGGCGCTTCTGAGTAGATAACCTTGACGGGGCGCTATATAAATTTCCGAAATGAACTCATGTATATGCCTGTATATATAAATTATGCCTACCGGGCGTTCTCCCTTTCTGCCATGCCTTGATCGAGCAGCGACAGTTTGACTTTTGGTTCCAGGTAGATGTTTCTTGAGCTGAGTACCTGTGCCGTGATGCCCTTGGCGTGCAGGTAGCCCATCGCCTGCGCCACCTGTCGACCGATGTTGACGCGACTGCGCATCGGGATGCGATCGGACGACAGGTGGAGCTTCTCGTAGACTGATATGCCCTTCAGTTCACTAGAGTAACGACAGTTTAAAACCAGTTAATATAAGTCTCTGTGGGAAGATATATTAAGGTTCTGACGTTACACAGCGGCCTGCTGAGGCGCTCGTAAGCTGGTGCCATGCGCTTGGCTTTCGAGTGGCGCTTTAGAAGTTTGGAGATTACGATTACGATCTAAAGTAATCCCATTCAATCCAATCTAATTCAATCTAATCTATTCTATTTCTATCCTATCATAATTATTCTATGCCATATTAATGATAACTTATATAGCGCCATCATAATGTACAAGGCGGTCACTTCAAATGAAACGGTGTCAAAGCTGACAATCTGTTATTGACGGACATATTTCGATTTTTTATGAAATTTTGCGAATTGATAGGGAATGGTGAGTCAAACACCAGGAAACTAGGCCATGGCTTCTGCCGTGCTCTCCAGTAGTGGTGGTGGTGGTTGTAATGGTGGTAGTGTTGGTGGTGGTTATGGCGATGGTAGTGATGGTGGTGATGATGGTGGTGATGTTGTGGTAGTAATAGCAGTGGTAGTGGTGATGGGGGTGGTAGTGGTGCTGGTGGTGATAGTGGTAGTGGTTATGGTGGTGGTATTGGGGTGGTAGTGGTGGTGGTGGTAGTGGTGGTGGTGGTAGTGGTGGTGGTGGTTGTGGTGGTGGTAGTAGTGGTGGTGGTGATGATGGTGATGGTAGTCGTGTTCGCGTTGGTGGTGGTGTTAATAGTAGTAATAGAAGTAGTATGCTAAGTACACTTTATGTCTGGCAGGGCCGTTGGCGTCGTCCTTACAGAAAGCACTCTGTTCACATACTCTAATCTCTTGTTGCACTTTATGCACTGAACAGGAACCGTTGCAACGATTGTTCTACAGAAATGCTTCTATTTCAAGCCCAGAAATCAAGGTCAATGCTGACGACGTGACCTAGTTTTCGGTTTCATGACCTGAGGCTACGTGACCTAGTTTTCGGCTGCGTGATTCTGTCTTGCTCTTTGGTCTCTATCCATCCCATTATAATTACCCATTAGTTTACGACGCCACAATCTTATTAGTTCAATATCCGATTTCCATGCTAACGTACTCTAATTCTGATTTTGATCGTCTCTCATTACTTCATCAGACGCATCTCATGACGTCAACTGTGGCTCGATAAGGTCATCAAAGCAAACAGCAACGTCACATGTGGGTCATAATATGATGCCACGTGTACGACATTGATTGGGAACATTGTCGTATTGGCTTAAGAATGTGTCCTACATTTGACGCCGTTGTTGGGGAAGTCAAATCAGCCAGGTTAATGACGTCAACATCGCAATGACCTTTACAACTTATAATTATTATATTGATGCTCCAAAATGCATGTATATATAATTATATATATGGTGGTGTAGGGGTGGTGGTGTAGGGGTATGTTCGGTGCCTTGCAGCCGGAGGGTTGCGGGTTCGAATCCACTTCAAGGGGTATGTTTGGTGCCTTGCAGCCGGAGGGTTGCGGGTTCGAATCCACCTCAAGCCGCCACGTAGGGACCCTGGGCAAGTCCTTCACTCGCAATTGCTCATGCGCTTCGGCGTGAAACTCCGATTCAGTGTCCGCGCTGTAGTCGGGAGCGCCTCTGAGTAGAAATCTTGAAGGGGCGCTATATAAATATCTGAAATGAATGAATGAATATACGGAAACAGCAAATGATATGTTTAATATTGTATATATATACATATTTCAAAATGCACACATACATAGGCCTATGCACCAGAGGTAAATGGTAGAAAGCGTCATTAGATCTAATGCAATTGAGCTTCTCTACAAGCCAAAACACGTTTCGCGACATGGTTGTCTATTCTGTTAGTGCTGGGTCTTTAACTGAAAGATTCTGAAGTTGATACGCATTCCGTGCAAAGACCCTGGGCAAGTTGTTTGCACATACTTGCCTCTGTCACCATGTAGCATAATTTGCTGTCAGCATTAGCTGGGAAGCAAACGGCAGGTCTTGCGATGCGCTGGTCCCGTTTCCAGAACCGTGTGGTATTCTTCATTGTTGGCTGAAAAGCCGAGGTGTTTGCCTCCCAATACATTCCACTTTGGGACGTGGGAGCTCTTACATTTACATTACATACCCTTCCGTCACTTTATGGGAACTCTTACATTTACATTACACACCCTTCCGTCACTTTATGGGAACTCTTACATTTACATTACACACCCTTCCGTCACTTCATCAATAAAATCTACAAATCGCTCCATAGGTAGAGCTGTTCTGCCTATCTGGAATTACGACGACTTTCTGATCCATCCTACGAACTCAAAGAAACCTCACCTCTTGTTACCTCCCCACAGGTCTTTCACTCGAAACTGACAGCATCTCTTTTTCACAAATCATTGTCTTGATTCAACCCCTATCTCTTACCTCTCTCGCCACTTCAATTCTAAACACCACCCACCGTATCCGTCTGAATGTCTGCCTGCCTGACCCTTTATATCTTGAACTGAAATCGATTCTGACCATTCCTGCCTATCAATTCTATTTAGCCTGTGTATAGGCTGGCTTCCGCGATTTCGCTTTTTTAGCGATGTTGTAGAAATCTCGAGATTACGATTAAGCTAGAGCCTCTGATTGGTGTGCACTACGAGAGGTGCTATATAAATTGATAGCTACAATACAATACAGTTATTGCTGGATGTGCTTCATTGGCTCCCTCTACTGCAGCGGATCTCGTATCGGATCATCGCTTTGGTCTGGCGGTTCTTGCTGAGTCTAGCCCCTGCCTATCTACGCGACCTCTGCTGCCCTACCTTGGGTGCTCCGGGTCGTCGCTCTCTCCGCTCTACTGAGCGGGGCGTGCTCATGGTCCCTTTTGCCCGCACTACTACTAAGCAGAATCGCGCCTTCATTGGCCCCTCCCTCTGGAACGGGCTCCCTTTGGCACTGCGATTGCATCCCAGAATCCACTCTGAATCTTTCTATTCTTGCTTCAAAACTGTCCTTTTCAGCCGTGCTGGGGTCGGGAGCGCTCCTGAGTAGTAACCTTGAAGGGGCGCTATATAAATCTTTGCAATGAATGAATGAATGAATGAATGAATGAATGAATGAATACAATAACAACAGATGGAATTTAGATCCAAACGGGGTTCGGGGAACTGGCTACAAAAACGGAAGTATACCTAGTGACAACGGCCAGATTGGGCGGCTGAAGGCATGCACCCATGAAAAGACAGATGTTCTCGTGACGGATTTTGCTGAGTCGTGTGACTTCGCGAAGGAACTTGGCCACGTCCAGATCGGAAGACCCGTTGAAACAGTAGATGAAGACGTCACCATGCCAACGACCCCTGGAAACAATATGTTGCGACACAAAATGAAAGGGTCGTTCGCGGCGTTTCGGTTTAATATCATGCAAGAAAATGACACACGATTGCGTAACGTAACAGCGTTGGTAGCTTAGCTGTAACATAACGTAACATCGCATCATAACATAACATAATAGAGCGCAATATAACATTACTACTTAACAGAACATAAAATAGCACAACCACGATATGCTTTTGGGCTTTTGATCGGGGGCACGTAACACTTGTCGCCCTGTTTTTACGTGAGTGTGGCCTTCGACACCGTTGACCATGACATCCTCACTGAGTGCCCTGAAAGATCGTTTTGTGCAGTGGGTCGTCCGCTGTCGTTTCTATCCGGGCACACTCAGTCAGTCATATTTGGTTCCACTCAGTCCATGGTCATGGTTTGGTTTCCCTCAAGGTTCCATTTTAGGCCCCTACTCCATATACTCTATACGGCTGATTTGTACAAAATGCTTTCTTCTCTATGGGGGCTGCAGCTCATCAGTATGCTGATGACACGCAGGCATAATGTACAATTGTACATGGCCAATAGCTAAAGAGGCTATCTCCTTTAGGAAGCAAATGCTTCAAACTTCGGAGACGCTTGGTGCCTGGATGTCGTTCAACCGTATCCGTCTGAACTTTTGGAAAATCCAATTCATTTGGCTTGGTAACCGTGAACAGATTTCCAAACACGACTTGCCTAATCTGCAGTATCGCTGTCTTAGTTTATCCTTTTCAACCACTTCACGAAACGCTACACTAGCCCGAACGGTGTTAATTTTCATTCAGAATAAATGATAGTAATTAACCATTCCAAAAACAGCTCAGATAACTAGAGAAGTCACCGTCTTGTAGGCCCCTCGCGCACACGTCGAGCCAACCAAAGGATTCCATCAACAGATATGCGTGTATACTATGCGATGACAGCCACCGCCGATGAATTAGACAGGTATAATTACAACTAAATCTACCGATCTCCTTCTAAGCCATTTAATCGACATTGTGCTTCCTAGAGTCTACTATTTACTGGGCCTTTCGTAATAATTTGCTGATACCTCGTTTGCTGCGTATAAAGCAGGTCGCCGTCAACACCTTACATTAGCTGTACCAAAGTGGCAGCATCCAATTTCAAAGGCCCTACCATATGGTCTGTATTCGGTAGGTTCTGCTCAAAGGACTGTTATTGAGGAATGCGGAATTCTCTGGAAGCGACCGTCAATCGCTGCCTTGTGTATTAGGAAAACGGAACTAGAGACGTTTCCAGATAGGATCAAATTGGATTTCCTATTTAATGGAGCGAAATAGTTATCTGTCGTTATTTGCCATTATCAGGCTTTCTACAAGTTGCATCGTCTGCTAAGCTTCCAAGCATGTAGTCGCCGTAAACACCTACATATATGATGCCACAGTGGCAGTCTACATGTGTGCTTTCATTTTCTTCGCGAGAAATATGGGGGTGGTGTTATAAGTGAGGGGCCTACTATAATTATATACTGACCGGAAGACTTCGTGTTTGACGCCCTTGCGAAGACTCTCGACGAGGTCGACGTCTGAGATCGGAATGTTCCAGTCGACTAGGGAATCTCTCAGGTACTCTTCGTAGTAACTGCATCAGACAGAGAGACCGAACATCCAACGTTAACGGCCATCACAGACAACATATATATATATACTGTATGTATGTATGTATGTATGTATGTATGCATGCATGTATGTATGTATGATTAGGCAACCCCTGTGTTACCTCACTTCGGATAGCTTTATCTGCTTATGCTTTATTTATGTCAAATGGCTACAATAGACGATGATTGATTGATGCCTTATCCGTTATAATATGACGGCGCTATACAAATAACTAGATTAGATATTCAAAACTGTCTTCAATACATTACATTACACGACTAGATTACGCCTACATATCTTAACTTCATTGCGCCAGTTGTATTGTATTGTTTTGTATTGTATTTGAACACTTGTTATAGCGCCCCTACCAGATTGCCCATTCAGAGGCGCTCCCGACTACTGCGCGGACACTGAATCGGAGTTTCACGCCGAAGCGCATGAGCAATTGCGAGTGAAGGACTTGCCCAGGGTCCCTACGCGGCGGCTTTGAGGTGGATTCGAACCCGCAACCCTCCAGCTGCAAGGCACCGAACATACCCCTATACCACCGCGCCCCAGTATATTGTGTTGTGTTGTATTGTATTGTACTCCACGTTTATATTGCGACCGAGCCACCCGCAGTAAAGATCCGAGAAATTAATCTCTGATAAACCGACCCGACCGGGAAGCGAACCCGGGGCGCCGGCGTGACGAGCAGGCTACCAACCCACTCGGCCACTCAGGATCCTTAGTCATGCATCAACGAAACCAAGGCGGCCACTAAAGTATCTGGCTACTTCTAATAGTAATCGTAATCATAATAGTAATCGTAATCGTAAACTACAAATTTCTAAAACGTTACTCTAAAGTGAAGCGCAAAGCACCAGCTTATTCACACAAATGAATCATCGTTACATTACATAGCAGTTACATGCTTGCCAGAGGGGGTGGGTGGGTGAACGAGCGTGTCATCCAGAAGTAGCCTAATGCAGTCGACTGGTATTTATGTACTTAGTGGGTCGTTCCGGACATTATAGGAATCCCGCGAGCGTCGTTTTCATGATTTACGATGGTATTTTTAGATGACAATGGCATGACAACCGTGTGTGGTTGAAACACCCACGAGTAGATGGAATGGCAAACAGGACGACAACAATGACCGCATAATAAACAGTGGTGTAATCTGTCGCAATTATTGAGGAGACAATAGTCTTCCCACACTTGCGACATACTCCCCCCTCCGTCTGTTGCGTGGGTGATGATGATGATTATGACACAGTCCGGCAAATACAACGCGTATACGCCCACCACGTCAGTGGAGTTAATTGGTGAAAGATTGGTCGGACAACGTCATAACCACCGTCAACAGGACAGCCCTAACTAAAGGATAAAATAATCCGCTATTGCAGGGCTGCCCCTTTCCATATTACATGGAAAAGGGGCAGCCCTGCAATAGCGGATTATTTTATCCTTTAGGGCTGTCCTGTTGACGGCATCAGCAGATTAACTTTTTAAATGACTGATTGTTAATTAATTGTGCTGTTGTTGATTCAATAAACGGCTTATTGATTGATTGATTGATTGATTGATTGATATTTGTACACCGTATATCGTGTTATATTTGTTCGAGGGATGAGTCATACCAAACTGCCTTAAGGTTCACACTTATAAAAATGGCCTCGTTAAATTACATCTATGAAAAAGGCCTCGTCAAAGTACACCTATGAAAAAGGCCTCATCGAATTGCACCTATGTAAACGGCTTTGGCCCATACAGATAAATATAGATATATATGAGATTATCTACAATTATATAGGTTTTCACATACACTAGCTCCTGTCATATCCTGTTATTATAGGTCTCTACCACTGCTGCAATCATCTGTATTTGAATCGTCTTTCTCTAACCGGTTCAAACTATCCCCAATTAAAGTTACATTTTGTAAACACAATTTCTCCTCTGCTTGCAGGTCACTCCACCCTGAGGTCAACACAAAAGGTCAGAAGTTCAAATATGATTTTTCGATTCTAAGGTGGCGCATGAAAATATCTCATTTCCGCAAGAGCTTGAAATCCATCCATTCTAATCGATCGTGGTTTTCTTTCCCAGGATCTACTTCTCTGGAAGTGGCGCAATATAAATTTAAAATTACGATTACAATTACTGTGATGGTGTTTCAATTTTCAGGACTTTGTGTGGCACATGTAGATGATCTATTGCCGATGTTTTTCTATCTATCGTTTTTTCAATGCCTAATAAACTCGTCTGGCCACGTCAATCTGAAAGAACAAACTACTATATTTGCCCCAGTGCCATAAACACGTCTTGTGTTGGTCGTGAGCAAATCAGGGCTTCGGCGGTTACCCTTTCATCACAACAACGTTTTACAGTCGATTTGGTCATCGAGTTTTCAACTCAACGCTCGAAACCTACGACTCGAGATTCATTTACGGCCGTTTTGTAAGCGTTTTACGCGAAGTTTACAGCGTTCTGGCGAACAATGGCGGACGTTCTGCGCGTTTCATCCAACGCATGCATACATTTTTAAACGCAATGCTCTGTTAAAAGTAGTATCTGGCAGTAGCAGACATTATTGTCGCTTACAGGTATCTCGGCTAGTGCCAAGACACACCAACTTTGGCCCACATAATATGTGGGCCAAAGTTGGTGTGTCTTGGCACTATTAATAGATATATGTATTATTTACATGTATATATTATAATCATACATGTGTTCGTGTATCTAGACACTTACTTTAGCGCCTTATTATATTTATTATTACTACTACTGCTGCTGCTACCACTACTACTATTACTACTACTATTATTACTATTACTACTACTACTACTACTACCACTACCACTACCACTACCACTACCACCATCACCACCACCACCACTACCACTACCACTACCACTACCACCACCACCACTACCACCATCACCACCGCCACCACCACCACCACCACCACCACCACTACCACTACTACTACTAGTAACTAGTAACTTCTATATCGCCGGTACATAATGCACAAGGCATCAACTGATGGTGCACCAAATTCAAGCCGCGTTATCTGTCAAAACCCTGAAGAGAGATCAGTCGGTTGAGAGACGGACTTTGTTTTACCTGATATGAATATCGTCGAACCTATCTCTCTCGTCCAGGTCCTCTCTATCCAACGACGTTCCATACCAGTTGTCCTCCGTTGTCCCGTTCTCATCTGCAACAGAATATCACGCTACTTTGGAATACAATGCAATATATAACTTACCTATCGCTACAGGCATCAGACATATCCCTATGCCTCTGTTGGCCCTTTGCTGTTGAATGACCTTCCTGCTATAACTCGTGCTCTGATGTTATCTAGGGGCACTACTGTTTCTGCCGTTCTCTTAAGACTTTTCTTTTTTTCGAGGGGCCCTTCGCACTGGAAGCGCCTCTGATTAGGTTGTACTGTGAGAGGCGCTTTATAAATCCGTAAATAGAATAGAATGTAATGTAATGTAATGTAATGTAATGTAATGTAATGTAAATAACAATACATTTATAAAGCGCCACTTTAGAGTAGAAGCGCTCAACACGTGGCCATCAAACAGCGTCTTTAAGAGTTTGGAGAATAGAATAGCAATGAAGATCTCAGTGTCGCCAATCATCTTTTCATTCATTCAGATAATTTATATAGCGCCTCTCAAAGATTACGACTCAGAGGCGCTCCAAGCCCGAGCCAGCCCATATCGTAACACATATCCAATGTGGGCTTACGACTTTAGCTCCTAACAGACCATGTGATCCAAGATGAAGCGTAAACAAGTGCCTTGGATCATAGTAGAAGAAAATACAATAAAAAAATGTAATTTGAAGCCGGGAAACAGGAAACTTGAAGAAACAGAATTGAATCTCTCTGCCAATAAAACCTGCGTAGCGACCACGGACAAGTTGGTCACCCAAAATTGTCTGTGAGGAAGGCAACGGGAAACCACCTCACTCATCTCATCCCTTGTGGCATAAAAACCAATGGACCTGCCTTCGGTCCCTGAACTCATTATCATCATCATCATCTACCTAACCTGTGGTTACTCTTTAAAAGGCAAGTTGCGTGGCATCTTATACACGGCACCTGCCACTTTAAAAGCACCCGACGACTCACCTGCAGAGGTCCTTGGCCAGCCAAGTCCTCTCGCCTCTGCCGCAGCCGCAGCCGCCGCCAGTTCCCGCACCGACGGACAGGTGGCACCACCCGAACAGCGCCCACAGACCCCGACTGTGACGTCATCGGACAGGAAACCGTCGTCAAGGTTACTACAATCGGACATCTGAGCGGACGACGCTCCTCCGCCGCAAGAGGGACAACAATCGCTCGTCGTCGTTGACGTACTAGTCACGGTCAGGGACGAACATGTGGACGAATAGCTGGCACCGGCCGAGCCGAGCTCACTGTCCGAGGAAGACACCGTCCGCTGGTAGTGCTCGCCGCCGCCGACCGACGCCGCCTTGTCGACGAGCAGGGCCAGGTCGAAGGCGATGTCGTCGCCGGCGATGGGGCTCGTCTTGCCGGCGCCGTCGCCGAAGCTCGACCGCCGCGAGTGGTTCCTCGGGCTGCCCCCGGTCGACCGCTGGAGCCGGGAGAGGGAAGGCGAGTCCTTGCGGGCGGAGTCGATCCATTGGCAGAAGCGGGAGTAGATGGTGTGAAGGAAGGTCTTGTCTTTGATGCTGTTGGCGGCGGACGAGGAGGATGTCGAGGATGAGGGAGATGAGGGGTCCTTCGAGGAACGAGACGATGGTGGCGGTGGTCGAAGGGTGGACTGAGGACAGTCCCAGTCCGGAGAGCGGTCCGTCGTAGAGGCGGAGTCGGTCCCTCCGCGTCTCGACCGACCGTGGTAGGGACAGGAGGTGACGACCTCGTTGATCACCTCGTTCGCCTGCAAGACCTTCGTCCAATGCTCATCACCTGTATAATATGTAATGTAATGTAACAGAATATTACTGGTTGGTGTGCAGAGCGCCTCTGATTGGTGTGCACTGCGAGAGGCGCTATATAAATTATTGATAGATACAATACAATACAATATAATGTAAAATAGTTTACGATAAAGATACTACTTCAATGATTCAAGTAATGCACGGAATTTAATTGTCAGCACTGATTACATCGTTATTGTAATCGTCGTGAATGGCGCCATATTACGAGCATTTGGAAATTAAATTAAATTAGTGTTAAGTTAGTATTTAGTTATTATTAACTTTATTAAGTTAGTATTAAGTTAGTATTAAATTAAGTTAGTGATGCCTGATTGGTTCTATTCTTGATAAGTAACGTAGAGCGTTTGTTCTCAATCGCGTAACTGCTATAGCGCTATCGACTGATACTCCGTCGGTGGATTCAGGCGCTATATAAAACCGAGAGAATAAGCAAGAAAGAACAAAGACGCCAGTGTTACTTGCCTGTGTAGATCTTGCTGCTGCCGGACCGGCGGCCGCTCTTCTTGACGCAATGATGCATATGTCCGGGACATTTCTTGTGACATCGGTGTCTACATGTAACAAAAAGAAACAGGTGCGCTTTACACGGGCATCTGATACGACGTGCCCTCTGTCGCATGCTTTAGCCTAGATAGGCCCACGTCAGTATCTTTTGTCTACTACTCCGCTCTTTTAGAATCTCACTTTAAAATTCGATAAGCTGGTTCATCTGCGGAATAAACTACCGCGAGAACTACAGTAACTATCTGACCTATGCTCCCGGCTCATCAACTCCGCCCATAGCCAACGTATAATCTCTGATAATGAGCAATGATGTGGTTAACGTATTTTTGTATTGTTTACGTACCCTACGTTAAAAAACGTACGTACCTTTCAAAAAATAGAATACGTATGGTACGTACTCGAGCTTTGAGGCACAGTCATCAACCCCTTGCCCCTGGGCGCTGAAACCCTTCGTTACACCACTGGCCCTATGTAGCATGCTTTAGCCTAGATAGGCCTACTATCTCTACAATGCACTACTCCGCTCTTCCAGAAGCTCACTTTAAAATTCGATCAGCCGTTTCATCTGTGGAATAAAACCGCGAGAACTACTGTACAGTAACTATCTGACGGTTCTGACCTATGCTCCTAGTTCACGAACTCTGCTCCTCTTGAAGTTTCTGTGCACTCTAAACTGAAAACAGCACTCCTAAAACCCCTACTCTGATTACTCCTCTTCCCCTAACTTTCTCACCGCTCGATTTCCAAACAAATCCATCGAAAACGTAATCTAACGGTTGGACTTTTGAGCCGTAATACCTGACCATGCAGAACTGCTTTTGACTAAGCGCTCTGCTATAGCCTGTAATTAATATCGCGGGGAACACTTAAGGCACAAGACATCAACTGATGGCGCAAAACATGGTTTCATGACTGGTGGTAATTGTATTGTATTGTATTGTATTGTATGGTATGGTATTGCATATTTATGTAGCACTACAACAAGAGAGACTCATCCAAGACTGAAGAAACAAGAACATTACCAACCATTACAATTCTGTATTTCTAGAGACCACTTATGTCGAACGTTATAATAGTGTTCATATATATATATATATATATATAGGCCTTAAATGCGTACATGCATACATAAATAGTACATACATAATAATAATACATACATACATACATATACATGCATATATATATATAGTTATACACATAAAAACGTTCTTACATTGCTTAAATATACATACATACTGCATATCATACATACATACACACATACATACATAATTCTACATACAATCATTCATATACGTCTTGGCATATCCACTCTCATCATTCATAGCTTCATACTTTATAAGTTGGCTAAAACGATTGTCAGAACGCAGAGAGAGTTTTAAAAAGGTGACGTGCGGTCGGATTGCTGCTATCGTGGTTGCGCCTCAGTCAAAACATCGAGTGATCCGAGGAAAACACTTCTGAGGAGCTTCTTTGAAAACAATTATATTTGTCCTATAATTATAACCTGTCAAGTTTGAAGGAAAAAGCGTAGGTGTCTCCGAGTGCATTAAAGTAAGTAGAGCAACTTTTTATTCTGTATGAAATTTGAGACAAACATGTAAGTCAATCTTTCCCGCTGTCAATTAAACTTGTCGGGTCGATACTCTGTCCGTAATTTGTTTTTCGGAAAAGTCTCTGTTTTTCGTACGCACTGCACAGCCAGGTTCAATGCTGAGCACAACAGCCTTGCTTTTATGAAATGAAATATCGACAGTTAATATTGTTTCTGAGTGTTTTATTTTAGGTCTCTCTGTAATAAAATTCTGTACGTGAATACAGGGCGTAACGTTTATTCATTTACACTCGTTTGCTGAACATTGTCTCCTTTTGCTCTACATTTTGATCATTGTACAGTGGAGTGCTTTTAAAATACATACATACATACATACAAAAATACATACATACATACATACATACATACATACATACATACATACATACATATACATACATACATACATACATGCATATATACATATACATACATACATACATACATACATACATACAGGCCATACATACACAGACATACATACATGCGAAACTTCAAGGGATGCAAATTCGATATTAATTCGAAAACAAATCGGACGGCAGTATACGATTCGATTCGAAAATGACATCGTGATTCGAAAAACGATTAGTCTTTGATGTGCTTTGCATAAGCTAATTGTTTTAAAGGAATTGTTTGTGTTATTGTAATTCTGTAACCTAACTTAATTTTTAGTTTCATTGATTTTAAAGTGCAGAAAAGTTATTAGGCCTACACTGATATATTGATAACTCTATACTGTGGTAAGTAAATCTGTGGTATCAGGTAGCCCACACTATATGAATATCAAACTGGTATACTCGCTGATTGGATTCGAGGTTCGATTCAAATTCAAACTTTTACCCCGATTCGATTCGATTCGAGAAAATTTCGATTAGACTTCCTAAGACATACATATACTGTTCTAAGCTATGTTATGCAAACTATTATTGCATAAGTTTCCTTTGCAGTTTTACTGAATACTGTCCAATTTTACGCTAGTACATTTGACTGCTTAAGCCTCCTTTCTCGCTCTGCAACTGAATACTGCTTGCCTATGATTACTTTGTGACTGGTTTATTCAAAGCATGTACGATAATTAGTGCATTATTTATTGCAGTTGGACCCTACTGAATATTCCAACAACTCAACGGAAATAGGATAAGAAGATTCTAATCTATTGAATTTCTATCTGGTTCCCACAGATTTTTTATTGAGCTTTTTGACTGCGAATTCACGAGAAGCGACCATCAATAATTATTATTGATGTCTTAGGTTTCATGATAACGTCGCCACAGGCCTTATTAGCATCGATTAGATTGGATCAGCCTAGTATTAGTAGCGGATTAAGTCTTGGAATTATTATAGTCATCAGTATCAACAGTAGCTTTGGGTTTTCGTATTAGTACGAGATAGGACACCTGGCAAAAAGAGACGAAGTTGCAGACTAATCCGATTTGTACACGCAGGACATGTATGTATGTATGTATGTATGTATGTATGTATGTGTGTATGCATGTACGTATGTATGTATGTATGTAAGTATGTATGTATGCATGTATGTACGTATGCACATTAAGTATTAGGATATGTAATGAGATCAGCATATTCATACTACGGAACATGTGAGATTACACATTAAGTAATACACATTAGGATATAGGATCAACTTATTCAGACTGTGGAACATTTGACACTCGCTCAAAGTACATGTAAGTCGACAACCCACTTGCAATGTCTGCAGTGAAATTCCATCTTCTGGCAGAGTCTGCATTTCGTACAGGCCAATGCATCTCTCACCCGCCTGCAAAGGAAGATCAAATACGACGATCACTTAAAAAATTATGCAATCAAACGATTAAGTGGGTATTACTCAATCAGAGGCGACCTTTGACAGTTCTGTGCCATAGGCAAGGACAAAATGCCGCTGTTTTTATATTTAATAGTCAAATTTCAGGAAAACATATGTTTTTCGTGCTTTATTTTTCCAGAATTTGACACCCCTTGAAGAGTGCAGCTCTAGGCAGCCGCCTATATCGCCTATACCTAAAGCCGGCTCTGTACTCAATCACCCTCATTGTTCAGAACTCCAAAGATTGTTAGATTAAATCAGATAGATCAGATCAGATAGATAGATTAGATTAGATTAGATTGGAATAGAACAACACGGTGTTCTATTCGTTGTCGCGCATGGTTCACATACGAACGATCGCAATTTTGAGTCTGCCGAACGTAGTACGCGTAACATCCGTGTAGCAGTTGTTCACTCACCAAACAGTGGAATTTGATGGTGGTTTCAGCTGGGAATTAAACGGTACTGCTCAGGCCCCGTGTTCAGGACCGGTATGTATGTATGTATGTATGTATGTATGTATGTATGTATGTATGTGTATGTATGTATGTATGTATGTATGTATGTATGTATGTATGTATGTAAATGTATATAATGTATGCATAGATGTACTTATGTATGTATGTATGTCCCATATTCAAAATAGGCCCGTGTTCATGACCTAAGGTTCGTTGTTGGTTCAAGGGCCAAAGAGAGGGAAATGAGCGCCTCCCCTACGTTCCTCTATCGAACATGGCAGCTTTACTTAATACTTACTAGATTAGAGTTAGATTGTAATCGCAGATTACATTACATTACATCGTATTACATCGGATTACTTCTTTGTTCTACTTTCTGTCGATGGTCTAATCACCCGTTGGACCGTCGATTTAATGTCTCACTGTCTTTTTCCACTCGTTTCGATCCTGAGAATTCACCAGATTCAGCCTTTGCACGTCCAGTTTGCTCCAATCTCTGACACCACGACACCACGAAGCCATTATCGTATTACATTTACTCTCTCTAATTAATTAATTAATTAATTAATAAATTCTGTATTGCTACTGTAACCGCGCCATAATAGCTGTGCTTCCCAATCATTTTTTTTACTACGTAACCCTTCTGACCTGAAAATGTTTTGAGGGAACCCTGACCTAAATAAAACATCTTCTGGTACACGCTGCACCTGCGAAGTAAGCAGACCAGTATCAGTTTAATTAATAACACAGCTATGAACAACTGAATTCTTTTTATACAAGCAAAATATATTATTTAAAAAATGGCTCATATGAAAAAAATGAAATTTACAACTTTAAACCAAGTCCCTTGCAATGCAATGTAGGGAATATGTGAACTTAATTCAATTTCCTCAAAGAACACTTGTCTTCCTCACACGGAACCCTAGGGTTCAACGGAAAACACTTTGGGAAACGCTGCCATCGTTTTGACTTTGCATTAGATTCGGTAGAATACAATTATGACGATGATTATTTTCAGATATATAAACCATTGTAAAATGTTATTGTAAAACCAAACAGGGCCCTTGTCGATTATATTTCAACTGAGTTTAAACCCAGGCTTGAAACGATGCAGAAACTGAGGCCTAGGACCCAACCGGATTTAGACGAACTTCGAGAGTCATTTGCAATTAAATCGGAAATGGGTCGCAGACTAGAGGGTGCCTCCTCATCTGGCCAATCATTTGGCTGTTACCCCTGAAGTTGGTCAAGAGAGAAATGCGATACGTCGTATTTCTGGAAACCAATATAAGATTAATCCCGGAACTGTATAATTATTATACCCGGCAGCTGAGATCCGCGTAGGCCAGCAGGCACTCCAGGCAGGAACCAGGAGATGGGCCGCGCTTATATTTAGCGTTCTGAGCATATGGTCGAAATCAAGAGGCAGCTAATAAGGATTTACCATGTGATCAGATGAACAGTAATTATCCTGTGGTTAGCGTGATGGACTGTCGGTCGAAAGGTAGGGCTTCGATTCCAGCAAGAGCAGAAGTTTCTTTTTTCAAGATTTCGGTTCTATTTGCGCCCCTAGCAAACCATAGACTGTCGATGGAAAGATCATACGACGAGGGAGAGGGCTGGATACTTGGCTTCGTATGCCATGTCTAAGTAAACTGAAGTGGCTAACACTTCAGGTCCACCTGACCGCCTCTCGGGGCTAGTTGAAGGGACTGTTCTTCTTTCTTCCTCTTCCGCTTCCACTTCCTCCAAGTTCTCCCTTTTTGATCTTCTTCTACTTCGTCATCATCATCATCTCTATTCCGTCTTCTTCTTCCTCATCCTTCTTCCATCCCTTCTGCTTCCTCTTCCTCTTCTTCTTCCTACTCCTCCCTCTTCCTCTCTCCTCCTTCCTCTCTTCCCTTCTTCTTCTTCTACTCCTCTGCTCTTCTTCCTACTCCTCCTGCTCTTCCTCCTCCTCCTTCCTCTCTTCCCCTTCTTCTGCTTCCTATTCCTCCTCCTCCTCCTTCAACTCCTATTCCTCCTCCTCCTTCAACTCCTTCTTCTTCTCATTTTCTTCATATTCTCTCTTTACTTCCTCTATTCCTATGGAAGGATAGAAATGATAAATCCGGCAATAAATCCTGGCTAGATAAAAATTAAAGTCAGTCTATGGTCCTTTTCTAGACTCGTATATCGAGAGGTGGACGAGGGCAGAGGCAAAATCTTGCCATAGTCGAGGTGCTCTAAAAACTTCCGAGTCGTTGACACTCTAAACACTTTAATTAAATCTCTCTTTTATTTTATTTTCAAATGTAACTGAGCACGATGCGGTTTGTCATCTTCAATGAATATTCACATTGCTTTAGTCGTTCGCCGTTTTTCTACATCCTCTAGTTGATTTCCCATTTTGATATAGAAGTAATTGTACATAATTCTGTATGTACGTATGTACGTATGTATGTATGTATTTGTGAAGATAACGTATGTATAGATAACGCATATTATATGTGGACATAAGGATAGTACTCTCTAGAGCCAATCATTGGGGTTGTAGGCTAGTTGTGACTGATCTTGAAAACGGGAAATGATCAGAATGTCAGAAAAATGGAAACTAACATACAGAGAGGCAGACAGACAAGATAGAAGAGAGAGACAGAGACAGAGAGAGACAGAGAGAAAGACAGAGAGACAGAGAGACAGAGAGAGAGACAGAGAAGAGAGAGAGAGAGAGAGAGACAGACAGACAGACAAGATAAAGAGAGAGAGAGAGAGAGAGAGAGAGAGAGAGAGAGAGAGAGAGAGAGAGAGAGAGAGAGAGAGAGAGACAGACAGACAGACAGACATGACAAGACAGACATATGGAATGGCAGACAAAATCGTGTTGGGCACGTGCTATTTGCACGAGCATATAGTCACGAGGTCACCAAGGCACGTGCTGTCGCCAGGTGCTCTCCTGTAAATAGAGAACCTATTGAATGCCGGTCAACAGACGACCCAGCAATTGGCCTACAAGTGGGAGGAACATGGGAGCCAAGTATTCATTTTGGAGCCTTCTCTGATCTCCCAGTTAAACCAATCTCTCTTAGCTTGCTTATACTTCTGGTTTTTTGACATATCGGATTTCGATTGGCTTCTCTATTGGACTATGACGTTGACAACGGTTACACTCAAAGTCTCATTCGATTGATGCTCTGTGCATTATGAAAACGGCGCTAGAATAGTTAGACTTATGTATGTATGTATGTATGTACATTATGTATGTATGTATGTATGTATGCATGTATGTATGTAATATGAATGTAGGGTATATATTACGTATGCATGTGTATAGTATAATCAAAGTAGTTCAAAGGAGGGATTCCATTCACAGAATTCAGAATAAAATGCAACAATGTAAAAGCTTAACAATCACCCTAACTGTGTTCCTTCTGATTGAATGAGACTTTTTCCGATACACGTTTAAGGGCAGAATATGTTTCCAGATTTCTGCTCCACCTGCCAACTCAACTATAATGAGTACACCGACCGTACACTGTCGGTGGGAAGATTACACAGCGCGCGAGAGAGGACTGGCCACCCGCCCTCAAATGCCGAGGCTAAGAAAATGAAGTCGCTAACTCTTATACCCATGGCAAGATTAAGGGACTGCTCTTCTTCTTCTTTGCATAGTTAAAGGTAGCGTAGTGGTAGTAGTATAGTTTCTGTTTAACGACACTGTGTGATTACAAAGATCATTAGCGTCGCCCTCCTCCTTCATCCAGGCTTGGGACTGGCACTTACAGAGTACGATCAGTGGCGAAGTGGTAGCGTAGTGGACGCCTAAGAATAGCTTTTTCTGGACTGTATTTCAAATAACAATGACCATTGCCAGCCCGAAATGCCTAGCCATCGATTTCAATTCAGCCCTTCCCAAACTGCTATGGTCTCGATCGTGACTTACCCGAGTGACAGGTGGTTTCCGCTGCCATTGCTGCCGATGCTGGAGTCAGACTCGATGTTAATGCGAGGCAAGACGCCAGGCCTTGCTTTGATCAGGTCCATCGAATCGAAGCCTCTCCTTCTATCAACGAACTCGACCTGGGTATGGTGTAAAATGAACTTATTTACTCGTATGTATGTTAATCAATCAATCAATCAATCAACATGTTTATTTTGCAACCAAATTAACAAAATCATCAGGTTTACATATAAATTTCAACACGGCTACAAAAAAATATGTATGTATGTATGTATGTATGTATGTATGTATATGGATGTATGTATGTATGTATGTATGTATGTATGTATGTATGTATAAATTTATGTGTGTGTATGTATCTATTTATGAATGTATGTATACGTATGTATTTAAATAAGTATGTTTGTATGTGTGTATATGTATATAAATACTGCATTTATTACGCGAGCAAGGTCGATAAATCGAGGTTTCAGTAAACAATTCGTCCAGAGTTGAACCAACAATCGTTTTAGTAATAATAGTCCAGTCGCTCTACTGAAACATGCATACATTGGAAAAGTGGCCTAGATACAGGATCGAAATGCGGAGATCCAGGCCCGAATCTACAAAGGGGGCCTGCTCAGAACCCCCCATAGCGTAAATAAGTCTGTAACCTTGGTCTTAAAGACGTAGATAGAGGTTTATACCGTGTTGAATACCATAGATAAAAGTTAATGCAAATGTTGGATATTATTACAATTGCAAGATAGAGACTTTTATATCGCGTTGCATCAATACCAGCTATAAGGAGTAGGGCCTACCTTAGATAGTTTTATACCGCGTTGGGTTCAAACCAGTTAAAATAGTACCACAGTGTTGGATATACACCAGTTAAAATACCATAATATACAGAAAGAAGTCTACAACGCGTTTGATTTAAATGCCAGTTATAGAGAATAAAACTCGAGATAGTTTTAAACCGCGCTGGGTATGTAACAGGTAAAATAATATCACAGACAGAGCTCTATACCGTGCTGGGTATAAACCAGTTAAACAGATTACGATATATGTCTGTACCATATTATTATTATAGAGAGAGGCCTACGTGTACAACGCGTTTGATCTAAATGCCAGTTATTGAGAATAATACTCGAGATAGTTTTATACCGCGCTGGGTATGTAACAGGTAAAATAATATCACAGACAGAGCTCTATACCGTGCTGGGTATATACCAGTTATTGCAGTTAAACAGATTACGATATATAGGTCAGTACCATATTATTATAGAGGGAGGACTACATGTACAACGCGTTTGATCTAAATGCCAGTTATAGAGAATAATACTCGAGATAGTTTTAAACCGCGCTGGCTTTGTAACAGGTAAGATAATATCACAGACAGAGGTCTATACCGTGCTGGGTATAAACCAGTTAAACAGATTACGATATATGTCTGTACCATATTATTATAGAAAGAAGTCTACATGTACACGCGTTTGATCTAAATGCCAGTTATAGAGAATAATACTCGAGATAGTTTTAAACCGCGCTGGCTTTGTAACAGGTAAGATGATATCACAGACAGAGCTCTATACCGTGCTGGGTATATACCGAGCAACCCAGTACAATTTGCGCACTCGTCCACATCCATATGTCCTCCCAGATAAAGACGATAAAAACTTCATTCCACGCATGATGTTTAAAAACATTTACTAGAGAGTCCCAAATCTAGACAATTAAGCCAAGCTTATCTACCTGAGCCAGAATGAAAATTAGGCCTAGTTTCACTCAAGCCGACTAACGATGAAGAACCTTGTAAGCTGCGTTATGACAGCCAGAGTTGATTAATAAACGAAAATACAATACAATACCAGTTAAACAGATTACGATATTTAGTTCTGTACCGTGTAGGTCGTTTAGCATGATACGAAGAGCGGCCGTGGATTAGAAGAGTCATATCATAACGCAACAACAGTGAAGACGAAGACAATAAGTCGCAGTGTGTTGTTCGACGTCCTATTAAAATCCAGACATGTGTTTCGCCGACAGACCGAACGTCGTGTTCAGCGTACGTACGTACATCGGGCCATCATCCGTATACAGGAGTAGGAGGAGGCCTAGATCATCATCGCACAGTTTGCCATCTGTACTGTTTGTGCAGACGACCAAGGAAAACAACGACTACGACGACGACGTCCCAGGCCTAGATAACAGCTGCTGCTGCTGCTGCTGCTGCTGTAGCTGCAGCTGCTGGCCAGAAAGCCAGTGACGCTTGGCGGACGTCAATCAAGTCCAGGCCTCGGCGGCAGGCTGCGTGTCGACGGCGGTAGCGGAGGCCCCTTCCCGACGACGACGTCCCTAGGAGAAACGCCGGCGGTGGGATGAGACGACGTCCGACGCGGTCCGAGGTCCCCTCGTTTCCCTTCCCCTCGGACGAAACTGAAGACGACGTTGAAACGACGACGTCGTCGACGACGCATTTATAAGCAACAGGCAGCCTCCGTCGTCTCCTCCGTCCGCGACTTGGTCGACACACATGCGCGCGCATGAATACATCGTACGCACGACGGCGGCCTATGTTATTCGCCACCGCCACAGCGACATACGCCTCCGCCGCCGTTGCCGCCGTTGAGGCGTAGGCCATGCTCCTCCGCGGCCGTGTGCGCCTGACGAGTTTCTCCCGCCGGCGGCAGCAGGGCAAGTGCGGCGGCGCCGCCACGGCCACAGCGAAGACTCAAGAAATACTATAGACCGGTTCGATGACGTACATGCTAATCAGGAAGAAGGGGAAAGAGCGCCGAGGCTGCTGCAGTGTGAGGGGCTACCGTCCGTTCCTACAATGCAAGCTGCTGAGATGATGATGACGACGACGACGACGACGATGGGGCATTATCATTCCAGCAACAACTACTAATACTAGACCTGTTGATTAAAGAGTGTAAAACTGTTTCCGCTCCTATTAGCTAACAGAGGAGTTTAATTAAGCGTGGATTTATATATTAAGTATTTCGAAATACGACCCAGACAGCATAATAGAGGCTAGACAGAAAACGAGACTCTTCTTTTTGAAATCTTACTCTGGTCCATCCAATCTGTCGCATTCTTTTTCTCTCACACCTAAACACAACCCACTGTATCTGCAGAAACCTATCCGACTTTACCCAGAGCTTGTTAAAAAAGCTGGTGCCCTGCGCTGGCCTCCACCCCGCTTTTATATAGTGCTATAGGTTTTTTATATGTATGCACAGATGTATGCATGTATACGTATGTATGTAACTATTTCTCTGGAATAGCTCAAGAGCTCAAAGATAAAATTCCACCTTCTAATAACTCCTTTGAATCATATATAAATCCTTCAGTTTTGGGCTCTTTTGTTTTTTTACCAACCTCTCCTACAGAAATAACTGCGCTGGGCCGCACCTTGAAGCCAACGCATATTCCGGGACATGACGACCTCCGCCCAGATACAATTAATCCTATTTTTGACCTTATTGCAGAACCCTTGGCCGATCTCTTCAATTGTTGCTAGTATCCCCTCTCCCTAAAAAATAGCAAAAGTTACACCCATCTTTAAACAGAGGAAGAAAGACAGTATAGTTAACTTTAGACCAATATCTATTCTTCTTCAGTACTTCTCCAAATTGTCTCAAAAACATGTATACTCGTTTATATATGACTACATATTGAAGAAACATTTCTTTGTATATCCCAACACGGTTTACAACCAGACCACTCGACCACCATGTCGCTACTGCATATTCAGGACAACATATCTGCAGTTATAGACCGCAATGAATTTTCTATAGGAGTTTTTATCGACGTGGCTAAAGGTTTCGATACAACAGATTATGGCATATTATTTAACAAACTTCAAAATATAGGAATACGTGGTACTGCACTAAAATGGTTTAAAGCTACTTTGAAGATTGCAAGCAACAAGTCATCTGCAACGGTGCCCTCTCACAGCTAAGGTTAATTAAATATGGAGTCCCTCAAGGATTCATTCTTGGGCCCCTACTCTTTTTAATATTAACGATCTCCCGAATGCCTCTACCCTACTGCAATTCGCATTATTCGCTGACGAAACGAATATCTTAATTTCTAGCAAGTCTTAGGCCTATAATGATCTGTTTTATTTGATGAATTGAAAAGAGTTACTGAAGAGTTATTTGAAAGAGTTATTGAAAATAGTTATTGAAAGAGTTACTGAAAATAGTTATTGAAAAAAGTTATTGAAAAGAGTTATTGAAAATAGTTATTGAAAATTGTTATTGAAAAGAGTTATTGAAAGAGTTATTGAAAAGAGTTATTGAAAAGATTTATTGAAAAGAGTTATTGAAAAGAGTTGTTGAAAAGAGTAATTTAAAAGAGTTATTGAAAAGAGTTGCTGAAAAGAGTTATTGAAAAAAGTTATTGAAACGAGTTATTGAAAAGAGTTATTGAAAAGAGTTATTGAAAAGAGTTATTGAAAAGAGTTATTGAAAATAGTTATTGAAAATAGTTATTGAAAAGAGTTATTGAAAGAGTTATTGAAAAGAGTTATTGAAAATAGTTATTGAGCAGTTATTGAAAAGAGTTATTGAAAATGTCATTGAAAAGAGTTATTGAAAAGAGTTATTGAAAAGAGTTGTTGAAAAGAGTTGGTGAAAAGAGTAATTTAAAAGAGTTATTGAAAAGAGTTATGGAAAAGAGTTACTGAATAAAGTTATTGAAAATAGTTATTGAAAAGAGTTGCTGGAAAGAGTTATTGAAAAAAGTTATTGAAACGAGTTATTGAAAGAGTTATTGAAAAGAGTTATTGAAAATAGTTATTGAGCAGAGTTATTGAGCAGAGTTATTGAAAGAGTTATTGAAAATAGTTATTGAAAAGAGTTATTGAAAAGAGTTATTGAAAAGAGTTATTGAAAAGAATTGTTGAAAAGAGTTGTTGAAAAGAGTAATTTAAAAGAGTTATTGAAAAGAGTTATTGAAAAGAGTTATTGAATAGAGTTATTGAAAATAGTTATTGAAAAGAGTTATTGAAAGAGTTATTGAAAAGAGTTATTGAAGAGAGTTATTGAAAAGAGTTATTGAAAAGAGTTATTGAAAGAGTTATTGAAAAGAGTTATTGAAGAGAGTTATTGAAAAGAGTTATTGAAAAGAGTTATTGAAAAGAGTTACTGAAAAGAGTTATTGAAAAGAGTTATTGAAAAGAGTTGTTGAAAAGAGTTATTGAAATGAGTTATTGAAGAGAGTTATTGAAAAGAGTTATTGAAAATAGTTATTGAAAATAGTTATTGAAAAGAGTTATTGAAATGAGTTATTGAAAAGAGTTATTGAAATGAGTTATTGAAAAGAGTTATAAATCATCATCATCAATATCATGATCATCATCATCATTTATCTCTCCAAGATAACTACTCACAGTCAAACTGGCAGAAAAGAACAGCTTTCAATTTCAAATAAACGTTTGCAGAATGCCTAGCTCAGATAACGTGCATAATAATTCAGGCGGATGGCACAACCACCGAAAAAGATGACAGGACCGATGAAGATGATTATAATCAAACCTGGCATCAGAGAGATCTTTCTTGACTGGAATGTAATGGACCCACGGTTTCAATGCAGGATAGAAGAACTCGAGCCATTCGTCACCGACGTGGAAGACCACGGAGTCGCAGAGGAAAAGGTGCTTGAGACGAAAGCTGGCTGCAACGCCACGGAAGTTGAAGAGATATCTGGACACAAAACCAGACAAATAAATCAGTTTGAGCAAATAAATTATTATTATTATTATTATTATTATTATGTTCATGGTTGATTGTACGTGGTCAATACAGTAGCTAGGTCAGATGGGCGCCTTGCAAGCAGTCCCATAGAGTTAAAGCTCGACTCCTGTTAAACTAGTTATCATCTGTTGCTACTATATCATGTAATCTTACTGCATACTTGTCAGTTTGAATTAATAGACAAATATTACTATTACTATTATTATTACCATTATTACCATAATCATAATAGAGTATCATTATTATTAATTGTGTCCACTAGCAGCTCTTGAGGGAAATTCATCTGTTGGGCTCTGCGTGTCTGGGGAAGCTAGCAAGTTGAGCACTGTTTGTTTACTGATCAACATTTTGTTCGCCAGCCGCCTTGAAAATAAGTTATGCTGGTGCAGGTAGTACAGAGCTTCTCATCTGAAAATGGAAGGCGATTCGAAAATCGATTGCGCTGTATTGAGTAGGCGATCGACGCGTTTGTTTGACCTTTGTACAGCTTGTATTTTATTTATTTTATTTATTTATTTATTTAATTTATTTATTTATTTAGCGTATTTGTTTGTACAGCGTATTTTATGTATTGTATTGGTATAACTGCATATATTATATGGTTGTCCATTAACTGCTAGAGTATACGCAACACTTATTAACCGTCGATAAGCCTCCTTTGCTTCTCGATGCAATGTTTTATCGATCCTATAGCCTGAACTTCCACAAGTAATTTAAATTAGATAAATAAAATAATGGTCTGGCTCCAGGTTCCTCTTGGAGTCTAACTCATCGAGTGTGATCGATTTACCGATCGACCAGACCTTTGCTAGGCGATCGACCAAGGAGATCGATCGCCTCAAATGAGAAGCTCTGAGGTAGCTCTGACATGAGGTACTTTAAAAGCGCTATAGTAACTACCACATACAGACATAACAAGGAAGTTCAGGAGTATATACACTACAATACAATACAAATGTCATCCTTACTTGTATGGACAGTGGTCTTCTAACTTGATTTCGGACGCCGCTGGCAAGCCCAAAGTATCCTACAAGCAAAATCAAACAGAAATAACTGAGCATTTAATATTAACACCATTATTACTAAATTAATAAATCACTAAGAGTTACCACTCATTCTAATATATGCAGTCAACATAATATAATATTTATACAGTAAATCTAGTGACAACACTCTTTGTCACTGTAATGGTCATTGTATTGTAATGTGTAATAGTAATTGTAATTTGTAATAGTAATTTGTAATAGTAATTTGTAATTGTAATTTGTAATTGTAATTTGTAATTGTAATTTGTAATTGTAATTTGTAATTGTCAATTGTAACTGTAATTAAACATTTATAAAGAGCCACTCAATGATTCAGAGGTGTTCCCTGCCCAAGTCATGGCTATCACTAACAAATAAAATGGACTTCAGGCGTTTCCGGAACAAGGAAAGAAAGGCTGAGGAGCTCAAGATGCGGAAGATGGTTCCAACTAGAGGAGCCGACATAAGCAAAGCTTCTAGACTGAGCAGTAGCAAGGCTTATTTTTATTATACCTACTCTTTAAGACATTATACGTCTTCTTTGAGAAGAGAGCAGAGTGAGCAGAAAAAGCACGGGTTTAGGTCATGGCCATTCTCACATGAGGAATGAAGAGGCCAAGGGAATCAGAAGAGCAGGCGAAGAGAAGCAGTCGAGATGGGCCGACATATCAAGTATTGAGTCGATGGCACTGAGCAATTGTGAGTGAAGGACTTGCCCAAAGTCCCTACACAGAAACCGTCTCAGGGGAGTAGAATTCAACCTGTACTCTTCACATTACAAGGCGAACTTTTCCCGCTCAACGTAATGTCAGTATAGTGTAATGTAATATAATGCCAGAAGTCAGTAGAGAACAAAACCTGTTCTGTAATATTTATTAATTACTATTATTAAAATTATAATTATGCAGAATGCGCTAATTAAATCACCTTGTCCGACTTCCATGCTTGGTTCTTCGTGTACTGGGCATCAGCTAGGTCCGGTTCCGCCCTCGAAAGCAGGACCAAAGGATCCCTCTCGGCACTCGTTCGAGATCCACGGAAGAACGCCTTATTCTCCTTCTTTTCCCACGGCCATTTGGCTGCGGCTCTACAGAAAACGCACAAGCACAGCGTTATCAATTCCAAAGTAACAGCTGAAAAAACGCAAAACCGGTGGATGTAGAAGACCCATGGCGCCACCTATTCAAGTAGACAGCAGATGGTGCTATATAAATGTCCACATGCAGCAGACTACACACATACATACATACATGTATAAATACACACATACATAGATATGTATAGCATATAGTACCACCTTAAAAGTATGCCTACACACATAGGCCTACATGTATACATGCACACATACATAGATATATACGTACATACACACATACATACATGTACACATACACACATACATAGATATATACGTACATACACACAAGCATACATGTATACATACACACATACATAGATATATATGTACATACACACATACATACATGTACACATACACACATACATAGATATATACGTACATACACACATGCATACATGTATACATACACACATACATAGATATATACGTACATACACACATACATACATGTATAAACACATAAATAGATACACACACATACATACACACATACATATACATAGATACATACATACATACACAGTTACAAACATACACACATTGTGTAAATGTAATGTAACCAATATAAGGAACTGTAAGGTAAGTTTAGCTAATGTAGGGTAAGGTATATTTAGACAGGGTAAGGGAAGGTATGTTAAGGTTAGTTAGGGGCCGTCCATAAATGACGTCACGCAATTTTGGCCGATTTTGAACCCCCCCCTCGTCACAAAAAGTAACACCCCCTTGAAAAATTACGTCACAAAGCTCTGATCCCCCACCTAAAACCAAATTTCCATGGCGAAGCAAAATGCTCCTTTGTGGACCAAATAGGGAGAGCCTGCATATTTTAAAATCTAATGGTGACCAAATATTGAAATAATTCGAAAATTATTAATAATTTTGCCCATATACCGGTACATTAAAATAATCAACAAAATCATGAAAATTTAATACTCAAAATTATTGCTGTTATTATTAAAATTAAATTGTTGTTACTTGTTAAATTTAATTACATAGACCTGATGTGACGTCACATTTCTCCAACCCCCAACCCCATGTCACACATCGTCACAAATTTCCGACCCCCTCGCCCCTAGGTGCGTGACGTCATTTATGGATGGCCCCTAATAATGTAAGGTAAACTAATGTGACGTAAAGAATGACACTGGAAACTCGTCATAATGTTACCTTTTGTACATAAAGATGTTCTGATGTTCTTGTTAAGACAAGTACACAAACATACGCTGGCCACGGAAAGATAAGGAAGTGAGGGAAAGAAAATGATGTAACACACATCTTCTCAGGATGAGTTTAACGGACTGTTCTTCTCTTCTTATACGATAGGAAGAGAATGTAACTTCACCCTGCGCCCGAGACTACATGACCGTTTTATTCCACAAGCGGACATTCTTACATGCAGATCGTTTATAATAAGAATGTTATACTCTGTATAACAGTGCTGTTCAACCTTTTTGAGCCCGCGGGCCACCGAAGAAGTTATTCTTGAAGCCGAGGGCCACACCATTAAACTCAAGAGGAACGACTAAATATACTGAAAATTATTAACTGTATTAAAATTACTTATGGAATAATAATAATGAATATTGTATGTGTGGAATATATGGCATGCTTTACAATAGTTCAGTAAAAACAAATAAATGCTTAAGCACCTTTTAGTGAGATATTTTGCTTTGAATTGCGCTTGCAAATTTTTGTCTGTTACTTAATTTTTACAGAAATTGCAAATATTTAGCGAGCTCGGGCGGGCCACTTAGAATCAGCCCGCGGGCCGCAGGTTGGACAGCACTGCTGTATAACATACTCTGTATGTACACCAAAGTGCGGATATGCAATTGGTTGAATAAAGAATATACTTACTTACTTACTTACATTATCTTTAGGTAAGACTGTTCAGAAAGGATGGACAGTCTCAGAAATAAACAAGCTTAGAGGGCTTTGGTTTATAAGCACAGCGATTCCACATGGAGTCATGGTAAAAGCTCACTTTGGAATAATCTCTCGCTGTTGATCCCAGCGCCCCAATCCGGTTGGGTAGATGGGCCAGACAGCGGGTCCACCCTCCCAAAACGTCCACGCAGGATATGTTATGTCATAATTTTCGATCTCCTATGAGAAACAAAAGAATAACAGCAATTTCAAACACAATAACTAGTGTTACAGCATTTGCCTTGTAACACAGACAGCATGGGTTTGAGTCTTCCCTGAGATGGTTACTGTGGAGAGACCTTGAGCAAGTCATCCTTCACACACAATTGCTCAGCACCAGTCGTGAATAATAAATGCATAATAATAATAATAGAAATTAATAAATATTAATAGTAATAATGATAACAATAACAGATATCGTCTACAGACTTTCTGTGGAACATGGGGAGGGGTTTAGGTGAATCTGGCATGAAGAGCAGCACGGACGCGGGATCGATTCCCGTTACCCTCCCAAAAGGTCGACTCAGCCTTTCATTCTCCAAATGGCATTGGTAAAATGAGCAGCAGGACAGATGGGCGCCTTGCATGGATGCCATAAGGTTAAATTCGACTCCTGTAATAACTTGCAATAATCTGTTCATACTATGACTTGTAATCGCACTGCGATGGCACAGTTTGAATAATAAACACGAAAATGTTATGTAAAAATGTTATGTAAAAATGTTATGTGGGGATATTATGTGAACCCAATTGTAACAATCGTTAATTTTAAGCATTAATGGGCAATTGATGGTTGGATGAGATTGGCATTATGCTCCTCCAGTGATCACAGAATGGCAGATGTGACTTATTCAGGAATCTGTAGGAGTGGGCGTCATACCCCCAAGCCGCAATTTTTTTGGCTAACGGCTGGCTTGAGAAAATTTATGCGGCTTTTCGGCTAGCCGTAAAATGACGTAAACTACCTTTTTCGGCTAGCCGTAAAAAAATACGGCTTGAAACATAGTTCGTTCAAAACGTGTATCGACTATAGAGTTCCAAAAAGCCAATTAATTAGACATTAGGACATCTGTTACAATGCCATAAAAATGAACAATTAATATAGTGGCACACAAAAAGTCATTCGAAACAGTACAGTCCGAACTTATACGGTAATCTACAAAGTCATAACTCTTTAAAACCAGCGGGAAACCTTTACAATCACAACTTTGTGCGTGTTCTAGCTGAATTAGCTGGATATGTTTCCGGCGGCTAGCCGTAAAACATTCTCGGCGGTTTTTCGGCTAAGCCGTAAAATTTCCGGCGGCTAATCGGCTTGGACAAAAATTCGGCGGCTCGGCGGCTATGGCGGCGTGCTTGGGGGTATAGTGGGCGTGCTCGACACTGTAGTGGAAACAAGAGGTCAGGGTCCAAATCGCATGCCAGGGCAGAAATTTGGTTTGAGATTTCTGCTCCATCTGCACCCCTAGCCAAATCAACTATTATGAGAACACTCACTGTACACTCTCAGTAGGAAGATGAGACGGGCAGGGTGAGGACTGGCCACTCGGTCTCATATGCTGAGGCTAAGAAAATGAAGTCGCTAACATTGCATACCCATGGCTGCCTCAGGGCTAGCTTAAGGGACTCTTCTTCTTCTTATTCTTCAGTGCAGTCAAACCCAAACCTTTGACGCACATATTGATATTACAGACAACTTATGCAAATAAACTTTCATATATATTCACAAAGAGGACAACTCAGTCAATCTAACAGATACTAGAGCGATTATCACACTTCATGTTCTAATCTAATCTCACACCTTCCGATTAATCATAGTGCACATGGCAAAAAGTGACGGCCGTTAGCTTATCTTAAGTGCAGTTGAACCATGAGACAGAGATAAATGAAAGGGGCCTTAGCATTTTCACAGAAACTGCTCAGAAGAATTGTCTCAGTTCAAGCACCCTTCAGCTAAGTGTACCACTTCCTGACTGGTCAACATCCAAAGCGCTATACCGCCTCCAATGGGCGGGGAGAAGGTTGAATGGCAACTCACTGGCAGAAAAGAGAAGGATGTGGGTTCGACAACCGCTAGCACCATAAGGTTGACTCAGCCTTCCACTCCATGGGGGCGATGGCAAAAAGAGCAGCAGTGTGTATGTGCGTGTTAGTGTGTGTGTTAGTGTGGGTGCGAGTGCGTACGTGTGTGGGTGTCTGTGCGATAAATATATATGGTTGTATATCTATTATTTGTTGTTACGTATGTACACCTCCAAATATAATATTATTTAGAACTTCACAAAACTTGGCAATCTAACAGAAATGCAACGAAACGAAACGACAACGAAAGCTGTCACTGCAATAAACCAAATGTAAATGTAAGTGTAATCGAACATTTATATAGCGCTGCTCAAGAACTGGTTTAGATGAAATCGAGACCACATACTTCTCTGTTTGAATTATTAAACGAATATTATTATTATTATTATTTGTCTTCACTTACATCTATGTAAGTTTATATGCATACATGTGTGTGCGTGTGTGTGTGTGTGTGCACACGATAAATATATATATATATATATTTGTTGCTACATAATTATGTGCATCTAAAGACATAATATTATTCAGAACTTCACAAAAGAGCCGAAACTTGGCGATCTAACAGAAATGCAACGAAAGCTGCCAACAAGCGTCATTGCAATAAACCAAACGTAAATGTAATTGAACATTTATGTAGCGCTGCTCAAGAAAGAAAGGTTTAGATGAAATTGAGACCAACCACTTTACTGAATGAGAAGACGGGCAGCGGGGGTCCCCATCGGACGGACTGTGGGTAGTCGTGAACATTGATGCTCAGCTCCATGTTTGGCAATTTCTGGATGATCTTCAGGATGAAATGTTCGATACCACTGCAGCTGGAAATGAAGAGATAAACTCTACATTCATTCATTCTGAGAATTTATAGAGCGCCTCTTCAGGCAAATGTGTCAAAGCACTAGACGGCCACAGAAAGATGTTGAAGCCGTGATGAATAGGCTAATCCGTCAGCGGTATCTCCCTGGTGATAGCCCAAATATCGAACAGCTATGCCGTCTTGCCGATACCCGCCTGTTTTCGGCTGTTTGGATGACCAGGACATGTCCTCAACGGGTTGCTGAATGAGAAGCCAACGGTTTACAGCCTGGTGGCCCCCGCCATGACCGGACTGCTGCCAAAAGCTGACAACCAAATGAGGAAAACATTTATAGTCAGAATGCTTTGGCAATACTAATTAGATCTGTTCAGCAATCTCACTGGTCTTAGATACCACTGCAGATTTGGATGCTTGATGTTTTGAACTCTATGTTCATTGATATTGCTGATGAATTTACCAGAGCGCCTGTTCAGGCAGCTGTTATGTCAAAGCACTAGACTTACTTACAGAAAGATGTTGCAACAAGGGATATGGGAATAGCTTTCTGCTTTCACTGTCTCTGTCAGTCTGTCTCTCTCACTCTCACTTTCTCTGTCTGTCTCTCTCAGTCTGTCTCACTCTGTGTGGGTCTCTGTCTCTTGCTTTCTTCTCTCCATCTCCATCTGTCTGTCTGTCTGTCTCTCTCTATTAGCATCAGTGATATCATTGCTAATGCACCACCAATGTAGTTGATATACAACAGCAACTTCTCACCAGGAGCAGACAAGAATATATGAAGCAACTGAATCTTATGGGGCGGGGCGGCATATACTCAATCTGTGGGGTTGGATTATGGGGCAGAAGCAAAGACTAAATGAGACAAATCCACCCTCAACGGGTTTCCCTCAATCTTTCCACCAATCACACTCATGTTATGTAAAGTAACCAACTAGGCTTTGCACCTAATGGACCTCTGTCAGTCGGTATTGGGGTCCCAGGGAAGTTGCTTCCTTCGTTCTCTCCACCGCGGGGGCCGGGGGGAGGAATTGGGGACCCATTTTCCGCAGAGCAACTAAGCAAAATAGTGCATACTCTGTGGTACATCCTAGAGTTTGGAATAGCCTCTCTTGGGAGCTACGCCTGTTCCCTAGATCATGTACTGACACGTTCTATGGCCATTCGAAAACTTACTTCTTTGTTCAGGCTGGAGTTGGGAGTGCCTCTCAGTAGTCACGTCACCTTTAACGGGCGCTATATAAATTCTTGAATGAATGAATTAAATGAATGACCGCATCTAACCGAAAGGGAAAAGTACACTCCTTCTGCCGGTAGAGTTTGTGGTTGATGATCTGGTAATGTGTTCCTCGGTTCTTCGCCTTTTGGAAGGATTCCTCGTCAATTCCATCTTTCCACGTGGAAAGGTCTCTCTCCAACAGTCTGCAAGCACACACGACCAACATTATTATTATCAGTAATAAAAATTATAATTATCATTATCATCATCATTATGACAAATAATCGAGGACAAGGGAGATCATTTATTCGTACTCATCGCCACCAAATGGTCTTCTAAGAAATTGACATATGGTAACAAAGCGGAAGACAAAGTAAATGCCGACAATCCATTTAGTGCCCATTAATGATCTTTAAATCAGTGTAATCTCAAGCGCATTTACACAATGTAAACCAGTGTAATCTGAAGCACATTTACACTGTGTAAATCAGTGTAATCTCATGTGTATTTACACTATGTAGATCAGTGTAATCTCAAGCAAATTCATACTATGTAAATCAGTGTAACTTCAAGAGTATTTACACTATGTAAACCAGTGTAATCTCAAGAGTATTCAGATAGCTCAAATCAGTGTAAGCTCGATTGTAATCTCAAGAGTATTTACACAATGTAAATCTATGCAATCTCAACGGTATTCAGACAGCTCAAATCAGTGTAATCAAATCAGTGTAATCTCAAGCGTATTTACACAATGGAAATAACTGTAATTTAAAGCGTATTAACACAATGTAAATTAGTGTAATCTCAAGAGTATTTACACAATGTAAATCTATGCAATCTCAACGGTATTTAGACAGCTCAAATCAGTGTAATCTCAAGCGTATTTACACAATGGAAATCACTGTAATTTAAAGCGTATTTACACTATGTAAATTAGTGTAATCTCAAGCAATGTGTAAGGATTACCCAAGGTGACAAGAGCAGTCATCTTTGTTACAGTCCGTGTAGTTTTGTACGCTTTCTTCGATCTGTAACAAGTATTTCTGCCACCTTGATTCACCTACAGCAAGAAAAAATCCTAAATAAGTGAAACAGATGGCAATAATACCACATAACATGATTGATTGCTTAAAATGGTAGTTATATTTTTAATTTCCATCAAACGTGCACAAACACTGGGATATTTGTTGAAGTTTTACACTTACAAACTACCCTAAGCACCAAAGGAACCTACAGTCCATCCGATGATTCTTGAATATAGAAAACTAATCAAAACACTTTTATCCAACCTGGGTACCATGGCACCAAAGGGTGTCGTGAACCTGCTCTAGGGGTGCTGCGGCTGGATGACAGAATGGGTCTAGATGTGAAACCTACCGATTACTGCTACAGGACATAGGCCTATAACTATTTCTAAAAACTTAAGAGTAATGCAGAAAGAGTCACATCACAGAGGTTGAATACAAGGAACGATGCTAGTCATTAAAATAAAGAACTAGAAGAAAAAAAATTAAATTAAGACCAGGTCCAGTTGACTAAATGACTTCTAGTAAGGGTGCCTTGCTCTTAAAAAGATTGGGAACTAATGAACTTAAAGAACTAATTAAAAGGCTACTGTGCAGTAAGTAAGTAAGTAAGTATTGCACCAATTGCTAACCGCATTTTGGTTTAAATTCTACAATGGCCAATAGTCTCAAATGTTACATTTTAATTTATATTGGTTTTTTTCGAACTGGGCAGTGTACAGTTTTTAGTTAATAGTAAAGATCCCAATAATAAATGTTTTACGGGCCAAACTGTCAGCAGCGTGTATAAAGAACACCCGTGTTGCCATAGCAACTGAAAAGCTAAGACGCCTGCACTGAAAATTTCTTCTAAGGACACTCTCAAAACTTCCGTACATTTTCTCATTATATAAATCGAAGTCTTTCGTTACTTTAGTGCCTCGACTGTGTCACCATTGAATCAGAAAACTACGTCAGTAATTATTAGTTATTTCGTTGTTTACCTTCGCTACCGCTATCCTCTTTCTTCAGTTCAGCAAGTGCTATAAATGTCACAAGAAACAGGGTTACATAGCAAAATAATCGCAGATTTATTGCACAAATCGACAAATTATTCATTTTTTGGAAGTTTTTAAACTTGGCACACGTCAGCTAATGACAGCACCAGCCACAACCTGATAATGAAACGGAGGCACGACGGTACAGAATTTCAATCTTCCACCTAGCGTATGATGGACAATACAACTTTAAGGTTCACTGTCTCTGTATGTAAATATAAATTGCGTTTTCACTTTACTAAATAAAGCAGTTTTATTCAGTTTCAAATAAATAAGAGACTTTAAACTGCCAGGAAGTCGAAATGAGGCGGTCCACCAGCGTGCTTCAACTCTGCAGTAACACTATCCACGTTGCGTTTGACGGTCTATAGCCTATGCCCGACTGGCTGACTCGGATACTCCACACGTTCAATTGGATGTCGAAGGCTTCCTTTGAGCTATTTATCTTAAAATGTCTAATAGTTAGAAGTTGGATGGATGGATGGATGATTACTTGATTACCAATTTTACTCATCCATTGGCTAATCAATTATTGATTAGCTAATCGATAACGATAAGCTAAATTGCTAATAAATTAGAATTAGAATCAGCTACTTAAATTTGCTAATCGATTAGAATTCGAATTAGCACAATCATGTAGCCTAGCTAATCGATTAGAATTA